>QNQO01000110.1:1200000-1666106 GCA_003290165.1 Berberis thunbergii
ATGGGTAAAATCTAAAACTTGTTTTTGTGTATAATTTGTTCTAAATCAGGATAAAGTCACAAAGTAAGTTGAAACAAAATTTATTCCAAAAATAATTAATGAATTAGGGCTCTAGCCCAATTCCATGAAAAATAAAAAATAAAAAATGTAAGAAATGTAGATTTTTATATGGTCTAAAGAATATAAAAATCTACATTTTTTTACTTTATTTATTTATTTAACAATCTCACGCTCTGGCTCTTTCTTCCGTACCGGCTCTGGTGACTAAGTTCTTAACCCCTAAAACACATTTTCTACACACTTGTGAATTAGATCATTCAATAGCTTTGATGATAGACCTAAACTCTGCTTCAAAAGTACTTTGAATAATTACTCCCATGCAAGGATTGTGATTTTGCGAATTTTTTTTTTTTGAAATTTCGAAAAGAAAAACAAAACGAAAAGAAAAAGGGCGAAAGGAAAAATTACATTTTTAAAGGTTTTTTCATAAAAATACAAAATCAGCTACTAAAATTTATATTTTTTTGATGATTTTTTTCGTAAATTTCGAGTATTTTTTATTTTTTAAATTATCATTCATTCTAATTATTTATTGATTTTTGAAACCACTCCATAATTTTCTAATTATCACGTCTTCTACTTATATATTGATTATTTAAACTACCCATTGATTTTATAAGTATAGGCATTTTAGTCTTATTTAATGTATTTTATACATTTATTTATTTGCATTTTATTTTGTCACATTTAATATACCCTCAAAAGTAATTGTATATTTAATTTATCCTCGAAATTTTTACTTTTTTACACGCCAAAATATTTATTAAAATCAAGAAATCGAAATGAACTCAAAAAAACAAAATCACAATCCTTACTCCCAAACTTCATCCCCTTCACCCGTTCGAGAACTATTTATATCTACAACAATCAAATCAAATCAAATATCCAGTTTAATCAAACACTCCTCAGCAACTCCAAATACTTGAAAAAGTTTTTAAAAAAGATATCATTTAAATCACAAAAAAAAAAAAAATTTAAATCATCGGAAACCATCACTAAACCCTCCTCATCTCCCAAAGTAAATATACCTATCTATTTATTTGACACATCTCTCCTATCCCCTTTTGTTCAAAACATTTCAAATCATAATTTTTTTTTTTTCTCGTTCACTCCATTTTCACAACCACGCGATACACTACTTCAGGATATTAACTCAAACCCCACTTCACTGGGCTTGGCTACTTTATTTTAGGCCCACTAAACCCGACAGCTGGCAAAAAGCGTCCTCTCTCTCTCTCGCTGCTCGTCCTCCTTGATAAAGTGGAGTGAGTGAGTGAGTGAAGAAAGCGCGACTTCATTTCATTTCTCCCTTCACAATGCCTCGAGAGATCATCACTCTGCAAATAGGCCAATGTGGGAACCAAATCGGCATGGAGTTCTGGAAACAGCTCTGCCTCGAGCACGGCATCAGCAAAGACGGAATTCTCGAAGATTTCGCCACTCAGGTTTTGATTTCTTCTTCGATCATCGCTTACTGCACTGTGATTTCGATGTTTCGTGCTTCGATTACGTGTTTTCAGTTGGTTTTGTTGCTTAGATGGGTTTGTGTAGGTTGAATTGCTAGGTTAGGTTAGGTTAGGTTATGAGTTGGGCCTTTGGATCTTGGTTGAGTGGAATTGAAGTTGTTCTGTTTGAGATTTAAGTGAACTCTAGTTTAGTATTTTAAGTAGCTTTATGAAGCATAATAGTGATTCGAAGAACGCTGATTTTAGGTCCAAATACAAATAGTGTATCTGATTATTTTTCCTGAAGGGGATTTACCTTCTACCACTTCAGCATTTTGTATTAAAACTTGTTTCCGGGGAGGGGGAAGTTCATTGAGCTTTTACTTACCAAGGTTTAATAACTTGCGTGCAAATTGGTATGCCATGTGGACTTCTCGGAACAAACTCAACTTTGCACTTTAGAACCTAGAAACTTGAAAGATGCAAGTGAACATGAATGGAAGCCTTCTTAAGCATGAGAAATAGATTCCTTTTCATCTTCTTCTAGATCTTGAGATTGAGAGACGAGATTGTTGTAACTTGTTAAGAAAGGAAATTTTGAGTGTCTAGAATAATTTGGTGCTAGGGTTCGAACAAAGTGAGAATTCATGTTTTGGATGGAAGAGGTATCTCAACAAAGTTGTGCCCACCAAATGTATAGAAAACAAAATTTTGAGTATTGAGAATAAGTTGGTGCTTGGGTTTCAAACAAAGTGAGAATTCATCTTTCGGATTGAAGAGGTTCCTCAACAAAGTTGTGCTTATCAAGTGCTTGAAGAATTGAAGTTTGTGTCATCTGTTTGAATCTTCTAATATGTTTTTTTTAATGATCTCGACTTGACACAAATGTCTATATGTTACGGTTAATTCCTTGTGAAAATTCACAAAATGCAAAGTGAACAAACTAATTAATTGTAGTGAATTTGCCCTTGATTCCAACTTTTGTTTTATAAAAAATGGTGGATATTGGTGGACTATCTCAACTTATTATGATGAGAATATGTCCTTGCAATTGATAGAATAATTAGGCATGATGATTGTACATTAGTGCTTTGGCTTGTTTTTTTTATTCTTTTTTCGACAAATACCTAAGTGGCGTATCGGCCAAATACAAGTTCAAATTTCTATTTACCGAGTCGTCCAAACTTATAAAATTTCTTAGTTGATGACAATTGTTGCCGCCTACCCCCCCCCCCCAAAAAAAAAAAAATCTTTGGTCACTCCGTCTACTTAATTATTCAGGATTAGTCTTTATTTATCCAAACAAAACACACCCACAAGAATCCACTTTCTTGATCTTGGAGTTTAAGATAAGTTTGTGGTGGGTTTAAAATATTGTTTAGCTCTAAGTGCATGAGTTTGAAAATTTATGTTGTTTATTAAGAAGACAATTGAAGTTAGTGGGAGGAGTTAAAAGAATTATGGGTTGTGGGCGCGTCATCATGATTCATGGCACTGCACTAAGGGTGTCTTTGGTTGCATGGAATCCTATGCCATAGGAATCCATGAGGGGACGCCTACATTTTAGGCTAAATTGATATATCACTCCACATCCACCATTTGATTTTGTGATCAATGGTGGGAATGGAAACCCCATGAACATGAGAATCCCACTCTTTGGTCCCAAGACATGTCATTTCTCATGTTCATGAGACTTTCATTTCCACCATTGATGACAAAATCAAATAGTGCAAGTGGAGTTATACCTCAAATTAGCCTAAAATATAGGGGTTCCTTCATGGAATCCCATGGCATAAGATTTCATGCAACCAAACACACCCTAAGTGTTTTTAATGTAGAAAAAACACCCAAAGCATCTCACCAATAAGATCAAATTTGAGTAAGTTGTTTCCAAAACACTATCTTCTAATTGTAGAACTTTGCAATTTCAAACTTTGTTAGTGATTTTGCTTTTAGTTTTGTTTGTCCATGGAATGGATGTTTTAGGGATATATTTCAGTAGGTAGAGTCTTATCTTCAAGTTCAAATGGATTAAGTTGAGGAGAACATTTTATTTTCATGAAAAACATGGTTTTAAAAAAAAATATGGTAAATAGTATCTATTGTCTTTCACCAATCAATTTGGCCCTTATAACCCAATATCAAATTTTTATTCATCTTTTTTAATTGTCATAGTTATTCGCTACATACCAGACTCTTTGCAATGGTAGGCACATCCAAATGACATTAAAGTACCATGTTGTAACAACTAAACTCAAATGTGCTACGCGTTAAGAGCATCTCTTCTGTGAAGAACTCAAATCTCAAACCCAAAAGTCTTGGATAAATTTGTGGTTGAGGGTATGTTGTATTTCAGTGGATTGTTTAGAAAAACACTCAACACACAAGACTATCTTGAGTGTGCTAGTTTTAACATTATACACTTTGACCATTTTAAAAATAACCAATTATGTATGCGTAGCTCTTTTTTTTGTTTTTTTTATGCAAGCATTATGCATATATAATATAAGAGAATACAAAGGTTACAAAATACTACCCGCTGAGCGGGCTAGGTTATGGGCCTCGTAATTGAGTTCCCTAGTGATATACATGAATCCCAGCTAGTAAGTAATCCTAGGAGACGTTTAATATTACACAAAAGAGACCTCCAAGCCCAATCTGAGATAAAATAAGTAGAAGTAAAATCATCCACCTGATAGAGGGCCTTCACAAAGTTAGCAAAATCACCAAAAATAAAGTCGGGGACCTTTGGGCTTGAATTAGTAGAAGAGTTGCTTCTCCTGCAAAGAGTTTAGCCATAGTGCTATCCAAAACCAGCCCCTGAATCGTACTAGCCACTGTAGCCAACACATGTCCACTAAGATCCATAGCTATGACACCGATAGCTCCCTGTTTTAGATTTGTCAAAAAAACAAACATCAAAGTTAATGATCACAGTATCTGGGTCAAACAACTTGGGAGATGGGATAATTGAAGAAATGTGGGAATTGGAGGTGTGGGACCTGGAGAACACAAATTGTTTCCGGATGAGATCAAGTCTACTAGCTACGAGGGCAATAACAGGCCCAAAGGTGCTTGATTAGGGCTAGGGTTAAAGGGGAAATTATGAGTCGTTCGGGCGGAGTTAATAATATGAGGGATGAATGTGATGACATCGTGAGAAAGGTCCTTAGGGGTATTGAACCAATTGGAGGCCCAATAAGACCAAAGACTATGGAGAGTCGAGGTGAAGGCAGTAGGGATGAATTTGGCTTTGTGGAAAATTATGTTATTTCGGAGTTGCCAAATAGAGAGGAGAATTGCCAAGAATTGGGAGAGAATCTCCTCGGTGGAGGATGGGCATTGTTTAGCCGAGTCCCAAATAAATTTGAAGAAACCTAGGATGGTCGGAGATGGAAGGAATGGGCTAAGCCAGTCCACAGGGAGAAAGGACAATCTCCAAAGACGGCTGGTAGTAGGGCATGTAAAAAAAAGATGGAGTGTATCCTCAACGTGGTCATGACAGAAAACACATTTGTTATCAAGGGGAACATGTACCTTAGCCAGGTTAGATATGGTAGGCAACACGTTCTGGGCAACCTTCCATAGGAAAAAAATGGCACTTGGAGGGGCTTTCTGATGCCAGAAATGTCGAAAGATCTTTGGCTCTAAATTTGTTGTACTAGCAGTCAAAGAAAAACTAGCCTTGTCAATTGAAGAGAACGCACGAGAGGCACTCCGGACAGAAAAATGCATTTTTTTATCACCATTCCAGATAAAGTGATCAGGCCTAAGCGAGGAGCGCACATATATATTAGTAATATCTCTGATCACCGGGACAGTAAAAAGGTCAGGAGGAGTTCCTCATTCCAGGAGCAGGACAAAGAAGGAGAAACCGTCCAGAGCTCAGGGAGACAGGTGGGGAGGCGAGAAGGTGCCTGAGGGAGGACACAGTCTGCCAGGAGAAGTCCCAATTTGACCCAGGCATCATACTAGAGATCAATTGAGTTACCGGAGAGAATTTGCCAATGAATGAATCACTTCATAAGATGAAGGGCTGAGAGAGTATCGCGCCAGGCAAATGAAGCCAGAGCAGGAGACTTGACAAGTTGGAACAAAGTTTTAGAGTTATAGTAAATGGTCTTGAGAAGTTGGGCTTTAAAGGATTGAGGGGATGAGAGAGCAGACCACACATTCTTAGCCAAGAGGGCAAGATTCTTGTTCCTAGAGGTAGGAATAGTGAGACATTTCAAAACTCTGAGGGAAGTGATACGACACCATTGACACATGTGTTTCACATGTCCCTGATCATGGCCATTCCACCAAAAGTTTCGAGCAAGAGAGTCGATCGCACTATGGATTGAAGAGGGTAGGAGGAAAGTCTGCATGGTGTATACAGGAATAGAATTAAGAACGATCTTAATCATCACAGTACGACCAGCTTGTGACAAAAAATTTGATTTCCAAAAAGCAAGTTTATGAGAGATTTTGTCCATTAGGAATTGGAAATCCGCGGTTTTGCGATTGGAGAACAGGAGAGGAGAGCCGAGGTACTTGTCTTTAGTGTTGAAAGATCTAGTTCCCACGATCTTATTGAGCATTTTGGCATGAACATTCACATTAAAGAAGACAGATGATTTATCGAAATTGACACCCTGACTCGAGACCACGGAATACTAGTTAAGAATAGCTTTAACCGTATGGGCCTCAGCGAGGGAGGCACGGCAGAACAGGAAAATGTCATCAGCATAGAGGAGGTGAGTGATAGAAGGGACACGACGTCTGATCTTGATGCCTTTAATTTCGCCTTTGGCCTATGCTTTGATTAAAATGTGTGAAAGCACCTCAGTTTAGTGGTTAGTCTGTTTATTTATTTTGTCTTTTATCTCCTCAGATAGTCTATGGGTACCTTCTTTGTCTTTGTTTTAGTTATCAATATATGAATCTTACCAAAAAAGAACTCAGAAGCCCTAAAGTGTAGATGACATTCACTACCCCTTCATGTCGGCACGACAGAACAGGAAAATGTCATCAGCATAGAGGAGGTGAGTGATAGAAGGGACACGACGTCTGATCTTGATGCCTTTAATTTCTCCATTGGCCTATGCTTTGATTAAAATGCGTGAAAGCACCTCAGTTTAGTGGTTAGTCTGTTTATTTATTTTTTCTGTCTTTTATCTCCTCAGATAGTCTATGGGTACCTTCTTTGTCTTTGCTTTAGTTATCAATATATGAATCTTACCAAAAAAGAACTCAGAAGCCCTAAAGTGTAGATGACATTCACTACCCCTTCATGTCGTACTAAATTCCAGTTTCAACAATTGTAAAAAATCCTTGGCTCAGTTTGTGAGGAACCTTGATGGATTCTATGTTATGGGTTAAGCACATTATTGTGTGTGTTCCGTCTAACTTGGGGATAGCGTATCTTCTGTTTCTCATTAGCCAGAAACACACCCATTTTTCAAAATTTAAACTTGTCCCTTGTAAGATCTTGTGAACTTGCCATTTTCAATTGAAGTGATTCATTTCACTATTTTGTAAAGTAAGATTAATGACTAATCCTGATATTCTTTGACCATTTAACCATATATTTCTGTCTCCATCCTTTCCCTGTGGAAAAAAGGGGTATGATTTCCATTAGGTTGAAAAGAGCTTACTTCACAATCTCTCACTGATGGTTCTCTCAGCATCCTGGTCCAACTGTTGGATGTTTTCTGTCAAGATATGCATTTAATGCTGCAAATTTTCATTGTACGTCATCAACTACATCTCTTCCTGTTTGCTTTGCAGACCAATTGGCTTCTTCGTAGAATTGCATTCTCCTTTTTCTTTGATCCAGCAGTGATATTGTACGAATCATATCATCATATTTGTAGAATGGAGATGAGAAGTGTGAAGATTTTTTCTCTCTTTCTTTTTCGATTTTAGCAAGAAATGGCATATACATAATTCTGTTGTTTATATGGCAGGGGATTTTGACAACTCTCTCTCAAAGTTATACATGTATGATTATTCAACTGTCCCATTTCTTGCTGAAGTTTTCAAGGTTCTTCTCCCTACTAGAGTACTAATTGGTCAGGCACACTGCGCCTTTTTTTATTGCTTCATAAATTTAATTACCCGAACATATTGAGTTGAAAACTCTTTAGCCTTAGGTGGTCTGACCCATCTATATGCCCTAAGGCCCTTAACTCATGTTATCGACTTTCATTATGACACCTGATAATGTCTCCTCTTAAATGTTGATCATTGTTGCAGTGTTGCTGCTCACAATTAATCATTGGCTCGTTTCTGTGTTTATTGCTGACTGTATCCTGTTTTTGTCAAATTGCAGCTGTTGGTATCTATTGTTCTTCTTTGGAGGGAGTGTAGGTCATCAACTCCTCCCAAGATGACGACTGAATGGATAAGCATGCGTTTATTTCCAATTCCTTCCGTGATATACTTAATTCATAACAATGTTCAATTCGCTACCCTGACTTATGTGGATGCATCTACCTATCAGATTATGGGTAATCTGAAGATTGTTACTACTGGCATGCTATTCAGGTGCAGCACTTGATTGTGGATTGGAGCTAATCCAGTACTTCCTATATTGTTGTTTTTGTATTCACCCAAGTAAACTCAAATTTTACTTTGCATGCTGCATGATCGGACCTCTGTGTTTTAAAGTGTAAATAATCTTCTTTGTTGTTTTAGGCTTTTCTTAAAGAAGAAGCTGACAAATCTTCAGTGGATGGCAATTATTCTGTTGGCTGTTGGAACTATCACGAGTCAGGTAAGAAGAAGAATAATTCCTTATTCTTAAAGATTTTACTTAATGTTATATACACATATATATATATATATATATATATATATATATATATATATATATATATATATATTTTTATTTTTATTTTCATGCAGGACAAAGGTTGTGGAGCAACTAGATGCGATTCAGTTTTCTCAGCACCATTTCAGGGATACATGCTTGGCATCCTGTCGGCCTGTCTATCTGCATTAGCTGGTGTTTATACAGAATTTTTGATGAAGAAAAACAATGACAGCTTATATTGGCAAAACGTACAGCTATATAGGTAGGTATCCTTACTATTGAAAATAAACGTAATAATTTTCGGGTAATGATTTATAATCAATGATATAGCATGTAAAGGATGGAAGGTTACGGTTGGGTTAGGAAATTTTTGTATTGGGCTGTATCTAGATCTACATATAATTTGGTTCTGCCTGTCTGGAACTTTGGTGCAAGTCCTGCAACTTTGATAAGTTGCATTTTCACTTATCGAAGAAGAAACAACTTCAGTCTTCGTACTTACATTTGATTTTCTAGAAATAAAAATGCAGTGCTGGTGGGTTCAAGTACAAGGACCAGGATAGCAGGAGTGTAAGGTTTATGTTTCCTGGAAAACACTTAAATTTTGGTACAAGTAGATGGATCAAAGTACAAGTGTTTTCCTGAGATATAAACCCGAAACGCTTTTATCACGTACTCGTACTTACAACCTTGCATTTCTGTTCACCTCTTCGACTTCAAGCCCGCCCTGCAGGTAATTTTGCATGCACGGAGTCTTATGATTGAAGGTTTTTCTCCCTTAGCATATTTATTTGACAATTGTTGATCTTGTGTCCTTTTCTTTTCATATTCAACTTTTCTTGGGAATTGTTATTTGCATGATGTTGCTGCACATGTATTTTGCTCCCGCAAGAATGCTTGTAGATTTACCCATGGCAGGGAAAGAACCATCTAAAAGTCTTGATGAAGTTTGTGTTGATCATCTAAAGCACCAACTGTATGAGCTGGTCAACTCAATGGCTCATTATTATCCTTTCCTCAGATGGATCATGGTAAATAGGTTAAGATAATATGGTCGGCATATAGGACATCACAAACATTCACGACTTTGAATGGAGATCCTCGATAACCGACACGTCATGCTTTTGTACCAGGTTTGTTGTACAATGTTCAGATCCATCTTGAAGATAACTGACTGCTAATCAGCTCGTTAGTGAGAAACTCACAAAAGTTTTGCTTAGCATAGTTATTATATGCTCAACGAATTAGTTTCGATTTTAACATGAGTGCACTGTCACACTCAATTGATCTGTTGGTTTTGGAAAAGCTGCTCAATCTACCTGACCATTAACAGTTATTTAGTGTTCATCTTTTGTTGTTGCTCGACTTGGGGGTAAAAATGAAAAACATTCTCAGTCTCATGTAAAAGTAGCACATTTTAGCTTTGTATTTTCTCATTGTTTAGAGCACTGTAAAAGATAAACAGAACTGTGTAATTTTCAATGTCTGATGGTTCTTTCAACCCTTCTGTAAGAAGTTTGTTGTGTTGGCCAGAGATATTTGACGCTTGTACTTTCAAGAAATCCGTATGATCTTGAAACTTCTGTCAATTATCTGACTGCCATATATGATATATCTTCTATTGATCTTTTCTTTTTTTTTGCATCTAAAGCTGGGTCCCGCAGGTTTGATAGTTCAGCCGACACCATTGGGGGATAAACATAGGCAAAGATGATACAGACCTGGTCCAATTGAAAAGGAAACAAACTAGCATCCTACCTCTGGAGTCGGTAGCACCGCAGCGGGGCCAAGACAAGTTGAACACTGATGTGCCTTGTCGTCATTAGTTTGATTCGACGTCCATCACACCATGAACAAGTCAGCTGCCCTCTGGCTCAGCTTATCTTTGAAGTAATGGTGAATTCTCAGTTGGTGAACCGAATGTTTCGAGCCACAAGTAGACTATAGTGAAGTTGGTGCGATAAAACCTGAACCACACAGAGAAGAGGTACATTGAATGAATGGCATTTTGGTGTAGGAAGCTAAGCCTATCAAGGCTTCGAGCTGCGCATGGCCCACACCATAAAAAATTGTGGCACGCATCCTGAGTGGGGTGGATGGCTCCCACCCCGCCACCTCCCTCCCCTCGCCTGTTTCCTCGCTCTCTAGCCTCACTCTTTCAATAATGGATATGTATATATACAGAAGAATGAAGGGTACCCATCATCTGCATTAATGTGGTACGATTAAGGAAACGCGTAGAATATGAAAGATCGATCAAGAATGTGGTTGAACGTTTCTGTAACTCAATAGTCCGAAAACACTAGCCTGGTCCATCGCTCTCAAACCATCAATTCCTTTCCCATATAAATAGCACAACTAAGTGTGTGTTTTCATTCAGAGTGTAAGTTAACACAGACCAGATGGGTGAAGCAGGAGATTGTCAGAACAACACCTACAATGTGCCTAAAATGCAAGTGAATGATGGCTGGGGAGACTTTCAGATGCCTCTGCACTACCCAAGGTACAAGAAGTCAGAGTACGAAACCATGCCTGAATGGCAACTCGAACACCTTCTGATGGAATATGGATTGCCAGTGATGGGAGATATTGATTACAAGAGAAACTTCGCCATGGGTGCCTTCATTTGGCCTTCTCCTCCGAATGAATGACTGCTGACTGTGCTGATGGTATAGAAATAATACTAATAGATTAGCTTCTGAATGAGACTTCCAGTGATGGCTGTCAGTTGGTAATCTATTACTATTTTTATGTATTAATTCTACCATACAATGCTGTAATAACCTTGCTTTGTATTTTGCAAGTAATAACTATAGGGTTTGCGTTAGGAGTTATGTGCTCTGTAAACTAGTGTAAAATAGTATTAACCTACCTCTTTGTGCTTGTGTAAAATTTTACTCTTTGTGCTTGTGTAAAATTTTACCTACCTCTTTGTGCTTGTGTAAATTAGTATTAACCTACCTCTTTGTGCTTATTTTAGCATCAAAACGTCAGTATTTATATGATATTTTTAAGAGTATTGAAGTCTTGTGATCATATTTTTAGATTTTTTTTGCATAAAAGAAGTGTCGACTTTCCTATTATAAATAAATATATACAAGGGTGACACATACCAATTTTATTTTTTTTAAATGATGTTTTACAAAAAATTCGGTGAACTCTATTTTACCATTATGCCTCTCTTTCTAAAAAGGCAACAACCAACAACCTCTTTAATATGTTTTTAAACAAAGAAAAGAGTAGGCAACGGTGGATCATGGTTGTGCTCGAGATCCGATGAGGTTTACCAAACCTCTCTTTTTGATGGTTTGTGTTTGTTATATTTTTTTCTCTCGTCTTTTATTGTTGGTGGCCTATTTTGTTAGTAGAGGAGGGTAGAAGAGGCGATCGTTGGCGGTGGTTGTTAGATATGTTGTCTAATGTGATTTGAGGTTGGAGAAGGTGGAGGTGGTGGTATGATCAGAGGTAGATAAGTGTTGGACCGATGGTGGTTGCAATTTCAAAATTGAAGTGGATGGATATAGGTGGTGGTGTGCAATTTTGAGCTTGCAGTGGGCGAAAATGGTGGTGCTCTAAGGTGGTAACTTGCCAAAGCGGACCTAGCTTCATAGGAAAACTAGGCTGGTGTTGGCCAATATTGGTGGTGGCGGCGGTGGTTGAAAAGTGGTGCCGGATAAAATCCTAATTTTGAAGGATAAAGTGAATGTCAACATGGGTAAAATCGAAGACTTATTTTATGTAAAAATTTTTGTGTAATTTGTTCTAAATCAGGATAAAGTCACAAATTAAGTTGAAACAAAATTTATTTCAAAAATAATTTATGAATTAGGGCTCTAGCCCAATTCCATGAAAAATAAAAAAATAAAAAGAGTAAGAAATGTAGACTTTTATTATTATTAAACCCAATTACATATTATTAAAAAATTTAACAAGAATAAGAAATTTAGATTTTTATATTATTAATATTATTAAACGAAATTACAAATTAGTCTTAGCCATGTTATGGACTTCTTAATTAAACTGCTTAGGAACATTATAAAACTTGCAAGATAGAACTAAAAAGTCCTTAATATGTCACAAAAATGAATCCTTACCAGCTAAACTTTATTCTCACAAACCTTCTATCAGTGGTGATGCTCACGCTCTTAAACCTCGCTTTGTTGTTTTGGGGTGAATTTTCTCAAAATCCCCGCTCTCAAAATCCTAAGATTCCCGCTCTGATGATTTTGAGTATTCTCAAATCTTTGATTTATAGTTAGGAAACTTGACTTTCAAATTTTGAATAATAGTCTAAATATTTTTGTTTCATCAATCTTTTAGTTTTTTTAAATAATTATTATATTTTGATGTATATTGCTAAAACAAATCCATATATATAATAGTTTTCAAGTTTCCATCTATATATTAGTCCCATTATGATTATTCATAAATCTAACTATCTATTATTTTAAATAACTATAATTTATATTCATAAATTATCTATATATAATTTTAAATAACTATTATTTAATAATAAGTTTTGTTGATTTGATATTAATAAAATAAAATTGATGAAACTAAACTTGATATTTTAGATCACATAAAAATAAAATTATAAAAGTACATTGCATATACAAACCCTCTCGAACGCTTTGAAAAATTAAAAAAATATGAAATTTAGCGATCTCACGCTCTGGCTCTTGCTTCTGTACTCACTCGTGCTCCACGCTCTGGTGACTAAGCTCTGAAACACATTTCCTACACGCTTGTGAATTAGATCATTCAATAGCTTTTACAATACTTTGAATAATTATTCCCAAGCTTCATCCCACTTCACCAGTTCTAGAACCATTTATATCCACAACAATCAAATCAAATATCTAGTTTGATCAAACACTCCTCAACAATTCCAAATTTTAAAAGAGGATATCATATTATCATTTAAATCACAAAAAAATTAAATCATCGGAAACAATCACTAAACCCTCCTCATCTCCCAAAGTAAATGTACGTATCTATTTAATTGCCGTATCTCTCATATCCCCTTTCATTCAAAAAAAATTCTCATCACAACTTTTTTTTTCTTTGAATAATTATTCCCAAGCTTCATCCCACTTCACCAGTTCGAGAACCATTTATATCTACAACAATCAAATCAAATATCGAGTTTGATCAAACAATCCTCAATAATTCCAAGTATTAGAAAGTTTTAAAAGAGGATATCATATTATCATTTAAATCACAAAAAAATCAAATCATCGGAAACAATCACTAAACCCTCTTCATCTCCCAAAGTAAATGTACGTATCTATTTAATTGTCGTATCTCTCATATCCCCTTTCATTCAAAAAAATTCTCATCACAACCTTATTTTTTCTTGCTCACTCCATCTTCACAACCACGCGATACACTACTTTCCGTATAATGACTCAAACCCCACTTCACTGGGCTTGGTTACTTTATTTTAGGCCCACTAAACCCGACAGCCGGCAAAAAGCGTCCTCTCTCTCTCTCTCTCTCTCTCGCTGCTCGTCCTCCTTTATAAAGCGGAGTGAGTGAGTGAAGAAAGCGCGACTTCATTTCATTCATCATTTAATTTCCCTCTCTTTTCAAAACCCGTCTCACTTCACTTCAACCCCTCGTCAACAAAAAAACCCCAAATCTTTACTCTATCGAAACCCTAATTTCATTTATCCCTTCACAATGCCGCGAGAGATCATCACTCTGCAAGTTGGCCAATGTGGGAACCAGATCGGCATGGAGTTCTGGAAACAGCTCTGCCTCGAGCACGGCATCAGCAGAGACGGGATTCTCGAAGATTTCGCCACTCAGGTTTTGATTTCTTCTTCGATCTTCGCTTACTTCACTGTGATTTCGATGTTTCGTGCTTCGATTACGTGTTTTCAGTTGGTTTTGTGGCTTAGATGGTTTTGTGTAGGTTAGGTTATGAGTTGGGTCTTTGGATCTTGGGTGAGTGGAATTGAAGTTGTTTTGTATGAGATTTAAGTGAACTCTAGGTTACTATTTTAAGTAGCTTTATGAAGCATAATAGTGATCTGAAGAACGGTGATTTTAGGTCGAAATCAAAATTAGTTGTTCTTTAAATATTCTGACAAATAGGGAGTTCGATATTCGCAGATTAAATGTGAACTAGAAGTGTGAGAGGATGGCAATTTCATTTGGAATAAGAGACGAGAAGAGGTGAGATCATGACGGTTTTAATTAAAATGTATGCGTAATGTATATGATTATTTTTCCTGAAGGGGATTTACCTTCTACCACTTCAGCATTTTGTATTAAAACTTGTTTCCGGGGAGGGGGAATTTCAATGAGCTTTTACTTACCAAGGTTTAACAACTTGCATGCAAATTGGTATGCCATGTGGACTTCTTGGAACAAACTCAACTTTGCAGTTTAGAACCTAGAAACTTGAAAGATGCAAGTGAACATGAATGAAAGCCTTCTTAAACATGAGAAATAGATTCCTTTTCATCTTCTAGATCTTGAGATTGAGAGACGAGATTGTTGTAACTTGTTAAGAAAGGAAATTTTGAGTGTCTAGAATAGTTTGGTGCTAGGGTCAAAACAAAGTGAGAGTTTATCTTTTGGATGGAAGAGATATCTCAACAAAGTTGCGCCCACCAAATGTATAGAAAACAAAATTGAGTATCGAGAATAAGTTGGTGCTTGGGTTTCAAACAAAGTGAAAATTCATATTTCAGATTGAAGAGGTTCCTCAACAAAGTTGTGTTTATCAAGTGCTTGAAGAATTGAAAACCAACTCTAAACAGCCTTCTAGTAGTTGGAAAGGTGTGGGAAACACAAAATAATTAAAATCCATACAATGAAGCATTTGAAGGTTACTAAAGTGATCTTTAATTTGGCAATCATTTTGAATGAAAGTACTATGTTGTTTTCCCTTCTCGATCGATTCTATGTAGACATTATTTATCTTATTTGTGGCATTGCAGGGGGGTGATAGGAAAGATGTCTTTTTCTATCAAGCTGATGATCAACACTATATACCGCGAGCTTTATTATTGGATTTGGAGCCCAGAGTGATTAATGGTATTCAAAATAGTGAATATCGTAATCTGTACAATCATGAAAATATATTTGTCGCGGATCATGGTGGCGGTGCTGGAAATAATTGGGCCAGTGGATATCATCAGGTTTGATGCTTCGTTTGCACATAATGATTTTTGTTCTCTAAATCAATTAGTTTCTTCAATATGAATGCTGGAACATTGTGGCTTGGAAGTTTTATGCTAAGGTAGCTCTTTTACTTTTACTTACAGGCAACTGAATGCATGCTCATGCTTTTTTGAACTGATTGTATTAAGGTCGAAAGATTATCTTTGCATAAAGGAGTTCTACTAATATGGATGATTAGCCTGATTATGTAAGATAATGTAAAATATGCACATGTCAGTGATATGTAATTAGTAATAATAATAACAATCATATCGTGGGACTTAACTGATTCAGACAAGGGAGGGTATTCATTTGAAATTAAAACTTTAAAGCAAGCAGAGAAAATGGCAGGTTCGTCAGCCAGTTGAAGGTCAAGCATGGTGCAATCTGGCTGTAGATATAGTTTGAACCATGCTTCTAAGTGAGGCCATAGACTCATGTACTGAAATGGTTTAATATTCACAAAACTAGTTGGCACACCTCTGGCTCTTCAGGCGACCAATTATAACTTCTAAGGCATTTTGGAATCATTGGCCTTTTGTTTAATGAGAGGACCTCCTCTTGAAATTAATAACCTAGCAGCTAAACCGCAAGTTAGTTTTGTAAGGTGCACAGTTAAAAGTACTTCATCATGAATAAATTTGTTCATACACGACTTCTGGAGAGGTGTGAGGCAAAAAAATTCAAATTCTCGGATGTTGTAACTTGTCATACATGAGACATGACTTGTATTTTTTGAAGTGCATGATATTGTAGACTTACCAACAAAATGATGATGAAGGCATTTTTCAATGCAGGTACTTATCTAAACCAATATCTAATACTCAATAATGAGTGCTTGGCACTGGAATAGCAATATAGAGTAACTACTACAACTAAACAACATTTTCTTGTTAAAAGTGGATAAATAATCTAGAAGTTAAATGTTTTTAGTTATAGCAAACAACAAAGTCGTGCCAAAGCAATTCATATTCTCTCGTTGAATTGACCATGCTGCCATGCCCCATTGGATAGCATTTTTAAAGAGAAAATGATGATTTCTACGCTATAACTAAAGCTAAAGCTAAACTAGATCTACGATAAACCCTAAATAAATGATAAATAAGAAAAAATAAACTTCATTCAATCAATCCACCCCCTATAATGTTAAACTCCATGCCTTACTTAGAAGCTAACTAGCTTCTTTGGAAAGCAATCTAACCCTACTTTAGCTAATGCCCTAACTAATATGAGCTTTATTATAATTACCCGCTTACATCACCCTCTTTGGGTGAAGCTTGTCCACAAGCTTCAAGGGTGTAGATAGTGCCTTCATCAACCAAGGAAATGCGCTCGCCTTCATCATCAACCGGAAGTGCCTGTTCCATCCATTCCTGTTCATCAATCTTGACGAACTTCCCTTTAGGACAACTACTCCGAACCCATGTCCAAAGCATCTAAGTGATATATTAGTAGTAAGCCGCTGCAGATAAGTAGTGGAAGATCAAACCGAGGTCACCAAAGGATTTTTTTTTTTTTTTTTTTTTTTTTTCTGTGTGGTCCTGTAGCTGAAATTTAGTCTTTGTGCGCTTAGCCATATTCTCAGCCACTAAAAGGGTGTCAAATTCTTCCTAAGCTAACACAAATTTAATTCTTGTGTCCATTCCATGGAAGTTCCTGAGGCTTCGCTTGCATACACAAATTCTAAATTCGGTGGCATAGTAATTAATCGTGTGCCCATTATGTGTGACTCTCATTAATCAGCCGAAAAAATCATGCTAATAATTGGCATCCTTTAGCGTAGTTCATCTCAATTAGTCACCCGGGGGGGGGGGGGAGGCAAGCACATGGCTGTTTGGCGAGCACACTCTTTCTGCCGCCAAAGATTTACAGTGCCCTTCAGTTTGGTAGTCACTAATGTGTTGCCTTCAGACCCCGCACATCTTAAAAGTCAAGGATGCGTTCAATCTACATGGACCAATCTACACAGGTGTCACCCAACTCCACCCCATCACATGGAGGCACATCCAACTTTAAACCTGTATCATCCCTCATTTCCATGGCAACTATCCATCGTGCTAACTGATTGTTCTCAATGAAAATTACCATCGTCATAAGTCTGATCGCCTAAATTAGGGGGTGAATAGTGGGATTTTCTCTTCTCTCAATGCCTCTACCACGACCCAAGGGATGTCGAACATGTCCCCTATCCTGCGCACGTGGCCAAGTAGGGCGAGGAGCTCTCTGCTATCTTCCACCCACTGTCTTACATGCTTCTGCGGAGACTCAGTGCCCAATTGCAACAGACAATGATTGTGATTTCATTTTTTGAGGTAATTTCGGTAAGTTGATTTTAAGAAATATTTCGAATATAATTTTGATGTTATCTATATAAGTTAAGCATTTTAAACTCTTACAAATTGCATATAGAGTACCACGAGATTCGTAATGTCATATATACTACATATTGCATAATAATTACTTATATAACCAAATTTTAATATTAAACTAAAATTATAACGGGTTAAAATGTATCAACATTGAGATTGACCTAATGAAAAAAATACAAATTTCTGTTCGTAAGAAATTTCAATAACTAAAAAATGAGAAATATTCGGTGAAATTTCGACATTTTTCGAAAAATCACATTCCTTGGCAACAGATAATTGTGGGGATACACCAAATCATGTTGGCACCTCGTTATAGGATTCAGTCTGAGGGGATTATAGTATTGTTTTGGAAATTAGGGTTCAACCAACTGCCCGAAGTATGGTAAAAGTCGCTTGCCACAAAGCTTGGTGTGGGTTATTTGGGGTTGGGATGGCATATGGATTCAATGATAGGTATGGAAGTACAGACTCTTCGAAAAACTTGTCGTATCCGTGTCTGACACGTATCCGACACTCGCTCGATACGCCTACGACTCGTGTAAGACATTTGGTCAACGTGCCGGCAAGTGTCAGACACATAGTCAATGTGGTCAACGTGTCGGATATGCCTCCGATACACCTAGAACTTGGTCAGGACACAATCAAGATTCAAAAACCAATTTTTTATTTTTTTTTATTTTTTATTTTTTTAACTTTTAGATGTTTGCAAATAACCATCTAATTTAGTGGTTGTTAATCCATCTGAAGTGAATGACTATTTATGCGATTTAAGAAAAATAGGGCAAAAAGACACTAAAGCATAGAGTAGTTTATGCTTCTTAATATTTGCTTCTTTTCTCTTCTATTTCTTCTCTATACTTTTTCTCTACTTTATTTTTTTCTTGCACAAAATGCCATCTTCTTCTAACACTCTAGGATGACACTTTATTAAATTATTTATGTTTATGACTTATTGAAAAAAATTAGTATGACATGTCAACGTGTTTCCTAGCTTTTAGGAAATTGTCGAGTCGGGGTGTCGTGTCCGTATCTGACATGATGCGGTGTTCGTGTCCATGCATCCTTGACGATAGGTTTTCAGGGCGAGGATGAGGCTATGGAGGGGTGTGGAAAGGTTGTTGGGGTAGCGGACATCCCATGATGGCAGGAAGGGTGGGGAAATATGGGTTTAATGAGGCATGGCACAAGGGGCTGTGGGGTGGGGAGGTGAGCTGGAATGGAGCGTCGGTTGGTGAGGGGAGGAGGGGATGGTTGACCGGGCTGAAGGGACGCTGCCGACATCGTCGCAACTGGTGGCGCCCTTGCTGGGGCTGGCGGTGCCGATCGACTCTTGGAGGTTGATGGGTGCCCTTTGTTGGTGCTCGACGACCTCCTTGTTGGAAGTCTTGCTTTGCACAATCATCTGTCTGAGCGATTTCCTTCTAAACCCATTGTTGTGCCAATCCTCTTCATTTTGATTCCTCATCCTCCCATGCGACGTATATCCATCACTCTGTCGCATGTAAACAATCTTTCGATTTCTTCCGTGTTTTCATGGATTCAATGGCCTTAGAACTCTCTCATTCCGTCATCTTCCAAGCTTTTTTGCTTACTTGTTAGATTTAGTCTGTATTGGCATACACAAGAGGAATGCTTCGGCTATGATACCAATTGATGATTTTTATGCTATATATAAAGCTAAATTAAATATTTGATAAACCGTAAGTAAGAGATAAATAAGAAAACATACATTTGATTCAAATAATTCACCCCCTATAATGTTCAACTTTGTGCCTTATTTATAAGCTAACTTATTTGGCAAACAATCTAACCCTACGTTGGCTAATGCCCTAACTAATATGGGCTTTATTATATTTAGCCATATTTGTAACTAATTACCGCTTATATCAAAAAATGATTTACGTTATAAATTCTCGTTAGGATTATAGTGCCAGTACCAGTTTGATAAGATCAAAATAATTTATAATCCTTTTTTGTTTCCCTTGTGTTTCTTATGTTTGTCAAGTTCAGATGTTTTACATTTCTATATGTCCCAAGATATTGTGGCATCATCTGTTTTCCTTTTTGACATGAATACCAATTCTTAATCAGGGAGAACAAGTTCAAGAGGATATAATGGACATGGTTGATAGAGAAGCAGATGGAAGTGACAGTCTTGAAGGTTTTGTTCTCTGTCATTCAATTGCGGGTGGAACTGGCTCAGGTTACTTTCTTATTATTTACAAACTTGACCTTTCCCCTTTTTCCTTGTACTTTGGTTATTATATACATGCATTCCCAATCAGATAGGTATCCAAACGTTGAATCTGTTGTTTCTATAGTTAAACATGTCTATGTGACCCATTGGTGCACCTTAATCAATGGTTATGTTGCTTTAGCCGCAAGTTCCCACTCTGCCTTTTTAATATTGTAGTTTCCTTTAAGTTGTTTTATTGCAACTGTTGGGTAGTATTTGGTGTTGCTATGACCTAGTAACTTCTTTTAGATAATTATTGCACTATAACATTGCCGGAGATCTAGAATCTCCATTGACTTATTACTTGTTAATCAAGTATAAGTAGCCCTACTCTACCAATGCTTTTGTCTATGTTGGATGGGCTCTTGTTGAGATTTGTTACGTATAACTACATCTTGGATTAGTGTTTCCTTCGTTAGAAATTGTGGTTGAAGGTCTTTCCAGATTCAGTGGTTAGAGGCCTTACAAATTTCAACCTGAGCTATAATCACAACTGTTGAAATTACCAGTTTTCTGATACTCTGATCTTTAAACATACTAGGAGATCTGCTCATATTGGATTTGTTTTGTACGTTGCATGAGTTCTATGTACGATGACCTTGTCATTCATGCTTTTATGCAATACTGTGGATTATAAACTTATTAAATTGCAACTCAGGTCACAATAAGTTGGATGCGGATTTGTAATCGCTAGAAATTTTCCAGATATGAAACTTGGCAAGATCTAACTTAGAGACTGAGAGTTAGTTGAAGTCTAATTGGGAGAGTTGAATTCCAATAAGCTGCAAGAATATTGCCTTGTGAGTTGTGACACGCACTTACAATCATTGAAATGCTAAAACTCTTTGACAAAGATTTCCACCCTACATGTCTTATGTAAATCTGACTTGCAGATTGGAAGTTATGTAATTTTTATTTGAAGGGGAAAACACCTACTTCACTTCAGATAAGACGGTGCAACACGTTCGTAATTTTTAACACCAATCAATGAGTCAAATGGAGAGTTTATTACATTGCCAAAGTTTATTTGGAAGTGACCTTTAATTGATTTGTGAGCTGCCAAAAAGTTTTCACAAGGTGTGGGACAATGTACATATAAGATAATTTAAATTGTGAGACTACTGAAAATTTTCAAGCATCTTCAATATTTTACCTACATTGGCTTCTTAACTTACATTGATCAACACAATAGAATTGTATCTGCAGTATCAAAATATTTGTTCATCTAACCTGATATCTCATAGCTTCTGATCAACTTTTACCTTCGTGGATTTCATTAGTCTTTTTCCCCTTTGTATAAAATAAAGCCAAAACAAATTATTCATACTATGATTCGGATTGTCTCATTTCATTCTCACTGATGCCTATGCATTTACAACATCTTGTGAAAAGAAAGGTATTTGCAACACCAAAAAAGGCCAGTCTTTTGTTTCCAAAAGTATAGTAACTAGGAGCGATGTAATATAATTTGAAAGTTGTTTGTGGGAAGCTGAATCTTGCCTAAAAGTGAAGCCCTCGAGAGACTTGATTAATAGAGGAGTTAAAGACTAAGTTATCGAAAAGCTATGTGCTTAGCATTCGTTTTAGTGCATATGGTAAATGATGTTTT
Organism: Berberis thunbergii; assembly: GCA_003290165.1. NCBI lineage: Eukaryota > Viridiplantae > Streptophyta > Magnoliopsida > Ranunculales > Berberidaceae > Berberis > Berberis thunbergii. Next base: position 1,221,689 of record QNQO01000110.1, read on the forward strand.
GAAATGCTATGTTTGGTCCCCTGATCCCTTTGACCCCTTCAGCAAAAATCATCAATTAAGTGACAATATATTCCGCTAACCTAAAGAGAGTCATAAATTGATAACTATCATGTTGTTCTTATATACTTTTTTTGTGTGTGTGTGTGTGTCTCTGAAGTCCAAACAAGCTTTTGATTTTGGGTAGTAAAAGCTGGCTATGTTGAAAAGAAGTTATTGTTTCTTTCATTATGTTGCAAATTGGACCTTATGACATTATATGTTCTAGATGGTGCTTTTTGGTTAGTTTTGATATGTATCTATATTTTGTGTGGTTATAATCAATATGATGATGCTGTTGAAAGTTGAAACACTATGGATTATTCATGAATCTTGTTTCAATGTCTTCTCATGAAAACTCTGGCTGTCCTTAACATTCGTGCCACTTGCTTTGGTGCAGGAATGGGTTCATATTTACTGGAAACACTGAATGACCGCTACAGCAAAAAACTTGTTCAAACATACAGTGTTTTTCCTAACCAAATGGAAACGAGTGATGTTGTAGTGCAGCCTTACAATTCACTATTGACACTCAAGCGGCTAACTTTAAACGCTGACTGTGTTGTTGTTCTCGACAATACTGCACTGAATAGGATTGCTGTTGAACGTCTTCATTTATCAAATCCTACTTTTGCACAAACAAATTCCTTGGTTTCTACTGTAATGTCTGCAAGCACAACCACCTTGCGGTATCCAGGGTATATGAACAACGACTTGGTTGGCCTTCTTGCTTCTTTGATCCCGACTCCAAGATGTCATTTCCTAATGACAGGATACACTCCACTCACCGTTGAACGGCAGGTTAGACAAAGTTGAAACACCCATTCTTTCTTTTAAGAGGAAATCTTTACAGGATAATTATATTCGATTTCAGTAATATTTTGCTGCATAATGATGTTTATTCTAACAGGTTTCAATTGTCTAACATTTTTTTCCTGAGTTTTGCGGACTCTTGCATGTTTTTGTTCAATGCTAATTATACCATTTTTTGGGCATTTCAAATGAGCATAAAAGAATGGATGCTGCTTTTTTCTTCAACCTACAATCTTGAGGTTCCATATGTCAGAATGCATCATCCTTTAAGCACTTGCTTTTTATGTTTCATTTCATTGCAAAGTTTAAGTTCAGAAGTTGCAAAGGCAAAGTTTCAGCAATTCATGCTTCTAGTACAAGATTGTTCGATCAAACTGATGTACGTATCTGTTATTGGCAGGCTAATGTGATTCGCAAGACTACAGTGCTAGATGTCATGAGAAGACTTCTGCAGGCAAGACCTTAGTGCTTTTTGAAAAGTTTCTGTAAAGTTTGTATCATGTACAAAACAACATGCTTTTGACAATCCCTGTTTTGCAGACAAAGAATATCATGGTTTCCTCTTATGCACGAACAAAGGAAGCTAGTCAGGCAAAGTACATATCAATATTAAATATCATTCAGGGAGAAGTAGATCCTACTCAGGTAATTCTTTCTTAGAAGTTAATATAAGAAGCCCCCAACCTTTTCTTCTCTTTATTTTTTTCAAATTCTGTAACTGTGAGTCCATCTTGCAAGTAAAGAATAAGGAATTCTGGAATTTTTATTTTCAGCTTATGCGACAATGCTTTTTTGTCTAATAGTCCAATACAGATAGCCTACCCATCTATCATTTGGGGGGTGGATTCGCACCTGCATAGCTTACCAACTATTTAGAAGGTTCATTATGGAAGAGTCAATTTTTCATTGAACTCACATAGAAAAGACTGGGACAGGGTGGTTTTAACACTTATCAGTACCATCTCTAACCTGTCAGTCTATTTCAAATGTTTTCCTTTGGGGGTTACCAAAATCACCAGGGAGGAAATCCCTATAACAAGTGTTTGATTGTTAATTTTTTTTTTCAAATGAATAGCATCCACTGAAGCAAACAAATCCGCCAGGTTCCATTAAATGTGTTTCCATGAAACCCGCAGAGTAATGGAATGTTTCATCCTCTCGCGTCTTCAAATCTCTACTACCTTCTATTGATGAGCTTGTGAAGAATTGTTATTTAGCGTTTCACATGTGCATTGACATTGTCATATAGTTCAAGCTGAAGAGTAATTCCTGGTTCCATCAACTCTAGTCATGGCATCAGTTTAGATATGTAGGAACCTGAAATGATACAGAGAGGTCGATTTTCTGTGTCTTTGTAGGCAGTTGACATCTGCCTTTGCCTGGGCATGACACGTGAAGAACAGTTGAAAGATGACCTGGAGTATATTTGACCTCACTTTTTTCCTTTGGCAGGCCAAAAGAATAGTTCATTCAATAGATTAACCCACAAGTTTCTATACAATGCTTTACCTAAAATCATGTTCATTTATGACATGTACCTGTTGGTTATGTATGGGTGCATTGCAACTTTTTCTAGTTATTCATAGTTACTTCTCAAGGAGTTACTCTGCCAAACCTGTGACACACTGCTTGCTAGAATCTTCTACACTTTTTTCTAATCTTTTAATCTATATTAGTACCATCAATTATTAACAACAGCTTAGATTATAAGATAGTTGTATCAAGTGCTACTTGTTAATGCTTCTCCTGTTATTCAAAACAGGTTCATGAAAGTTTGCAAAGAATACGTGAAAGAAAGCTTGTAAATTTCATTGAATGGGGACCTGCAAGCATTCAGGTATTTTATTCGATGGGGATAAAACTCCTGTGCTCTGTGTGTGTTTGTTTTGTTTGTGCTTTAAAATCTAAACTGGTTTTTGCTTTTCAGGTTGCATTGTCTAGGAAATCTCCCTATGTTCAAACTGCACATAGAGTAAGAGTTTTCTTGTGATATTTTTCTTAACATGTTTTCTTTTCGTCATTTGTTAGTTTTATCAAATTTCACAGCCTATACCTTTCTATGCATCCTGAATTCCATGTGTTTTGGGGTTTCATTTTGGCACTGCCATTTGCATCAATTGAATTTCTTGAACTTCATATATTGATGGTACTTACTAGAATTTGTATATACTCTTTTATCAGGTTAGTGGTCTCATGCTTGCTAGTCATACTAGCATAAGACACCTTTTCAGCAAGTGTTTGAGCCAGTACGAAAAACTGAGAAAGAAGCAAGCTTTCCTTGACAATTATCGGAAGTTCCCCATGTTTGCAGTGAGTATAATACTGTGCACTGTTTACTTATGCTCTAGATTAGTTGAATATACCAAAGATGGTAAATTTGAGTTTTGTATTATTGTTTGGAATCACACAAGATGTTGCTGCTCACCCCTGTGAAAATAGTTGAAATGGAGGTGGTGGTAAAATATTGATTCCTAAAAGATGGCTTAAAATTTAAAAACTAATAGTTCATTTCCAGGCTTTACAATCATCTCAGGGTCGGGTCTCTTAGTTGCAGCCTAAATGACCCCCACATTTACCTTAATCCAACTTCAGTGCAAAAATTATTTTCTTTCATATATTATACATTGATTGTGCACCAAATCGTTAACTTGCTAACTCTAACATTAACTGCTGATTTGACTCTTGATTGCTGTCATTTTAATGTACTTACCAATCATGGACAGGATAATGATCTTTCGGAGTTTGATGAATCCCGAGAAATTATAGAGAGTTTGGTTGATGAATACAAAGCATGCGAGTCACCAGATTATATTAAATGGGGAATGGAGGTATGTCCTTGACTCATCAGGTCTTGATTCCCATTTGGTGTTCACTGATGATCAACTTGGTATGCAGGATCCAAACAGTGCTCTCACTGGAGAAGGCAATTCCACAGGAACTGTGGATCCAAAACTAGCTCTGTGAACAATTTGAAGTAAGTTCCATTAGTACATTACATGGTATACACAAAATTTACTAGAAAGTTGCATATTGCAAAAAAAAAAAAAAAAAAGTCACTGCTCATGAGGTTTTCCTACTTGCCTCAACATCCAAGGGTCTGTTTTTCCTGGTAGTGGGTTGGAACACTTAGAAGCTGGATCATGTTTCGCTGTTTCCTTAAAAAGTTGCATAAGCCTTACCTTAGACACTTAATATACAGCTTTATTCCATGACCTTTGGTCTAATCATTTTCTGCACTTTTATCTGTCAAGGTCTTTTTTCTAATCCAACCAGACTATTATTTCGAAACTTTTCAGTATTAGTGGGAATCACATTCCATCCATGGTGCTGTCAGTGTTCACACACCTGTAGTAGCACACCTGGGGAGTAAATAATTTACTAAGCCATGTGGTTACGCTAATTTACATCACTGAATTGTTTGTTTGTTTACCTTTTGACAGATTTCTTTTGTTGCTAAAGTACACGAGGTTGATGGTGAGTATAAAAGCAAAATTGTTTAATCTTGTAATGTTATATTGACATAATGTTTCAGTGTTTTTGTATCTTCTTGATCTCGTCAGTCTTTTGAGCAGTGAGTTTTTTGTGCTGACATTAGTATTTAGTATGCTTATATGCTTGTCGTGGTTTTGGTATTTTCATCTTCGTTTGCAGTCGTCAAACCAGAGTTATTTTTTCCTTTGATTGTATAACAGCTCATCTCTATCACTGATAGTTCATGATCCTTTTGTCACTTTCAAAGAATCTATAAGATTTCATAATGTGCTGGTTTGTGGTCCCGCTCCCTCCAACTTTGGGGTGTATTTGTAAATTACTTGGGTGGGCCTATAATGGGCTGTATTTGAACTTTGAAGGTTTCAAATGTGTTCAAATTTCATGCGGTCCCCAGTGATCCACCAACTAAAGTGGTCGCACAAGGCTTCCACGTTTCAAGGGATGTAGACTTGTAACGGGCAAAACGAATACCAGATAATTAGTGTGGGACCATAGATTTTATAATTCCCAATTAATTTCAGCATTGAATTTTTTAGGCCTTGATTTGTATCCCTACCGAATCATGGACAATTTAGCCAATTAGTCATGGTCCATCGTTGTCAGATAATACTGTCAGATAATACGTAGCGAACATGTTTTGATTGAAATGCTGGACACGGTTGGAGATGCCCCAAGGCTTAGTAACCATCTTATACAAGCAACAATATATTATATTGTTGATGGATTTTTACCTTATGTTTCACATTTTTGTTAAGAATCACTTGCAAGAGATCTGACAATGCATTTTACAATTTATTCCTTTAATAGGCAACCGTAAATTCTTGAAACAAAAGTGAAAAACAGATATCATGCCTATATTTGAACAATCCTTTCTAAATGTGTAGATTTTGGTTGATAAAATTTGTAACTAGACCCAATCTGTAATGAGCAATACTAGGCCATTTTGAGCATTTTCTTGATTCTTTTATACTTTTTACCCCTCTGTTTTTTTAAACTCTTTAAAATGCAATTACTCGCATCATTTGTAAAATGGGTGAAATTGTAAAGTAAGCCTAAAAAAGCCAACAATCAAGGCTGGCCAAATACAACATAGAATGACTTGGCAGCCAGTTCTTACCAAATACAACGAAACAAACCCCTGACCAAGCTGAGGCCGCGAAGCAAATTGACAATCCCAATAGAGAGGCCACGTAGGACACATCTGCATCTGGCGACAACCAAACAGACAGACTGGCGAAACAAAGGGAGAACATAGTGGGATTTCTCTCGCATGGGTGTGATAGGAGAGAGAGAGAGAGAACGAATAAGACGTGGGCCCCAACAACAGCACTGCCTGCTCTGCCATTGGATCAACGAAAACGTCTCCGACTATAAAACGAGTTAATTTGACCTTTCATCCCAAAAACTCTTCAAATAGAAACTCTCTCCCCCCTTGCCTCTCTCTTCTCACAATTCCGTCCCATCCCTATTTTGAAGAGAGAGTGTTCGTGTTGGGGGTGTGAGTGTTCGTGTTTGTGTGAGAGAGAAACACAGAAAGAAAAGAGGTGTGTGTGAGAGGAGAGGAGCGAGAGAGATAGAGATCTGATTTGAGTATCTTGTTTAGGTTTTGGTTTTGTTGAAGAAGGAAAGAAAGAGAAGAATGGCGATTACAAGGGTATCGTTTGGATTAACAGCCATGGCCGCGTTGCTATTCAGCATTATATTGCCCGCCGTACAGGCTCAAACCATGGCTCCCGCTCCTGCTCCTGCTAGCGATGGTAAATCTTCAACTACTCATCTTCTTCCTTTTTTTTTATTGATTAATTTATATATATATATATATATTTTTTAGATTAGTGGGTGTTTAGGGTTTTCAAAGTTTTCGTATCTAGTAATTTGCAGAGATTTGATGTAGTGTGATAGGGGAAAGGTTAGAAAAAGAAAATAAAAATCTTTCTTGTTGTTTTTCATGTTGATGGTATTATTTTCATGTTCGGATTTGAAATAAATAAATAAACAAACAATAATTAGTCCATAAATTGAAAAATAATCTGCACTTCCCGGGTGTGGAAAATTAATATTTTTTTTTTTTCGTTAATCCATCGTTTAGTTGACTGGGTCATCATTTGAGAATGAATGTTTGGCTAATTGCACATCTATCATTGCCATGTGTATTGTGATAGAAAAATCCCCACTTCATGAATCTTCTTATTCAGAGTCAATGGAACACCGTGTTTTAGAAAATTTTCTTTGAGGTTTGAGTGTGTTCTCAGTTATCACCGAAATTGTAATTATTCCTCTAGTTTGTAATGTCTAGGACTTTCAAGCTTCTACTTTTAATCCTTTAGTATATAGAACTATAAATATATCTCCTAAGTTTAACAGCTTTTGATCCATGCGTTAACATTTTGTCCATGGCCGCCATGTTTTTATCGATGTTGTTATTAATATGCTGTACTCGTGGGTGGCACTATTGGTTTTATCATGTTTGTTGTCTGTCTTTGTCTTTGTTTAAGATCTGAGTCAAATCATTTTTACATCAATAGTTTAGTCTAACTGAGAAATTTCATTTACATGTTGTCTTAGTGTTTGTCGTTTTTAGTTTAGTCGGAGACAAGCTTTTACTTATTTATTAAATATATTTGATTGTTCAGGGACGTCGATTGACCAAGGCATTGCATATGTGCTAATGCTGCTGGCTCTAGTGCTAACTTACCTCATCCACCCTTTGGATGCTTCCTCCTACAACCTATTCTGAACTGATGATTATCATGTGATTGGTGGCGGTCAAGATGATAAACGGATTTAGGGGAAGGTTGTGTGTTGAGAAATGGGTGGTGTCCATTGTACTAGGTTCAACTGTGGACTGGTTTGTTTCCGTTCTGCCATTTGTGGTGTTTAGTAGGGAGTTTAGTTGGATTGTGGGTTAGAGTTTTCTCAACCGTAGATTATTTTTTATTGTTTCGTTTTTCTTTGCCTCTGGGTTCATTTGGTGCAGCTGTGTTGCAGTCTTGAGATTCTATTAATTTCAAACTTCATTTCATTCATTATGGGTGTTTCTTCTTTGTAGTTTTCTTGTTTATCTGCTTGGTGGTAACTCATGCCAGTTGCCTCCAGTGACATCTTCTGATAATCCTGGTTGGAGACAGGGGTTCCCCACACCCATGCCAGGGTGGGGAGTGCAGGACCGCATGGCAGTCAATGATAAGCCAAACATTATTTGGTTGCTTTACGAACCCCACCTTCGCATGTCACCAAACATAGAATGTGTAGACTTGATGTCAGATGTCTTATCCTTAGTAATCGGAGAAGATCAAAGGCCATTTATGGATCATTTCAAAGGCCATTTATGGATTATTTCTGTATCAACTTGACGAATAATGTTGGCGTAACTAGACAGTCAAAAGGCCCACACTGTTATATTAAAGAAGTGCAAAACAATAGTGTCTATTCCCAGCGGCTCGACATGAGTCTAATATTTGTTCTTTAGTCATCTTATCATGATGCTTGTGTAGCCGTATCTTGGGACAACACATCATTATGTAGAACAACAAATTTATTTAGAGACCCTTTAATGAAAATTAGGTACACGAAAAGGTTATGACACTAACACACTAACATGTTTATTTCACACAGTAAAACTTAAATTTGACCCCAAAATTTGGAATACAGAACTGTTGTGAATGCACACCAAACGGAACAACAATTGTGTTCATCCATAAGCTGTGACAAATTGTCGTAGCTAAGAAATTTGGGTTGCTCTGTCACGAGATCAGTCATTATTTGTTTGTGCCAATTCATAGTTTTCATAGGTATGCTTCTAAATAAAATGAAACGAGAGCCAAAGCTTATCAACTCTATCAGAGCTCAAGTCCATTGGCGCAGAGGCCTAGTTGGTGTGTGCAGCTCCTCTGGTATCTTACGTTTACAAGATATTAGAGTCAAGGATTTTGTTTGTATCTCACGTTTAGCAGGTTTGTTATCTGAGTTTCATGGCTGTAGAGGATTTTGTTTGTATCTTATGTTACAAACACTGCAAGCAACATTAGTTTTGCGCATAGTTCAAAATATTGATATCGGTTGAATTTATCAGCCCTTGAAAAAGGGTAAATATTGTGGATAATTTCTCTAATATCAAGATATATCAGGAGACTTTGAGATTGTTATTAGCAATCCGATTAACTTAGGGTGTGTTTGGTTGCATGAAATTCTATGCCATGGAAATTCATGAGAGGATCTCTACATTTTAGGCTAAATTGATATATCACTTCACATCCACCATTTGATTTTGTGATCAATGGTGGGAATGAAAGTCTCATGAGCATGAGAATCACACTCTTTGGTCCTCCAAGACATGAGATTCTCATGTTCATGAGACTTTTATTCCCATCATTCATCACAAAATTAAATGGTGGATATCGAGTGATATATCAAATTAGACTAAAATATAGGGATTCCCTCATGAATTTCCATTGCATAAGATTCCATGCAACCAAACACAATCAATAATAATCAATGGGGAAAGAAAGAGAATAGCAGAACAAGAAGATAAACGCAATGTATTATTCTTTCTTATGTCAAAAACACACATTAATCCCCCAAGAAGATACATGTTTATATAGGCATAGATAAAAAAACCCAACCCTATGTGTAGCCCATAGGTTAATGTGGGTGGTCACAATATAATACATAACACTTTCCCTTAAATGCCCATCATTGTTGCCTCATTATAATCTTGCCAAGGAAAAAATCCAGTGGGAAAAAATCAAGGATAAGGAGAAAGACTACAACGTTTTTTGGAACTATGATGGGTTTTTGCATAATGTTGCTTCATTAAAACTGTGATGGAAAAACTCAATGAGATAAAATCAAATGAAAAATAGTACATGAAAATCCACTTTTGCATACTTCATGATGCTCCTCCTAATGTTTACTACCCTTCGTCACAACAAATATTAATTGGTTTGATGATTGAGCTAACGCATTCCGATTTCGTTCATCATTTTCTTAAAGTTAATATAGACGATGCTCTAGTAAGGAGATCAACAATGTTGTAACTTTGATTGAACATGTTCAATTTCAATCTCACGATTATATTGAAGTTAATGTGGGTAGAACAACTTTGGTAAAATGCGCTTGGTTCGATCTTCTTTGATGAATCCTTCTTTCATCTGAGCAATACATGCTCCATTGTCTTCCTTGATTGTAGTAGGCTCATTCATGATGAGAGCAAGGATTGTGATTTCGTGAAATTACACGAGATTTTGCCGAAATTTTCGTTTTTTTAATAACGAAAAGAAAAAGGCCGAAAGAAAAGTTTTCATTTTTTCGAAAGTTTTTCGTAAATTTTTGTGTTTTTTCGTAAATTTCGGAAAAAATACAAAAAAAAATCACCTACTAAAATTTACATTTAAAAAAAAAATTTGGGTTTTTTTTTCGTTAAATTTCGAGATTTTTCTAATTATCATTTATTCAAAATATTTATTGATTTTTGGAACCACCATCTAATTTTCTGATTATCACTTCTTCTACTTATATATTGATTTTTGAAACTATCCATTGATTTTCTAATTATAGGCATTTAGGTTTCATTTAATGTGTTTAATACATTTATTTATTTGCATCTTATTTTTTTCACATATTTAATATACTCTCGAAATTCATTATATATTTCATGTATCTTCAAAAATTTTACGTTTTTCTTTAGAAAACGAATTAGTTCTTAGAATCAGGAAACCGAAATTAACTCGAAAAATGAAATCACAATCCTTGGATGAGAGTGAGTTGACAACTACCCCTTATATGTTTGACTAGTGATCTTAGCTATACACATTCTCGACTTGCTTCATCTATTGCAATGATTTCAGCATAGTTAGAGAATGTAGCCACTAAATTTTGTGACAGATTGCCAAGAGATTGTTGCATTGCAATTTAGAAATACATAATCTATCTGTGAATGACCTTTATGAGGGTCAAAGAGATAACCTGAATCTGCATAGCCAACTAAACGAGAGCAATCAGATGATTCATAAGAATAAAAATAAACTCATGTCAGTGGTTCCGCAGAGGTATCTGAATATGTTTTATGCCATTGCAATGCCTCTGAGTGAGGGCAGAGCTTTATCTTAAAACCAGACTCACAAAAAAGGTTATATGTGGTCTTGTGCACTGTGCCAAGTATAATAATTAGGGGTGAGCATTTAAAAGTGAAAAATCGGAACGAATCGAGAACCATATCGATTATTTTATTGTTATTTTAATAATCAATACTAAACCCGACTCGATCCGGAATGCTCATTACCCGCCGGTTACCAAGCCCCCGACCCAGTTATTTGAAAAATAATGAAATATAAATACAAATTTTCTCTAGGTTTAGGATTTGTTTCATTCACAGTCCACTCCTTCTGCATCCCCTTCGTCTTTGCCTCCTTTTTTCGCCTCTTTGCTCGACTAAGAAACAAAATAATCGAAGAACGATGATGATGATCATATGAGCTTTTCTTTGAGCTTCGTTGACTGACCGAGGTTGGAAACACTCCTTATTGTTGATCGGTGATGCAACCAAGAACCAGAACCAGGTCCAAATCAGAACTGAAACATTCGAAAGTAAGATCGATAACTTAGGGAAGGGTGGTTGACACTTTGCTTCATCTCTGTAGTTTTTCCTGAGTATGGTTTTTGTTGGATCAATATGTGACAATGACTTGAAAGGACATGAATTTTCAAAGGCCCTAATTAGACTCTAATGGGGGTCTAAAGAGTTGTGACCCAATCTTCTGATTTGGGTGGCTCCATGTTCCCGAGCTTCTCAAATTCTCCATAGAGAATGTTCTTAAATTTAAGTGCTTGCTTAGCATATAAATGGTAGCCCCCACGGTAATATAGAAAGTCTCAACCATCTCTGTCGGGCTATCTGGGATTGAGGTATCAACCCAAGGCCAGATTAACTTACAATTATTGTTGGACTTGTATTGCAAAGCCACAAGTCAAATTGGGGTGAAAAACATTGGGCTGAAAATTTCGGGCTTTGATTGTGACCGATCCGGACCGGCCCGAAGAGGTCATCGGGCAGGGCTCAATCAGTAAAATTTTGTGTTTTAAAATTTCGGTCCAGTCCTTGATTTGGGCTAGACAGTCCGATTAACCGGCCCAGTCCACCCCTAATAATAATACACCAATAACACTCAAGTATGGTACTTCCGGACCAAGAATTTCCTCATTTTCTTTTCGAGGTCGGTATGGATATTTATTGACATCTAGTGAAAAAACACGATCATGGGGATACTAAATAGATGAGATTTGTCCATGTTGAAACACTTCAAAACTTTTTTCAATATATCTTGATTGATGGACTAAATCCCACTAGTACTATGCTCAATCTGCATGCCAAGACAAGGTTTTGTTTTCCCCTAATATTTCTTCTCAAATTCTTTCTTTAAATAGTTTGCAGCTTTCTCAGTCTCTTCTGCAAACCCAATAATGTTTATATCATCGACATATATTGCAACTATAACAAATACTTTCACAAATTTCCTTATAAAGACACATGGGCATATGGGGTTATTTTTATCACTTTAGACAGATATTCACTAAGGTGATTATACCACAATCTTCCGGATTGTTTTAAGCCATATAATGCACGTCTTAGTTTTGTTGAATACATATTATTGGCTTTGCTTCTGGCAAAACAATCCTTCAAGCATATAAATATTTGCATCTATTTCTCCATATAAGTATGCAGTTACTACTTCCACAAGTCTTATATTGCGAGACTTATTAAATATCTAAATGTAGTTATATCCATAAAGAGGAAGTATATGTCTCTTCATAATAAATCCCGAGTTTCTACGGGAACCCTTGTGCCACAAGTCGTGCGTTATACCTTGCAATTTCATATTTTTCTCATTTTAAATTCTTACAAAAAAAAACATTTGAAACCTATGGAGTTTACATCCTTCATGGCTTGCACTATGGTCCAAATACACCACGTTTGTCAATAGAATTCAATTCTGTTTCAATAACATCTATCCATTTTAGTCAATCATCTCTTTGTCAACATTCATTTATACCACATGGTTCTATATTATCATTGTCACCATTGCCCTTTGATATTTCAGTAGCTATTATACAAATAAATATATCATCAATGACCATTTCTTTTCGATCCACATTTCTCTTGAGTATGTATAGAAAATTGAGATCTAATCGTTATTAGGTATGTTTGCAACTTCGACATCTTTAGTCACTTCGGGGACATCCATGGTCATTTCAGGGACAAACTCTTCTGGAGTTTTTGAGAAAGTGAGTATTTGGTATGTAAGCCCTTCTGGATTATTATGTACAATTTTCTTTGGAGTTTTAGAACATGATTTTGTACTCACCTTTCACTTTCAGATAACTAAGTCTTTTGAACCTAAAGGTTTGCCACGTTTCTGACGTGCAAAATATTCATTTGCTGCCATTTTTTTGTCATTCAGGGATATGAATTCTAGTCGGTGCACTCCTAGCTGGCGACTTTGTTACCTTAGATGCATCATTAAACTTGTCAAATGATTTATTTGCAATTTCTTATAGGTGGAATAATATATTTATCTCATAATCACATTAAAAAGTTCTAGGATCTAGATGAGAAAGGGTGGAAGTGTTCCACGATAATTCACGACGTTCTTAAGAAACTTTATCAACTTGTTTTTCTCCCCATAATGGCAGAAATATTGTCTCATCGAACTGACAATCTGCAAACCTAGCTGTGAAAACATCATCAGTTAGTGGTTCTAGATATATGATGATGGACGAGGTGTTAAAACCAATATAGATTCTAAATGTTGTTGGGGACCCATTTTAGTACATTTTGGAGGTGGTATCAGGACGTGACCAAATTTTCATAAATGAGATATGTTGTGTTGATAACCCATCACAAGTTGTGCCAGTGAATACTTATGGTGGGAAGTGCCACACGACGTGCAAAATCGCATGCCCTTAAGCACTAATAGGTAGTCTAGATTGCATAAGTTGCAATGTAACAAATTTGATATGCTTAATCAAGGATTCTGCTAAACCATTTTCTGTGTGTACGTGCGAGGCAAGATGTTCAACATCAATACCTAATGAATAGCAATAATCATCAAAATTTTGTTACATAAACTCTCCTATATATCAAGTCGGATAGACTTGATATGATGATCTAAAAATATGTCATAAGTTAATAATCTGAGCAAGTAATCTGGCAAAGGCTAGATTGTGAGTGAAAAGTAAACATACATGAAACCATTTAGTTGAAGCATCTATTAAGACCATAAAGTATCTAAAGGTTAATCATAATTTCTCAGTTTTCATAGATGCTTTCAAGATTGAATTTCATACATACAATCCATTATTTTTATTCATCAGAAAATGAGCCATCCATGATTTTCTCAATCTTTTATCTCAAATTTTGATCTCCAATTTCAAAGGCTATAATCCATGATTTTAAGAGGTTTTTGTTATGAAATTTGAATGTCAAATTTCAAAGGCTATAATCCACGATTTTATTAACTTTATTAATGCTTTCAAGACTCAATTTCATAGACTATAATCCACTTTTTTTTTCCATTAACAACTGATGCCTAAGTTCAAAGGTTATAATCCATTATTTTCCTACTCTTTTATCTCAAAATTTGAACCTCAATTTCAAAGGCTATAATCCATGATTTTCAAAGTTTTTTTTTGTCAACATTTGAGTCTCAAATTTCAAATGTTATAATCCACAACTTTCTCAGTTTTTAAAGATGATTTCAAGATTCAATTTCATAGGCTACAATCCACATTTTTTCTTATCAACAACGAACGCTCGTTTCAAAGGTTATAATCTATGATTTTCTGAGTCTTACATCTCAAAATTCTAGTTCAAATTTCCAAAACTATAATCTACAATTTTCTTACTCTTTCATCTCAAATTATGAGCCTTAATTTCAAAAACTATAATCCATGATTTTCAAAATTGTGTTATTAACATTTAAATCTCAAATTTCAAAGGCTATATTATCCACGGGTTTTTTTGTCCATTTACAATTGACGCTCATTTCAAAGGTTGTAATCTATGATTTTCAAAAAATTTGTATTATATATTGATATTTAACTCTCAAAGTTTAAAGCTACTATAATTCACGATTTCTCAGTTTTTTTAGATGATTTCAAGACTTAATTTCATGTATGGGTGGGCATGGTTCGGGATTGAACATAAACACTAGCTCAAAACCATCAAACTTTCTCAAATGAAAATCCCTAAAGGATGCTAAAAAAAATCCCACCTTTACACATTTTCCCGCCAAAACTCCCCAAAAAACGAAATGGGTACCGAAGATTAGATCCAAAAAGATGACCAGAGAGAACCAAAGTTCTTAGACGAATTTGAGCATATTAACCCAACTAATAAAAGAACCAAACAACAATGACACATTGTCTCCAATTTCGGCCACTTCGGAGAGGTGGGACTGATGAGCGATTCGTTGATATTTTCGATCTTGAAGTGGACTTGTATGCTGGTACTATGGACCTTATTGCTAGCGTAGAAGATCTTGAAGAAGGGATCGATGACTTTGTGGTTGGTGTTTCCATGTGGCTAGAAGTGTTTGTTTATATGCATCGATCAATAAGACCTAGTTAGAGTAGAGAGGCATGGTTGAAGTCGCCTCTTCCTACAAAGAGAAAAAGTGGGGTGTGGAGAGTGAGGTCGTCTGGGGTGGAGACGAGATGGGTGTGGGTGAGAGAGGGAAGAAAACATAAGAGGCAGAAGTGGAAGTGTGTCACAGACTAGCAATCCGTGCGGCACTAGCTATTAAATTCACTAGTAAGCTTATGAGTAGTTACTTTGACGGGCACAATTATTAACTTGAGAATGCACAATATCAATCTGTAGACAATATAATAATGCATAATAGTCAACAAAAGCTTTCATTAACATTCAATAGATTACAATGGGGAGGAGCGTTTAGAAGGACGTTGCTCAAGACTAGTTCGATACTATCGATCGATGGAAATACAAATTTGAAGTTGAAAAGCAATGCAAAGAAAACAATAAAAATGCTAGCGGTATAGTCTGGCTCGACTATGCAATGGAGGCAACACGTCCTCACAGTCAAGAGCTCAAACCTTCCCCCTATAATATAGATGCTAAGCATTTGGGCACTTTTCAAAAGGGAACATTGAATTTTGAGACCATTAGGAAAGTCTTGAAAGGCCTCTGACCTTGATTTTCCTGACCAACGGTACTAGTCCTGATACTCTCCCACACTCAATTAGCTGACGCCCTCGCAGCGAACTTTTCCAAGTACTCTTCCAGCTTTGAGAGGTATGGCAGCAGATGCTCGACTGGCTCCCAACTGATATCTGAAGGAGGTTCATCCTGCCACTTGACCAAATACTCTCTATCCAGGCCTGTGTTGTTGATGAGGCAGTCAGCTAAGATTTCTTCCACTTCTCGATCTGGCTTAGTAGGATGCTTAGGCAATGCTCGGGTAGATACATTTCTTGTGGGATCGGTGGCATCTGCATGGTAGGACTTCAAGTTACTTGCATGGAAGACGGGATGGGTGAAATGGAGCCAATGTGGTAACTTGACGCGATAGGAGACTTTGTCGACTTTCTCAATAATCTGTACCGGTCCCTCATACTTGCGAAACAGATTGTTGTGTGCTCTAGCTGTCCTTTTATACTTGTTGAACATATCTAGCTTCACCAATACCAAGTCCCCGACTTCAAAAGGATCAATCCGTCGTTTCTTGTCGGCCCATTTCTTTATGTGACGGGAGGCTTTCTCAAGATAGGGTCGAGCAACTTCAATGTTTTTCTGCCAGGCTTTGAAAAATTCAAGAGTTCTTAGGCTGGGTCCTTGGTATCCGGTAAGTACTGTATGTGGTGTCAATGGTTGCTAACCAGTAACCAACTGAAAGGGGCTGGAGTGAGTAGTTGAGCTCTTTTGTAAGTTGAAACAAAATTGTGCAACATCAAGTAGTCCCACCCAATTTTTCTGATTTGCACTTACAAAATGACAAGGTATTCTTCGAGCATAGAGTTAAAGCGCTCAGTCTGTCCGTCAGATTGGGGATGTTGGCTTGTCGACATATTAAGTTTGGATCCCAAGAGCTTGAACAACTCCTTCCAGAACTTGCCTGTGAAGCGAGCATCACGGTCGCTAACAATGTTTTCGGGCAGTTCCCAATACTTCACTACATGCTTGAGGAACAATTGCGCCGTATCTTTGGCTGTGCAAGTCAGTCAGGTCGGCACAAAGGTCATATACTTTGAGAATTGGTCAACAACTACAAGGATACACCTGAAATCCTCCACTTTCGGTAACCCAGTAATGAAGTCCATGGAAACACTTTCCCAAGGACGAGTCGGAGCAGGCAAGGGATCTAGTAAGCCTACTGGTCGATCTCTTTCAACCTTATCTTGCTGGCAAATAAGACATATTCTAACATAGGCCATTACATCCTCCTGTATCTGCGGCCAATAGTACCCCCTCTCTAGCAATGCAAGTGTTCGTCTCCAACCTGGATATCCCGCCCAATGGGTGTCATGGCATTCGCTCAAAAGTTTTTCCTCAAACCAGAGGTTATTGGAAAATAGAGGCGATTACCAGTTGTGAGTATTGCCCCATTTTTTATCCAGAACCGTCGAGTTTTGCCCTGCTTGATCAACTCAGTAATCGTCTTCGCTTCTGGGTCTGTCTGTAGGCCTGCTTTGATCTTCTCCAAGATGGTGTGACTCGGACCGGTATGGGTGAGTATTGCAAGGTCGGCCCTTCGACTGAGTGCATCAGCTACATTGTTAGTGCGCCCTGGCTTGTATTCCAATACTAAGTCAAATTCTGTTAATTTTTCCTGCCATCGAGATTGCTTGGAGGTTAGCATCTTCTGAGTAAGGAAATGGCTTGCTGCGGCATTATCTGTTTTAACAAGGACTTGAGATCCCAAAAGGTAGTGTCTCCACACTCGTAAACAATGTACAATGGCTAACAATTCCTTTTTCTGAGCTGAGTAACGAGACTCTGTATCATTCAATTTTCGACTCTCATATGCTACCGGGTGACCATCTTAAAGCAAAACTCCCACTAAAGCATAATCAGATGCATCTGTTTGTACTTCAAAGGGCTTGGTGATGTCTGGCAAGGCTAATACTGGATCTTTCATCACGGCCAGTTTTAAGTCTTGGAATGAAGCTTCACACTGCCTATCCCATTCCCATGTTCGGTCTTGTTTCAACAAATTTGTCAGTGCAACAACTCTCTTAGAGTAGTCCCTTATGAAGCGACGATAATAGTTTGCGAGTCCAAGGAAAGAACGTAGTTGAGACACGTTCTTAGGAGTGTTTCAATCATGGATTGCCTTGACTTTCTCCGTGTCCATTTGAATCTTGCCATTGCCAATAACATGACCCAAGAAATTGATCTGGGTATGGCCGAATGCGCACTTCTCCTTTTTGACAAAGAGATGATTATCCCTAAGGATTTGGAACACTTCTCGCAAATGATGTAGGTGTTCTTCTATAGTCTCACTATAAACCACAATATCATCAAGATAGACAACCACAAACTTGTCCAGAAGGTGACGAAACAGACCATTCATAAGGGTGCAAAACGTAGCTGGAACATTGGTCAAGCCGAAGGGCATTACTAGGAACTCATATGACCCATATCTAGTAGAACAAACAGTTTTGGGTTCGTCGCCAGCAGCAATGCGGACCTGATGGTAACCTGATCTCAAGTTGAGTTTTGTGAAGTATCTGGCGGATCCAAGTTGGTCGAATAAGTCTGCAATGAGCGGTAGCGGGTATTTGTTCTTTATAGTAATTTTGTTCAAGGCTTTATAGTCAACACAAAGATGAAGACTGCCATCATGTTTCCGCTGAAAAAGAACAGGTACCCCATAAGGTGTTTTAGAGGGCTGAATGAATCCCAACTCCAACAAGCCATTTAGTTGTTTTCTCAATTCGGTCAACTCTGGAAGGCTCATGCGATATGGACTACGTGCGGGTGGCTTGGCACCAGGCACTAACTCAATTTCGTGATCAATGAGCCTTCTGGGAGATAGATTCTTTGGCAACTCATTCGGCATCACTTCGCTGAAGTCAGCAATAACTTGGGCAACTTCCTCGAAAATTTTGCTAGTATCATCTTCCATCTCTAGCTTTTCCATAGCTAAGTATGTATCTTCTCCTTTGGCCAAGCCTCTATTGACTTGGAGTGTCGACAATATTCTATCATGAGTTGTGGGTCAAATTGAGGTTGGTACAATGCGTAGTCTGGGTCCGAAAAAGCCCAAGGAGTTCATGAAAGGTAGTGGTCCTGCTACAGCTCCTCGGAAGAATTCTTGGCCAAGAATCACCTTAAAATCATCAAGTGGGACGGCCAAGAAGTTTGATCTTCCTTCCCATGGACCAACCTGTAGTGGCACAGCTCTAGCCATACCATTAATAGTGATTGCCTCAGAGTTGACAACTTTCAATTTTCCCACATCTCCTAAGTTCAGACCCACACGTCTAGCTTCCTTTGGGGCAATAAAATTGTCTGTCGCTATTGAATCCAACAATGCTTGGGGAGGGAACCCATTGATAGTGATGTCGATGTATTATAAAGCCTTCTTGTGTGGGTGCTCATACATTTCTCCTTTGACAGCATTGAGCTTGCGTAGAGCTCCCATCTGGGAGGTCTCACCATTGGTGGGGTTCAAGCTCGATGCGGTCAAGTTAGAAGGTTATGTTTGAAGCAAGGACATCAATGAGTGTAGGGCTGGTTTGGATGGACATTTGTCTGTTGGGTGATCCCTGCTATTGCAAAGAATGCATGGGGTAGGTGCAGATGGTCTCTACAGCCCAGAGTAGTTTTGCCCTCCTTTGTTGTTGTAATTTGAGTTGCTAGGGCTGGCACTTCAATTTCTGTTGGAACTCCAATTCTGGTTGGACGGCCGAGAATTGTATTTTCCTCGGTTCTGATTTGAGTTTCCCCAATTTTGGTGAGGTGATCGAGCATTCGACCCTGAGCTCGAATTGGTACTGCCAGTTTTAGCTGTGGAGTGATTGAGAGAAGTGGATCCAGCCATGGGCATATAATCGCTAAACCTTTCTGCTGCTGCAATAGCACTTGTAATATATGTCACCTTCTGCCTTTGTAATTCTGTTTGCAGAAACGGCTGAGCTTGTTCCATGAAACAGAAAACTTTGTCCTTCTCAGACATGTCTCGAATATCTAGCAAGCAAGTTGAGAACTGCCTCACATAGTCTCGAATATTGTCTGTCTGTTTGATGGTGTGGAGCTTCCTCCTTGCTAAGAAATCAGTATTCTCAGGCAAGAATTGATTTCTAAGTTCCTTTTTGAGGTCTGCCCAAGTTCTAATAAGGATGCGACCTTCTTCCATATCTGCATATTTGGTTCTCCACCATAGTTTCACATCACCTGCTAAGTACATGGTCACCATGGTGACCTTGGCTTCTTCTGATTCGGGGCTCAACGCGCAAAAATATTGTTCCAGATCAAACAAGAAGTTCTCTAGCTCCTTCCCATCTCGTACCCCAGCGTATGACTTTGGCTCAGGCACTTTCATCCTAGGGTGATCAATCGTCCCTGTGGCCTTGGTCAGCAAGCCAACCCTTGCAAACAAGTCATCCAATTGTAATTGGAAGTCACTCATCACCTGAGTTGTGGGGTGAGGCGACTCTTCCATAGCGACTGTTCTTCCCTCCAAATTGTCAATGTGCTCAGCCAGCGAATCCACTCTGTCTGCCAAGTGAAAGAGTCCATCAAGGTGACTGATCTGTTCTCCCAAACAGTTCAACTGGTCCATTCTGGTTTCTAGTCTTTGCATTCAACTAGCCTGTCGTTCCTCCATAGCGCCAAGGCACTCACTTAGTTCCTGCATCCTGGTTTGCATTCAACAAGCTCTGGCTCTGATACCAACTGTCACGGACTAGCAATCCGTGCGGCACTAGCTATCCAATTCACTAGTAAGCCTATGAGTAGTTACTTTGACGGGCACAATTATTAACTTGAGAATGCACAATATCAATTTGTAGACAATAACAATGCATAATAGTCAACAAAAGCTTTCATTAACATTCAATAGATTACAATGGGGATGAACGTTCGGAAGGGCGTTGCTCAAGACTAGTTCGATGCTATCGATCGATGGAAATACAAATTTGAAGTTGAAAAGCAATGCAAAGAAAACAATAAAAATGCTAGCGGTATAGTCTGGCCCGACTATGCAATGGAGGCAACACGTCCTCACAGTCAAGAGCTCAAACATTCCCCTATAATATAGATGCTAAGCATTTGGGCACTTTTCAAAAGGGAACATTGAGTTTTGAGACCATTAGGAAAGTCTTGAAAGGCCTCTGACCTTGATTTCCCTGACCAACGTTACTAGTCCTGACAAAGTGAATGAGGGAAGAAAAAAAAACTCTTACTCTATAGTTTGCAAAATGGGTTGGGCTTGAGCTTGGGCTTTGGTTTGGTTTTGAAAAATAACTTGGGCTTTGGTTTGGGTGTGCTACAGTAACAGAAATGGAGCGAGACTGAATGTTGGAAAGCAGTTGTGTCCCAGTTCCAACCAGCACCAAGATAAAAACAACATGAACCGATTGGTCCACATTTGAATCGGGTATGAATCGGGATTCTTGTCCACCCCTAATTTCATGAACTATAATCCACAAATTTTTCATCAACAATTGATGCTAATTTCAAAGGTCATAATCTATAATTTTATGCGTCTTATATCTCAAATTTTGAATTCAAATTTCAAAGGTTGTATCCATGATTTTAGAAGATTTGAGTTTTTTACATTTGAGTCTCAAAACTTAGAAAGTTATAATCCACGATTTTCACAATTTTTATTTTTTTTATTTTATGTTTTCAAGACTCAATTTCATAGAGTATAATCCACAAAAAAATTTAACAATTGACACCCAATTTCAAATGCTATATAATTCATGATTTTCTCACTTTTTCTCTCAAATGTTTAGCCTCAATTTCAAAAGATAGAATCCATGATTTTCAAAGTTTGCGTTATCAACATTTGAGTCTCAAATTTCAAGTTATATCCACGATTATTTTAGTATTTTAGATGATTACAAGACTCAATTTCATAGAATATATTCCACTTTTTTTCATCAACAATTAATGCTCATTTCAAAGGCTGTAATTCATCATTTTTAAAGTTGTATTATCAATATTTAAGTCTCAAATTTCGAAGGTTATAATCTAAGATGTTGTCAAATTTGTTTTTTTTAGTACTAGACTCTCAATGTCACATGCTATAATCCAAGATTTTCTCAGCATTTTTACTTAAATTTTTTAACTCAGTTTCAAAGGCTATAATTAATCATTTTCATTGTTTTTTGTTATCGACATTTGAGTCTCAAATTTCAAAAGCTATAGACTAGAATTTCTCAATATTGTTAGATGATTTCAAGGCACAATTTCAAGACTATAATCCTTTTTTTTTATCAACAATTGATGCTCATTTAAAAGGATATAATCTATTATTTTCTGGGTCTTATATCTCAAAATATGAGTTCAAATTCAAAGGCTACTAATCCATTAATTTTTTTTTAATTGATTTCAAGACTAAATCTCATAGACTATAATCCACATTTTTTTGTCCATAAACATTTGACGTTTATTTCAAAAGTTATAATTCATGATTTCCAAAGTTTTGTGCTATCGACATTTGTGTCTAAAATTTCAAAGTCTATATATAATTCACAATTTTCTGATTTTTTTATATGATTGGAAAATTCAATTTCATAGAATATATTTCACTTTTTTCAACAATTGGCGCTCATTTTCAAAGGCTATATGACCAGCGATTTTCTTAGTTTTATATCTCAAATTTCAAAACCTTTAATCCACAAATTTCTTCATTTTAAAAAAAAACTTTCAAGACTCGATTTGATAGACTATAATCCACCATTTTTTTCTTCCACACTTGACGCTCAATTTCACATGCTATAATCCATGATTTTCTCAATCATTTGTCTCAATTTTTGAGCTCCAATTCAAATGCTATAATCCATAATTTTCAAAGTTTTTGGTTATCAACATTTGAGTCTTAAATTTTAAAGGTTATAATCCATGATTTTCTAAATTTTTTAGATAATTTCAAAACTCAATTTCATAGACTATAATCCACTTCTTTGTTTTTTGCCATCAACAATTGATACTCATTTCAAAGGGTATAATTCATGATTTTCACAGTTTTTGTGTTGTCGACATTTTTGAGTTTCAAACTTCAAATGCTATATTCCACAATTTGATCAATTCTTTAGATGCTTTCAAGACTCAATTTCATAGAATATATTCCACTTTTTTTCCATCAACAATTGAAGCTATACATGATTTTCAAAGGTTTGTGTTATCAAGATCAAGTCTTAAATTTTAAATGCTATATTCAGGATTATCTCAATTTTTTTATGATTTTAAGACTTAATTTCATATACTATAATCTACTTTTCTTCATCAACAATTGAATTTTAAGTCAATTTCCAACACTATAATCCATGATTTTTTTTATTATTTTATTAAAAAATTTAAGGCTCAATTTCAATGGTTGTAATCCATGATTTTTAAAGTTTTTGTGTTTCAGAAATTTGAGTCTCGAATTTTAAAATCTATAATCCATGATTTTATCAATTTTTAAGCTACTTTTTTTTTAAATTGGGTCATTGACCCTTTTTATTCATTTATTAATTCATACCCGAAGGCTACATGACTGACCCTATAGGGTTAACTAAATTAGGCTCGAAGGCTACAATATTGTTGCCACTTAATATCCTCGTCGCCTCCATTTCGCATAAAGACTTGTTTTCGCTTCGGTCCATCGCCTCCACTTTGCATGAAGACTCGCTTTTGCTTCGCTCCGGTTTAGTCCATCTAAGCAGCTGCATTCAATATCCGAAAGCTTATCAACGGCGGAGCAAATGTGCTCCTAATAATTGAGCGAAAACTCACAAAATCTTAACTGGTGAGTCTTGAACCCGCAACCTCTCACAAGGAGAGTGGATGTCCGACCAACTGAGTTACAATTGGCTCAATTTCAAAGACTATAGTCAATGATTTTTTTGAATTTTGTTAACAACATTCGAGCCTCAAGTAAAAGCGCTATAGATCCAAAAAAATTTAACCTTTTTTTAAATCAACTTTCAAAAACAAATTTCAACTTTTTTTATTCACAGTCCTCGGTTTTTCTTTTTCAACAACTGCAATTTAAAGCGCTATACTCTCAATTTTTGAATTTTTAGGGCTCGGTTTTAATCGGTTTACTCTTTAATCTGAGGGTGTGTTTGGTTGTATGGAATATTATGCCATGGGAATCCATGAGGGGCCCCTACATTTTAGGCTAAATTGATATATCACTCTACACCCAACATTTGATTTTGTGATCAATGGTGGGAATGGAAATCCCATGAATATGAAAATCCCACTCCTTGGTCCCCCAAGACATGTGATTCTCATGTTCATGTGACTTTCATTCCCAACATTGATAACAAAATAAAATAGTGCATATGAAGTTATACATCAAATTAGTTTAAAATATTAGGGTCCTATTCCATGCAACCAAACACACCCTGAATATTTGTTGGTCAATTTCCAAGGGTTATATCCATTATTTTCAGAGTTGTGTTACAAACATTTAAGTCTCAAGATTTAAAAGCTATAATGTACAATTTTCTCACTTTTTAAGCCATTTTTAAGGCTATAATCATCGATTTTCTAGATTTTTTTTAACATTTGAGCTAATTGAAATGCTAAAAAATAACAATTTCCTAATCTGTTTTTTTTAATCAACTTTCAAGGGACAATTTCAACATTTGAGACTCATGGTCTAGTGTGGCAATTTTTTAAGGCTCAATAAGCTATATAATTCACAAATTCCGGAGGTTAAATCTTAACTCCTGACCAACATCAATGCTTATCTAGATGAGTTATCAACTGCTGCTTTTGTTCCAATAAATTGGATGAAAGTACCACATTTTAGGAAATCACAATCACAACCAAATGAAAGGCTCACCAATTAACCAACACAAACATATCGTAGAATAGAACAAACGAAAGGCATAGTAATAAGGCAACTAAATCCATAACTACCTTTGCTTCATCTATAATTGCTCATGTTACTAATAAAGCAAATCAAAATCCGTCAAGAGTTCAGAAGATTAGTTTATTTCCTCTAAAGGAGAAAGCCCGCTTCTTTCAGTATACCAGAAACTTTACAGCCAAAATTGAACTGGTGGTCAGAGAAAAAAACATAAATGATTCCATGAAGACTTCTGGCGAAAGACCCACAGATGTATCAGAAGCATCAGAGTATCACAAGGGCCAGAGTTCCTTTGAGTGCGATAATTTCTTATGCACCAAGAGCCCACTGTTCTTGCGCAATGGTGGTTGTAGAGAAATAAAACAAACTAGATTCCTTTGTCACCAGTATCATGAATTTATGTGTCTTTGATGAAGAATATACTTTACAACTTCGTAAAAGGAGACTACAATGCCGACTGATGGACCAGCACGAGCAACGCGAGGACCGACCCCTGTGAAGAGTCCTCTCAGTCCTCCATCCCTGGCAACCAAAATTGCATATGTTGAGCAATCCATTGGATATAATATAAATATATGTCATTAATGTGCATAACTACAGTACATTTCCATGGATTAGGTGATCAAATTATATCAGTTAGACTGTTCGTTTTAACCAGAAGATAACCAGGAAAAGAAATAAAGTAATCAACCGTCAAAGCAGTGCACTGGTTCCTCGTAAAAAGGTCTCAGAAGTAAACATGACATTTATCTTTACTGAATAAGCATTTAGCTTTCCTTTTAGTAAATCAGAGAATGTTTACAAGGAAAACACACCTCCAAATCTCTGCTAATGTCAGCCTTGTGTTCATATTCAATGCTCTGGCTGGATCCTTCTGAAAATGAACAAATCCAATTTCATGGTCAGTCCTTTAAAAAAGATGAACTCAAACCTCTTCACACAGAGGTACATATCCAGGTACATATACAGACGTTAAAATGTTTAATGATCATGAGAAATGTACGGTAAGTAATGAATGCTGTAATAAGAATTGACATTAAAAAGGACTTCAGAAATGGATTGTAAGCATGAAACCAACCTCTATCTGCCTTCGTGTTTTAGCAACATCTAGAGGACATGTCAACCCAGCAGCAAGACTTCCAGCAACAAAACCTGCTGAGAAATTGGCTCCAAGTGTAGTTGCCGCATTGGCTTCATCACCTACCATACTAAGAAGGCTCCTCCTTATCTGTTTTCAAGGAGATGTCAGTTTGATATGAACTAATATATGAAAGACGCATGTTGAGTCATCATGCATTTTAGAAAATTATAACTCACTGGCTCAAGAGTTGACCAACAAATGGCAGAGAACGGAACATCGCGAGCAAGTTGTGCTCCAACGCCTGTCCACAAGAGGCGGTAGCTTTGCACTGGTCACAAGAAAATAAGTCAAGAAAGGAGAAGCTGAAAGTGCAATGTAACGTAAAACTGACAAAGAAGTCTGGAGTCAGATAAATATTTTGCCCAAAATAGGAATAAATAATATCACAGAAGTACACACTGGAATTGACAAGGTACATCAAAGACAGGTAGTTAAACCAAAAAATATTTGAAAATTAAAGTAGCATTTGAGATGGATAGCCTATCCAATTTAAAGTATGGGGAAATGCATTCAGTTGGAATAGTCTACCACTCTAGAAGAAAAGTGTGAAACCAACACCAAGCTGTATTAAGAGAAAGGCATATGAAAACGATATGAATAGAAAAGTGTATACAAAATTTCTCATCCATATATCAAGGTTTGGAATTCTTGGGTGAGGGAGATAAAATCAAGGAATATCTATACTGTAAAGCAATGCTTCATTAAAAAGACATATAAGGTAAAACACGAGCATATATACCTATCACAAATGTCAATTCATGTGGACACATAAAGACATTTAACATCTGAACAACTCAAATTTTAACAATTTTAAACTAATTATCCTATCCCATATTCTGTTTCGATGGTCTTCATACATTGAAAATAACAAATACTTTGAATGAATTGGGAACCAGAGACAATAAACATATTGTTTAACTTACAGTTCGGAAGGTTATTTGTGCCCCTAAGAGGAGAGAGCGCCTCTCCTAGAGTTTTCCACACTCCAGGAGGCTTCACGCCTGATTTGGTTCCTTTAAATGCCTGATGTAAACAATAAAAATAATGTATTATTACGAAAAACTTATTGACAGCAAAGGGCTGCAGGCTGCAGCATTTTGAAACAAATTATCAAGTAAGAACAATTGAATAACTTTCTTATGAAGTAATGTACTGAATGCAATTGATCAAAATATAAAAGACATTTCTAACACATTCTTAGAAAACGAAGCATTTTTTGTTGTGTGTATGTGTGAGTAAACACAAATACACACAAGGTGACAACCATTCATGTGACAACTTTCATTTGTGGACAAATTTTAACCTAGGACATTGAAAGATCCAACAGCTATTGAAAAATGATTAGTCGTAACCAAATAAAGTGACAACCATTCATGTGACAACTTCCATTTGCGGACAAATCTTAACCTAGGACATTGAAAGATCCAACAGCTATTGAAAAATGATTAGTCGTAACCATATAAAGTGACAAATCATAACCATATCAAACTGTCTATTGTTCTTTGAAAAGAAAGTAGAAAACTTCACTTCACAGCAATGTTCATCTCCTTAGATAATCTAGAAAAGCTTTGTTCAATAACGTACACCACCATTAAAAAAGTTGGTTTGTATTTCGCTAACAACACGGGGTGCCATATGGGAGGTCTTCAATGTTTTTAATTTGTAAATGAAAAAAAAAATGAATGAACAAACTGAAGCTTTCTTCCAACAGTTCTTGTCTTCCACTGGTTCCTTCCATGTTCCAAATAAAATGCTTTTTATATTGGCGAACTTTGAAATTGTTAATGAGTTCAAGTACACAATATATATTCAAGTATCGAAAGAATACAATCACTGGAGGTTCGGATGTAGATGGCATTAATTTGCACTTTTTCTGCATGGAATTGTGAAAGACAATCTCTCACCAATCAGATGAAAGAGGTGATGAAACCGATAATGGTGTTAATAAACAAAGATTTTGTGGAAGATGTTTGGGCATTGCTGTGAAGTTTTCTACATTCTTTTTTTTGAAAAATTGAGAGTTTAAGAAATTGCTTTAGATTACTAACATCTGTTATATCCTTTGATGTCTAAGATTAAGATTTGTTGGCATAGAAGTCGTCCAAGTGAATTATTGTCACCCAATCCCATATATTTGTGTTATAAGATGTCCTATGATTCATAATAATGAGACATGACTCCAACAATTGCTACTTCAGCCACATTTAAATATGTCCCACCTGACCACCATGATTTACAGTATCCACATAAAACTTCATTACATCAAAATTATTCAATGAGCAGTGGTATCTCAAAAATGAAAACTAAGTTCTCTATATTATAGCTCCGTTCTAAACTAAGCTGATGACTCTCCACTTGGATACTGTAGCATATGCTTACTTTTACAAGAGAGATAAATGAATGAAATGAAAGTAGAAACCTAGAAGATTCAATACCTGCATGCGGGTCCTTGCAAGTTCAATTGGGTAGCAGGAAATGCAAGCTAATGAACGTGCCAGTGACCCAGCAACTAATGGAACATATGGTGTCAAGTAGGGAGCATCCTTGTTGGTGAGTTCCTCGATCCGATTGCGGAATATGTCGTAGCAAGGTAAGTATATCCCGACCTGATTGGCATTGTATTTGCATGATATTAAGCAAAACTAGTCAAAGTATATGGGTAAAAACAAAATAATAATAATAATAATAAGTGTCCTCTAAAAATTTTGCAATCTAAAATGTGTAAAAATTTCAAGATCTGGCCAACTAAAAGAACATACAGTTGGTACAGCCAGAGCCAAGCCTGCATTGGTGCCTCTCCATAACCTTGTGAATCCTTCCTGCGAAATTTATCACCTGATGAGTAAACCGACAAAAAGTAGTATACAAAGGGCGTCAATGAGACATCAGGCTTATATTTTATTTCATTCCAATTATTTTGAGTTTCATAAACATATGTAATCTAGCTACTTGTGACTTGCAACAGATTTGGATGAAGAGTCAAAGTAAAATACCTGCTCTATAGAGAAGATATGTTGCCAAATAATGATGAAGTGGGTAAAAAAATATCAAGAAAACCGCCAGAGCTTTACCCAGAAGTGACCTTGAAAGTTTATCTTTAGAGGGAAGGTAACATAACCTACGGAGAGAAAAAATTTACTCCAAGTATGGACTGAGATGTCTGGTTGGTAACTCTGAACATAAACAAGTTGCTAGATCACCTTCTTTCTAACTTGTGGAGTTGCAAGGGCGATTGGGGATGTCTTTTTAGCTACTTCTGAGTTAGAAAATCTTGGGATTGGGGACTTCAGACATGGTTGGAAATGAAAACACCCAATGCATCTCTTATTTTTATGAGTTAACTGAAACTGACACCAGCACTTGGCATTGGCATCTGTCAGTGCATTTAGCTGGAGGATGATTCTTCAGGGGTATCAAAAGAACAACACCCTCAATCTTAAGTCATGTTTGGTTTACTACCTTCCAGCTTGAGCTATGCAAAATCCTTGTGAAGATTTAGTTTTTAACTAGTGGAGTATTGTATGTCCCTAATTTGCCCTTTGCACAACATCTATCATGTAGTCGTTGCATCGACATTATTATGCATGTTTCAACTTGTTCCATGAGTAACATTTTCACTTGCTTTGTTTTACTTTTTCTGCCTAGGTAGAAGTTACATCCCTTGACCACAAAATGTTACATTGTTTGTTAAAGCTCAGTTTTTAACATACTCGGTGGAATATGCTTTTATGTGCTAGAAAAGGCATGCCTAGCAAGTTTGCAATAACCAAAAAGCTTGACACCTTCTGTCCGTTTAAAACATTGCAATGACTACAAATTCATAAAGCAACTGGAAGGTGTAATTTAAACATTAAATAATTGCCTATTCTTTTACTGGAAACATGCCAATAATCTGTCTATGAATAACTGAGAAAATGAGCTAACCTGTCGAACTATTTTGTAAAAAACATCCAGTGTTCCTTTATAATGAAAGCAATCAGGAGGACAGACAGACATTGCACCAAGACTCCCAGCTCGGTTACATGACGGAGAACATCTCAAATCTGGAAATATCTGTACATAAAGATTCAAAATGCCAACTTAGAAAAGGATCCACTACATGTAGCAAGAACATAACGGCTCAAGATTTTGAAAATTGGCAGATCTTACAACAGAGTAATCCAGGAAGTAGTGTACAGAGAAGTAAGGCACGAAGATGTATATAGCTTACTTGACAAAAAAAAAAACATGGGTATATCTCATATTCAAGTTTGAAATTGAGTTCTTTACAATTTCCTTTCAAGCAGGAGGATTATTAGATACAAAAATTACTGTTATTGTTTTTTCCTTTTATAACTCTGTTGAGAAAAAAACAAAGTGGCTTATGGGTTTACCAAGTTTTTTTCCAAACTTATTTCAATCACATGATATATACCAGGATCACTGTTTTAAAAGCGATTGACGCGGCCATAAATAGCTTCAGTGCATACGAGTTAAATGTTGGCTATAATGCGCATCATAATTGTCCTTATTTTTTAACACCTCAACTACTTTTATATTTGTTTCATGTTATCTCTTTCATATATATTTTTAATTTTTTTATGAACTTTTTCATCCTTTTCTTTTTATTGAAAAGTCGAAGCGTACGCCTTGTTACACATCAATGCGCCATTTCGCATTGAGAAAAGCCTAATTGCCTCAATACTAGAAAACGCTTTTTTAAAACACTAACCAGGATATTGATATTTCAGATTCTGCTTAGGTAGCCTGGGATTATGGGAATGTATATGAACCTAAATGTGCTCTAGCTGAAATTCACCTTTGCCCATAAGCTCATTTTGGAACTTTACCTGTTCAAATCATACATTTCCAATAACCCCCCCCCCCCCCCCCCCCCCAAAAAAATCCTCCTCCTTTTATTGGCAAAAGGTAAAGTGCTTATATTCAATCAAACTTTTAAAAGGTACTCATCTAGTGTTGGAGTCAATATTCAGGGCCTTCAAGAGTTGGCACGGGACTATGTTTGGGCAATAAATGTGTGTCATTAAATAGGTGATTAATCGCTTCTCGCTAATAGAGCTTTAAAAAATTTTAAACCATTTTGAAACATTTGCCCAAGTAATTGACCATTTCTGGCTGAGGTCATAAATTATTTGCTTTCCCAAACTCACTGATTGATCAGTCTTTGGCAATGCATTGTGATTAAATAAGAAAAAAAAAATTCTTAATTTTATTTTGCCCTAACCTCATTAATATAAAGAAGCAAAGAGCAGAGAGAAAGATGATACAGAAAATAACAAGTAAACCTAAAGAAGATGGAAGATGGAGATTTGTACTTTTATCTGATGTTGAATTTTTTTATTATGTAATAATAATTTGCATCACAAAAAGGATTTTTTAGTACAACACATACTTGGAAGAGTAGAGAAAAATATGTTAATAAAATACAAGCTGATACAGATTAATGTTGATTAATCTAACCGATAGGGTCGATTTGACTACATAGAATAAATGTCACATTAAAAACTTGGGTTTCCCATTGTTTTGCAAGAAACAATTTCAATATAATTCTTCGTTTTTACCATCTTCAATACTCCCTTCTTTGTAAAATTTCTAATTAGCAACTAGTTTTTGGTACTTCCTCATTGCAATCCTTAACCTAAGCAGACTAACTAGCCAATACGTTTCTGGTTTAAATCTAGATTGTAGATGGCACATTCCTAAGAGGTGCGTGGAAGGATGAGAAACCCCCATTAGTCATAACCTTCTTGTGTCCAGCATAACAATTTTGTTTCACAAGTGATAGAAAGGAGCAAAAAGATTCTAGTTAATATGAGCATCAAAACATTAATCAAGACATCCTTTTAGAAGCTAAAAAGCTGATGTATCCTTGAAATTTCTAACCCATTGTCGTTGACTCAGGTCTTAGAAACAAGGTGAAACCTAGTGACCACATTATGGAAACAAGTTTAGTTCTACTGATGAATCAGTGCTAGAAATACATTTCATATTCCTTTTCTAGTACCATCAAGTATTTAATGACAAGAAAGTCAAACAACGACCTTATCATAGCTATCTTGGCCATATATGGTTATAGTTATCAAAACGTTATAGTATCATGTCTCTCTCAGAAACCCAAAAAAATTTAAGATATGTGTATCGTAATGTATCGTGTACAGTAAGATATGGTGCAAAATTAAATATGCAGGTTTGAAAGTATATATGATATATACTTACGTGTATAAAAGACATAAATAAGACTTATTCAAGCAAGGAAGTCTTAAAAACAGTTTTATTAATATATAACCTATGTGACACATATTAGCAAGTTATTGCCTATCATCCATCCACTCATTCGTGGCACTTGTACACGGCATGCGTACAAGGACAATACATCCTTGCATCATCCTATATCAGTGTATAATAAGATATTATGTATTGTATCAATGAAGCTTAAATACGATTCACATTGCGTATCGTATCATCCGTATCACAAGATATTGATAACTATGAGTAATTGAATATAGTCTAATATAGCTCTCAAAGGCAAGCACTTCGAATTTTTCATTGTGCATTGAGCGGGTTCTTCTATTGATGTAAAGGTATATCTTGAAATAGTGGTGGTCCTGGTGGAGATAAACAACTATGTATAAATGATATTAGCTGAAGCACTTAAAGCCAACTTTAATCATCATAAAATATGCATCACTAATATGTCAAAACATTGGATGATTACTTGGAAATTAAAGTCTTGCTTAGAAAATTCCATTGTGGTAGGTTAAAAGAACCAAAATCTTTTAACCTACCACAATCTTTATTTGGGATAGATTGATTCATGCTATGGTTTGGGTTATTTAGAAGGAAATGAACAATAGAATCTTCAGAGATAGTGGGAAGGATTTATACAAGTTATAGATTGATGTGAAGGTCACTTTGTGGTTGTGGGCCTCTAATTGGGATAGATTCAGGAACATTCAATTTTCTACTTGGATAGCATTCTCATCTCATGATAGAATGCTCTTTTTGTAAATCTTTTGTTTCTAATTAGTTTTTTGCACTAATCTTTTTTCCTTTGGCCCAAAGTGAACATATATATAATATGATACTTGTTTTTCTAATTAAAAAAAATAAAAAATTTGTCAGTGCTATACAAAGTTTTCATAAACATATTGAACACATAGGGATTGCAAATTTCAGCAATTTGAAATAAATAAATAAACATATATCAATGTAACGCAAATTTCACTCTAGAATGCCGATCGATAAGCCTCCCTCTAGACCTTGAAATCCCCTACTACCCCACACCATTGAAGCCATAACACTCACCCTTCTATAAACTGTGGCACTGTCTGAATGCTACTCTCCTCGACCAAATGTTTCTAATCCAGATCCACCTACATATATCCATGGTTTAAAATTGGGATATATATCCATTCTAGGCAAATATATCCAAAAATATCCATGATATTTTGGATATATCCCGATATTGGACTAAATATCCACCACAGCTTTTCCTTTTTCAAGAAACGATATATCCTATCGATAATAATACTTTGAACCATGCTTAATCACAAGCCATCTTGTCCCATAAACGTACCCACACATTTTAACAAGTTCACAGATGTCACATATAAGAGCCTTAAACAAGGATATCTAATATATAAGTGATGGAGAACGACAAAGGGGCAATCTTTCGTAAGTGATTTGACCTTCCAGACAAACTTTTACTCATCCATCTTGTTGACAGTTGACGCTAGGAACCACCAACCATATATTTGCAATATAAACTAGACGTTGTATATTTGCTAATGACATTTGGCACCAGTCTGAACCCAAACTAAATTTATGCGATAAGTGAACGTCATTAGTTGCATGAAGAATGTTGTCATAATACTTTCAGTAAGCACAGTATTTTTGTAAGGTTCAGTTTTATTGGAAAAGGAAAATTCCAAAAAAGGGGTCAGTCATAAACAATTCATAAGCACAACATAACTACGCGACAATATATAACAACATTTTTGGGGTCGTCAAATGTGTAGAAATGCCACAAGAGTTCCAAAGACATGTAAAAGTATAACTACACGGGGTTTGTCGTTACCAGAACACTTCAGGGGAGGAATCACACACAAACACTTGAAATCATCAGAAAAAATGCGGGAGACTCAAAGCATACCTTATGAGATGCCATTTGTCCACTAAACTTGTGCCAAAAATCTGAGTAAGGTGCTCCAGCAGCTTGTGCTTGCAACCTTGTCTGAAAAAAACAGATTTTAAAAATAAATTAACACAATAGGAGATGAAGACTGGTTTCAACCACAAGAGCCTCTCGAGCTTGATTGTATTTCAAAATACTAGATTCTAATGCTAATCTCCAAAGATTTTAAACTTTTTACAACCCCAAATATTTGGGTTTGAAAATATATATTTGAGCTAAAACACCATTATCAAATCTTTTAAAGAAAAAACTTGCAATCAAAGCTAGCAATTTCATGAATGCAATTGCAAATAAACTATTCAACGCAAACCCACATAAAAAAAGTGACCTTTAAGAATAGCTAAATGATTGATTCTGATACACTAAACCACACATACAATATCAAATAAATTAAGTACTCCACATTCAATAAAGAAAAGAAAACAATACCTTGACGACATCGAGAGGGTTCACTAGGATTGCTGAGAGAACAGCAGCACCAGCAGCAGAAACAGCTCTTTCTACAAAACCCAATTGAAAATCAGAGATATTGGCGAGTTGGGGTTGTTGTTGGAGTTGCTGTTGTTGAGGAGGAGAAGCTTCTCTTCCCTCCGCCGCCAACATCCCTCCTTCCTCCGAAGCGGTCGAAGAAGAACCACCTCCATTGAAATCAACTCTAGACGAAGACGAAGCTGCGGCGGCGGCATTCATCCATGAATTATTAAGAGACGACCTTGATGAACATACCATACCGAAGAAACCCAAGTGGATCAAAGGGGCAAACAAATAAGGTTTTTTTCTTCCAAAAAAATCTGGAAAACTCAATTGATTGCGGGGTTACATTAGGTTAGAAATCAATCATATTAAAAGGGTTTCCTTATTTGCTCCAAAATAGAAACCCCACACACCCACTTAACAAATAGAGAAGACATAAGAGAGAACACAAAGAACCTCCCTTTGTGGGTCTTGTAACAGAGAAAAAACAGAGACAGTGAAAGAGAGCAAGAGAGGAATCTCTATAACACAAGAGAAGATAAGGGGTTGGTTTTTAGGGATTTCTTTCTCTAGTGCGCTTGAGAGATAGAGAATCGGAGTTGAACTCAAAGCGCCAAATTGAAGAAACAGAGAGACTTTTTAGATTTTTGGGAAGAAAAAAAAAATGCCTCCTTTTTATTTTATGTTTTTTCTTTGTGTGGAAGAAGGCTTACATGCGTTTCTTTTAGTTTTCCTTGGGTTT
This sequence comes from Berberis thunbergii, assembly GCA_003290165.1. Taxonomy (NCBI): domain Eukaryota; kingdom Viridiplantae; phylum Streptophyta; class Magnoliopsida; order Ranunculales; family Berberidaceae; genus Berberis; species Berberis thunbergii. The sequence goes on from QNQO01000110.1 coordinate 1,256,632, forward strand.
CGGAAGGAGGAGGAGAGAACTAAAAACTACCTAAAGTATTTGAAGTCCTCAATTTATTAACTCTATTTTTTTTAAACTAAAAAATATGGAATTTGGAATATTAAAAATTACGGAATTTTGGAATATTTTGGAAATGACATGTGTCGTGTCATCGAAGAGGTCGTTGCATGACTGCAAGTGACAATGAAAATACTAAAAACCAAGGTTTTGCAATTTGGATGACGTGAAAACTTGTATCTGGCATTTGGAGCATGAATGCTAGTTATGAACTTAGCGCATCATTTCAGTAGGCCAATCTCTTATAGATTTAAGATATGTTTTACGTAGAATTTCTACTCTAGATGTGTGTTCGAGATTAGTCCAATACCATGTAGAGTAAGTAATTCTCACCAAGCTTTCTACTACATGGTCAATACATTTTGATCTATAGTTAATTTGCATGGCAAAATGCCAAGGAATGTATGATGTCGACTAAATTTGTCATATATAACAAATTCTTCCTTTGTCTTCTTCAAGACTGATCATCAGCAATGTCATTGTAAGATGGTAATAGTGAGATACTTAAATAGGACTCACCGATGCTACCATTGATAAGTATGCTAGATGTGATGGCAAACACCTCACCACTTTTTGTGTTGTAGATCATTTTTATTTATTTATTAATTCATACCCAAAGGTTACATTATTGACTCTATAGAATTAACTACATCAAGCCTAAAAACTACAATATTGTTGTCACTTGATATCCTCATTGCCTCCATCTCATATGGAGACTTGATTTCGTTCCAATCTTCTCCACCTCATATGAAGACTTACTTTCGTTTCGCCATTCATAGTAGTATTTATTTCGTTTTATTTTTATATTGGTACAATATTTTAAAGAAACTGCATAAATTTGAAGGTGTGACTCTATTCATAAGTATGTGACGTTCTAACTTCTAAAGAACAGTTGATCTCCAGTAACCCCATTCTCACGCTGTGGACCTGAACAGATAAGAGGAAAGAAAACTAGCTAAGGGAGACTTCTATATTTTTATACCAATGATGGCTTCGACGTAATTTAACTGATAAAGTTGGAAGAATTTCCTCAAAGAAAGCTTAGACTTTTTCCCCTGTAAAATAAAATGAAAATTGAAGACTGATTGATTACTGCCGAGAAAGATAGCACAGAAAAAGAAGAGAAAAATATATTATTGTCATCTAGATGTTCTCAGAGGTCAAATTTCTTGCGATGAAATAACCATGGAGTTTAATGAGTTAGATTACTGACCAAGAAAATGCTCTTAAAATCTTCTAAACATGTTTTAAACATTTAAGTTGATTGGGTATTGATGTATTAACCAATTATATACAATTGGTGTATATAGCATTCAATGGATCGATACTAGAATTGGTCTTATACCCAGCTGCCATACCCCATAAGTTAAGTTACAAAATGAAGAATTTCTCAACATGCGTACCAGCAAAATGGAAGGGGTTGTTTCTAGCTAGGCTCCTGCTCACACATTCTTTAGTTGGAAAATGCTTATCTGCCGTTTCTCATAAGTTGCGGTCAACCAGCGCTACTGCATGCATCTTTCTTAGAAATATCCTCATGCTAGAAAAGGATGAGGATTCAGATTTCCGCAGAGTGTCGATATCTTCATTTCTCTAAGCAGCTCAAAACAGGTGCTTCCTTTCACTTCATGCATCAGTGTGAATAAGTAAGGCATTTACATCATAATGACATATGAGAAGAAAATCCCACAAAACAACAGCAAATCGCATTTAATTCATTGACAGGAGGAAGACCTGCTCAATCCAGGCTTTGAAAGCTTGAATGCATTGTCGAATATAAGGATCTGTAAAATAGGAATTATATACTGCAAATATTCTAGTGTACTACTAAAAGGAAAGTGTAAACCTAATAATGTTGAATGTAACGTTGAATCATTATAATTTGTCTTTCTTATTTTTGTTTCATTTTTCTATCTCAATTTGAAGACCAACCTCATCCTAATCCAAGTTTTACAAAAAGATTTAAACGCCAATTGAGAACACTGCCAAAGTACTCAAGGTGCACTGGAAATTACCCCAAAACACCAATTACAAGTCTATTTCTTTGCAGGGTTTTCTTCATGCTTCTATTTGGTGTTTGTACTTGTTTCTGGCTGATTCTGTTCAGCTAATGAGAACTTCTTAACTTTCTGCAAAGATGACATCACAAAAATATGTGTGTATATCAACTACAAAGATGTAAAAGGAATTAGAAGCTGCCATGAGCTAAAAAGAGTTGGTATTTTCATGAAAAAGCAAGCATGGCTAACATCTCTATTGTTAGGCCTAACCTAACACCTGTTGTAAAGTAAAAGTGAAAAAAAATTATATCTCTATTTTTGTTGCTCTTCTTTCCTAGTTTCCATCCGAATGAAATCAAAACCCCAGATTACTTCCAAGTGATCTTTCGTGCTCAATTACTCAGGGTAATCTTCCGACGTGCATTCCCATTTCAATTGTTCTACTGAAAACTGTACATTTGTGGAACTTGCAGTGTGTCTATATGATCCCAAAGATGGTGATTGGTTATTCCGGAATAGCCATCGTGTCAACTTCTTGTCTTCAGGCAGAAGATAGCATGCAGTCTCCACCAGTGTTCTAAAAATCGACCTAGCGCTAGAAGGTAGAAAACTGCCCAGATTAATGGCTAGGCAGGTTCTGGGCAGTATGGGTGGGTCTGGGCGATTTTTTTAATTTTTTTTTTAAATAAGCCTGATTGTGTTCTTATTTTATTTTTCTTTCCTCTTTTTTAGAAATAAATTATTTAATTATTTTTTATTCAGTATATGTTTAAATGTAGCAAAGGCTGATTACTTAATAGAATTCTCAAAGGATCTGCCAGTACCTATTTTACTAATGTAGATTTTATCAAACTCGACTGAAGTTATTCATGCAATTTGAAGAAAAATGAAAGAGTAGGTTTGGATATTTGTCCACAAATTCAATTTTATATAAAGTACCCATCATGACCAACTTCGATCATTTGAGTTTTAATAAATTTTGTTCATGATTGTTAATTTTTCATGTTTTTAAATTTTGCATATGTATCTTGACATTAAATTGGATGTAATTGACAAGGTATTATGCTTAACTTTTATAAATTATTAAAGTTATAATACAAAACCTAAGACCGCCTAGGTGTCGCCTAGACCCCTGAGCGCCAGGCACCTGCTCGCCGCCCGCTCAGCGTCTAGCGCTTTTTAGAACACTGGTCTAGACAAATGAAAGACCCACACAATGCCACAATTATTGATTCGCTAAATTACTGATTGATCACCAAATCTGTCCCATTAAAAATAAAATAAAAGTAGAGAAGAGAAACGGGATTAGGAAAACAAAAGTGTTAAGTAAATGATTTGTCTGGAGTCTGAACAACTTGCTTTCTAGGGAACCATGCTCTTCTGTTTGGATCATGACGATCTAGAGGAGATGATTCAATTATTAGTGAGGCCATAGTTTTATCTCCCAACATGAACATTCTTCTTGAACCCAAAACTGCAACTCCCACATTCTCCTCTTTGATCGTGAAGCAGAGGAGACTATAAACAATGGCATTTGTCGGTCTATTAAGCAAACCAAATCCATCTGATGGGATTGTGCCATTAATAGCCCGCATAGGCAGGCAGTGTTATGAAACCGCAAATGGTGTGGAAAGAATCGAAACTTACCAAAGAATGTAGCTTTAATGGCACTTTTCAAAAGGATCCACCAATGTTCGTCAAACTTCTTGTGCTTCGTAGTAAAAACCAAACTCCAAAGACAAAAAAACTCTATGCAGATGGAGAAAATTATGTGAAGATTTGTGAGAGCAAGAAATTTTGGTTCTCTCTCATCTTGAATTAGTTTAACCCGTAAAGGCCTTTTGTGCCTTTAAAATTGGTTGAGAGAAAGAAGGAAAACAGCAAGTTTTTCACTTCAAAAGTCATTCTGGCTTCAGACTGTGTTATCATTGACATTTTAGCTTCTCCCTCTAGTATATTGCTCCACACATTTGAACTTAAAGGAAATTCAGTTTCAAGATTTTTGTGTTCAATTGGGGGTCTCCTATTTGGGTACATTTTCTCCAAGTTATTTGAATATTGTTAATGGGACAGCTACAATCAGCTGATCTCATTAGTACCTGATGCATTGAGATCTTTAATAGCACTGCCACTTGGTAATGCTCTTCTCTTTGTATATTCTTTGTTTCTTTTTCCATGAAAGTATTTGAGTTTTGCTTTAAAATATATATATGAAGTAGTGCCTTATATAGAAAGTTGAGACGAGAATAGAAGATAGGTTAATTGCATCTCAAGCTGAATAGAACATTGTACTTATGTCCAACCATTTTCGGCTTACTAAAGCTTTGCTTAGGAACTCTGCTACTGAATAGAAGATAGATTAATTGCCTCTCAAGCCGAGTCCACGTTCCATTCACTCAATACAAAGGAAATCTTCCCCCACCCCCACTAAAAAAAAAAAAAAAAATTGGCCTGAGGCAACTTTTCCTTTTTGCATTGTGTCAGTATGACAGAAGTAGCCTGAATAATAAACCTCAAGACAACGCAAACAAAGAGTTATCCCTCCTAGCTGTTCTCAACGCTAACAAAATGGTACAGAGTATTAAAATTGAGGAAGCCTATTATCAAATGTGCATCAATAATTCCCAGGAAACTATGGATTACATAGAACTAATTCTGATAAAATTCTATCCTAGAAAGCATGGAGGCGGACAGGTGAGCTCTCAAAAAAAAAAAATTTAATAAAAAAATAGCCCACTGAGACAACGTAGAGTAATATTTATTACTTTATGATTTAATTCCCATTTTAATATTGATTCATCAGTAGCGTTAATGATAAATCGGATCATCACCATAAACCATGTGTCGGACACTCTTAAATTCATCTTCTACTCGACCAATTATATTCAGTACAAGTTCATATTTGAAAATCAAATACACGAGCAAAAGATAATGCAAGAGGAACCCTAGTCTATCGTTCTTTTATTTGTCTTACCAAAGTTAAACCAAATAAAAAATAGGGTTATTTTGATTTTGGGATCCATAAAAATTATTTCAGTCTGGGGTCCAAAATGGCATAGTAAATACAATTGACTGGCAAAGATATTAAGATCTTTAATATGACAACATTGCTTTGATCAAATCGAAGTTCCAAATTAATAAATAAATCTCGATGAGATATTATTGGTCTTGACGAACCTATAGGATAAAATGTATCTCAAGGGAAAAAGTGATGGTTAGAAATAACAAAAACCTCAAAGTATGCATTCTTCTTCCATCCACTTGAACCCACACCCACCACCACCCTCCCCATATACAGAACTTTGCAAATTTGGACCAAAACCACCTCTCATTCCCATTTTCAGAGTAATGTAGAACCTCCAAGTAGACCTTGGCTGGGTTTGAACGGCTCAGGTTGTAAGAGGACGACACAAGGATGTCATTCACCATTGATTTGGTGGGCATGGAAATTTTGGGAAGAGACTCATAACACTGTATTGATGAAATAGATGGGTTTGGGTTTCTGGGTAATGTTGGGGGTTTTCATTACGGTTTATTTACAGATGAAATCAGGTTGCTTTGCAGTTGGACATCATGTGATTAGGTTGAAGGGGGGATATTGGGGTTGGTGTGTTATGGTTATGGTGGTGGCTGAGAGAGAAAGCATTGTAGATGGAAAAAAAAGACACCATTGTGAAAAATGAAGAAACGAATGGCTTTGTTTTGGTCCCAATTGCAGAGTTCTTTGGGGCATGGTGGTGGTGGGATGGGGAAGGTGTGATGATTGGAGAGGAAAATTTCTTTAAGGTTTATGGTTTAATCTTCACCATCAATGTTTGTCTCAAGATGCATTTTATCTCAAGGTTCCTAAGACCATACCATTACGATCTCATCGAGATTGATTTTTTTTAAATAAGGACCTTTGATTTTATTAAGGCAATGTTGTCACATTAAAGATCTTTGACACCACTTGACTATACCATTTTGGACATTAGACTGAAATAATTAAAAATGAACCCCAAAATCAAAATAACCCTAAAAATTAAATAATAGAAAAACACATAATGGAAACTACAAGCATTTTCCCTTTAGTAACTATTTTCAAAATTTTCAATATCCTAGCTCATGAGTACTTCTTCTTCCCTTTTCTCACCTCATCTTCACCAACCTCTTTCTCTTCTTCCTGATTTAGCCACCACCACCAACGACCTCTACCTCCCCCAACCCCTTTTGAAGTTAAGTCCACGTGTAAGAGTCTTGTGTGGGAGGGCTCTGAGGCTGATGGGTTACCTTGGTGGGCGGGCTCTAAGGCTAATAGCTCCTTGTGTAGGCTGGCAGATTACCTTGTATGAGTGAGTTCAAAGGTTGGCATGCTACCTACGTGTTATAATCCACATCACCTGGGTAAGGATAGGGGATGTGTTATATATGTGCGAGATTGGATCCCCTTAGTAAGACGTGTTTTAAAGCCGTGAGGGTGGTGAGGCCCAAAGCAAACAGTATCTTACCATGTGGATCGGGTCGTTACAGAATGATATCAGAACTGAACCCAGCCGAAATTGCTGCCAACGAGAACGTCGAGACCTAAGGGGGTAGATTATAATAATCTTGTGTGAGCAGGCTTTGGGATGACTGGCTCAAGCAAATAACATGTGAAATAAACTTCAATCGTATATAATCTCACTGTTATAACATGTATGAGGTCTCTCTTTTATCTTATATTCATCAAATGAATCGAATCTATATATATAGACAAAAGTACTTTTCTAGGGCATGACACCTAAAATGCATATAAGCCAAATTCATGTCTCCTCGTAGCATGAGGTGGCTATTGATGAGCATTCATCATCTCTTACCATCTTCCACAATACTCTTCCTTGGATGTTCACCGCATGTCGTCCCTCCTTAAAGTCTTGTTATATGCGATAAATGTTATCTCATTAAAACCTTGGTAGGAAAATTCAATAGAACAAAACCTCAGTGAAGGAAAAAGAGGTAGCATTATGTGGACCTTCCATCTTCCTAAAGAAGATTGTACTCTTTTTCCCTTTGTCCAAGTTTTTTCCACTGGTTATTATTAGAAAGGGTTTTAATGAGGCAACATGTGGTAAACATCCAAGAGAGAGTATTGTAAAATATTATAGAACATGGTGGATGTCCACCTATAGCCACCTCATGCCATAAGGTGACATGAGTTTGGCTATTTAATGCTAGGTGTCTTGTCTTAGTAAATTTACTCTTGCCTATAAATAGGTTATAATTTACTTTATAAATACGAATAAGAAAAGAGAGAAATCTCATGTACATGCAACAATAAGACTTGATAGGGCTAAAAACTTTATATTACTACAAGTATATTATAACACATGTCGGCCCGACCACACCACTGTATTTGGCTGTCAAAACCCTAATTTGTAGAGTTTTACAAATGGATTGCATTTTCCTGGTCTTATATTTTATACTTAAGTTTTCAAACATGTATCATCGTCACCTTTATCTAATAAATAATAAAAGAAACAATAAGTATACGGTGAGCAACGGACACGCAAACAAATCGCGACCCAAATAGAGTGCCCATGTATGCTTCCTCAACTCCCATCATTCCACTACATTATAGTCCTTACTACAGGGAAACAACTCATTCCCCATAGATAAACTGAAAAATCTACACATAATCACCCAACTAAACTCCAATTCATCCATGAAAATTAAAGGGCACTGAACAACTACGTTAATCAATCATCCAAATCATGTTATCAAGACTTGGATTCTTTATTTTATACTATCACTTACTTGACTCCTAACTTCACATTTCAAAGTCCACTAAAAAAAATCAATACACAAATATAATCAACAAAAGCAAAATGCAAAGTTTGGGGAGCAAAGAAAATACCTTGTTGAGGACGCAATCTCGCAGGGAGCTCAAGAGACGGAGACATTTCTCCTCTTGGTAAGGCGATTCCGTGACGCAGTTGAGCAGATTCAACGCTTCTTCCGCGCAAACCGGCCGAGCTTCTTCCATAGCTTTTTCTGCAGATTTCTCAGTGAGATGAACGAACACAAGAGGAGTTTTGAAACCCAATTTAGGTGGAAATTAGGGTTTATAAGACTCTAGATTCTGATCTCCCGCCAAATAGAGAGAGATTGTGTGCTGTGTGTGCCGAAGAGAGCGAGAAATTAAGTGTTGGCCAAGAAGAAAGAGAAATAAGGATATAAATAGGTCGGGTTCGGGTTCGGGTTCGCATATGATAAAAGGGTTTTTTCTAGGTGCACTGGCCTATGCTTGGTGTTGTGCCTGGTGCAAACCAGACACCGTAGATTTGCATCGAGATAGAAGTTGTCTCTTATTTCGATGCAAATCGCTACCAGGCACCATAGCATTACTCATGATAAAAATAAAGAAGTTGCCTATGAAAAGATAAAAATAAAGACAACTAAGATAATGCATAGACTTTAGGGATTGGCTCGTCATCATGGATTGATGGTATCTAAATGACTATTCTTTTATATTATACAACACCTAAGAGGGACGTTCATCATCTCCTTCGGTGAATAATTTAACTTTATAATCACTTATTTTAAGCCTTAAAATAATCATGAGAACGTGGATTTGTTGACAACATTAAAAGATAAACATATTTACTTTATGACATAAATTTTATAACTAATCGAAACATAATCCATTTAAAAGTTTTATAAAAACATTGAAAAACCAAGTATTAAAACAATCTAACTACAACATGGTTCTCAAATTACATAAGAAATATAAAAATAATATATTTATAGTTCACTATACCCTAAGGTGAGTTTATCCACTCACGGTGGTTTCCACTTTAAACAAACACATGGGCATTATGATGAGAATGGTAAAAAGATGCATTTGAGAGATGAAGGAAAGTTGTATAAAGAACAAAACATGATGAACGTTGAATTTTAGCTTAACACTTTGAGGATTTGTATAAATTCTTTGGTTTATGTTGGTCATGTGGATTTCAAATCTTAACCTCCATATCCATAACTTGCGATTCATTTCATGGATCTTGGGCTTGTAAATTATTGGGCTTTATAAGGCTTGAATTTGGCATTATTGTGCAAGTTTGTGTCGAATTTGATGATTAAGCATGAATTCCTACAAAACACACAAATTTTACGTAATGAGAGATTATTACGATATAACGTGATATAATATTTGTATGCATATCATAAGTGATAGAAAAAAGGTTAGGAACCATACTTTATGGATCATAACTTAAGTTGTTAATGTTATGGCATGCCTGGCGGAGTAATATCTAAACGAATAAGGTCAACTAAAACAAAAGGTTCAAACAAAACGGGGATGTAGCTCAGATGGTAGAGCGCCCTCTTAGCATGCGAGAGGTACGGGGATCGATACCCCGCATCTCCAATTTGTAATAGTTTTTTTTCCTAATTCTTAATAGAAATTTTCGAACATGATCCCATCGCCCACTATAGATAGGGACGGGACGAAATTAATATGGGTTTAATCAATTCCAAAATAACCCGAATTAAATTGGGATGGGATTGGAATCACAATATGGAATGCCCACCCCTAATGGGTTTGTAGTTTTCCATTTTAAGATGGAAATCAAACTATCATGGAACCATGATTATCTTATTTCTTATATGCAATGACCTTTTTACACCACCCTTTACCTTTCTCTTTAACTACCATTTAGGATTGAACGAAAAATGGACCAAATCGATCGATTCGGTTTTGGTTTAAAAAAATTCAAAACATAAGTGGTGGGTTCAATTTTCAGTTTTTATGTGATTTTAACCAACAAAACCGAACATATATATAAAATAATAAAAATATTATACTATGTTTAAATAGTCGGTCAGTTCGATTTTATTCTAATTGTAGTAAGTTCGATTACAGTTAGCATAAATTAGAATCGGTTCACGGTTTAGAGGAAAAATCGAACCGACGGTTCGATTCGATTTTCAACCCTACTACCACATTCCTGTCCAACATCATCCCCACCAATATAAACCCAAAAATTTTTATTTTCATTCTTCTACTTTTTTTCTCCTATTTGCTCAAGAACAAGTAATAGGCCACCGAGCCCGCCTTGTGTGAGGGTGAAGGAGAAAGAAAAAAAAAGGAGGAGAAGAAGAAGAAGAATAAGAAAAAGGGAAAGAAAAAAGGCAAGGCGGGGAGGGGTGGTGCGGCCTGTGGGTTGGGCGGGTAATTGTTGTTCCTAATAAAAAGGAGGGGAGAAGAAGATGAAGAGACGAAAAAACAAAAAAAAAAAACGAGGAGAGAAATAAGGCAGGGGGAGGGAGCGGGGTTTCAAATCTTACCACAAGTGCACGGTTGTCTATTGAGTTAGAAACTGGCAAAAAAAATTGAATCCTATAACGAGGCTTAATAGAAATTAGAAATTTTGTTATAAAATCAAACTTGAAGTACTTAACCTAGTCAAATAAATAGTAATTGATGAAAATATAAAACAAATGGAAGTGCATGAAATGAAAATGCAAAGTAAAACGTAAATGTGAGAATTAGGCCAAAGGTTTACCATAATGACTATACGGGCATCATTAGGTCACTCTTAGATTAATCTTTTTCAAATTTATTAACACATCTTGAGGTAAAATCCCATATCACCTTAGGATGGAAAATATGATATTATGATCAAATTGATTTCAATCCTAAGTTATATTAGTAACCTAAAAAAATCAAATATGGAAGCCAAAGCATAAAATGAGTCCACCAAAGTAGAACACCTAATATCTAACAAATCACAATGAAACTTAGATTAATAATATGTAAATATTGTATTTATGAGCTTGTTAAAGAAATTGCAGGTATACAAATTTATATAATCTTAAGCTTAAGATGTAGAATAAGAATGAGTTGAATTCATACGATGAAATACAAAATACAAACATTAGTCCTTGACAAAGAAGAAGCAAACTACAAACTCACTAAAACATGATTTTTTTTAGCGCCAAAACATAGAAGAAGACGCACCAAACACACAAAGAACGTAGGGTTTGTTTGGTTGCATAGAAAATAGACATGAAAATTGAAACTGTTTTCGTGAATCCGATTCTGAGGCCTTACCCTCGGACTTGGACTCCATGAGTAGTGGAAAAACAATTTAGGAAGAATCAATTTTCTGTCAATAAATAAAAACCAAACAGTGAAAAATTGATTAACAAAAAGGAAATAAATTCCATTTCCCAAGAAAAATGGCTAAATGGAGGAGGTAAATTCCATTTCCATTTAGAGAGCAATAATTGATTAAAGAGAGAATCTTAGGGACTCCTCTAACTCATAGAAGGTAATTGGTGAAGTAAATGGAGGAAGGTAATTGGAGAAGTAAATGGAGGAGGTAGCTAGCATTCCTCTTCTTATATAGTGTAAGGGAGGCCCGGGAGAGTGACCATAAGGTGGACATAGTGTCGCTACCTCAGCTTTTTGGATCGCAAAATGTAATGAACTGATCCTGCTGTCCAACTTAACAATTCTCTGTGTATTATTTCAACTTGCGTGGACTATCAATTATCCACTCAAGCTTTCAGGAGTAACTAGAGCAAAAACAGTGTAGGTCAATACCCTGCGAAGGAAATATATCATAAGTTTTTTGTATTCTGGATACCAGAAAATAAAGAAGATAGCTGTATTACTAGTTTCCCTCGGTGATCATCATGAATAATGAACTGCAGTGAATGGGATCTTCAATCGAAGGTATCTTATTAGATCAGACTGCCCCTGTCCAAGTTCTTCATCAAAGCAGACTACATCATATAACAACCATTAATCAAGAAAGTAATAAGGAACGACAACTAGGGTAAGCCCAGACTTCTGAGCAACTGTAACCCTCAACACTGCATAACAAGAGTCAATGAGACACACTCAAAGTGCAAGTTTTTTTTTTTTGAAAGGCAAGTGTGGGGATTTACATAGGCTCCCCAGACCATTGAAAATAAATATGGGCTCCCCAAACCCATATAAACCCCCACGCTTGCCTTTCAAAAAAAAAAAAAAAAACTTGCACTTTGAGTGTGTCTCATTGACTGTTGTTATGCAGTGTTTGGGGTTACAGTTGCTCGGAAGTCTGGGCTTAACCTAGTTGTCGTTCCTCAAAGTGCAAGTTACTATAGCAAATAATTGTTTTATATTATTAAGGGATCAAAGAACATCTTTATGTCTAAAGATAAACAAGTATGGCTAATTTCTTCAGGGAAAAATGGGCCTTTATGCCAGTATCAAATGTTAGAACTACTGCTATATAGGAAAATGTCCTTAATGCTTAGAGTCGCCAACCAAAATTCCTTGTCTCCATCATTTATGTTTACCTACCTTCCCTGTCCATTCCAGCATATGTTTCAGCTATAGCACTCTAAGAAGCTTTCTTGTAACGCTTGGCTTGGGTTGATATGTGGGTGGATATGTGATCACTGTTGAAAGCAACAACTGCAAAACCTGTGCATAAATACAAGGGATAAAAAACTGCATCATGATTAATGAACATATAATCTCCATTAGTCATCAATCGCTATGTTATCTTGTGCACGTTCAGGCTGAACAAAAATATTTTCCCTCATTGGAGTCTACTTACTGAAACCTAATATTCAGTTGCCAGATATTCGAATGAATAAATCCCATTTCAATTGAACAGGTCTATTGAAAGATTCAGATTTTTTTTCTTTTTTTTTTTCTTTTTTTCCAAAGATAATGTGTTTCTCATATCCCAGATTTTGGTGAAAAACAAGGGCAGCATGGGAAGGATAAGCACTCTCTAAGAATCAAATCGCAAGTTGTTTCCCAAATGAAGTGCATCACATAAAGGAAAGTTTGCTAGCTTCATCTGTAGACAGGACGCAAGTTTCATCAAGAGCAAGTACAAGCTACTAACCTGACAACATTTTGAGTATCCTAACTCTGTAGCAAAATCAGTTCCAAAAAACCAATCAACTTGATGTCAATCAGGACTCGGTCTATAAATTCCAAATAGCACATGCACATGCAAACCTTAACAATTTATTGTGAGGGATTTGATATTAGACACTTAAATGGTTAAATCTGCAGGATATCCTAGTGTTGGTAAATGAAAGAGTGATGGAGATGATAAAATAGCTATTAATCAAGATGACGATCTTGTCCATAATTCATGTAGGACTTGTTTCCTTTATTTTGTGTTTTGTTTGTCAATTTACAAGGATTAAACCTAGAGATTCGGCAATTCAATGTGTGCAGAGAAATTGTATTTTTAATCTTTCACGGGGCTTCTTGGATTTGGAGTTATCCATTTATTTATCTATTTTTTTTTTCAGAGATTCAATGAGCACTGTAAGCCTTTGAAAAATAAGGAAGAAGAATTTGATCTTGCTTTTTTAGTGGGTTTTGACCCAATTTGGGTATCCCACGTGAAAATTAGGTTATTATGCTCGCATTCATTTTCTCTTATTTTGTGTTCTGCTATAGTGAATGTTCATGTTCATTTAACAATTAGCTAGGAGTCTCCACACCAACACTTAAGCCATGTTGAAAGGTGTGTAAGCTTGCACAAGCGTGGTGAATTAGACTCTTCAAATTCTAAAGTGAATTGCCAAATTTCTTCATCTCACAGAAGTTTTTTAATCTCATAAAAGTTCAATAGCTACAAAAAGATAGATGAATGTTAGCAACTATTCATGTGTTTTGAGATGGGAGACCTTTGCTAGCAGAACCAAGTCAAGATGATACGAATCAACCCCTTCTTCTTGCACCAAAGATCTTACCATTTCCGAAGGAATTGGAGCTACATCTCTTTTCAATTTCCACTAAAGAATCTCAAATGTTTGTGCTAGATGCAGCCATTTCCATTATATCAAGCTATAGCATAGAAGTCAAAATGTTTCTCGTATCGTAACACATTTCGTAAGATATATATATATGTTATTCTATATGTACATTTAAGCATATAAACAACACAAATATGACATAATAAACAAAAAGGTCCATAAAAAAATTTATGTAAGACTTGTGTAACAGATGCAATGCAACTATCAGTATCATCCAAAAGGACCAAACATATATGACCCTAGGCACCCAAAGGGGCAAAACATGTAAATCCACATACAAAACGTGGCCAAAAGTTTATTCTAAATACCAAATAGATATTAATAGTGGAGAAAAAACTATAAAAGTTAAAAATAAAAAATATAAAATATATAAACCTACAATTCGGGGAGAGCATCTCATCCTGCGATCCCGATCCCAATTTCGTCCCGATTTTTTTGGGTCCTTTTAGGATTAATCTAGAGTTGGATGGAGATTTTCAATCCGCCTATTCCCTATCCCGTCTCGAACTTATTTAATCTTTATCATTATTAATTTTAATATTTATTATCCTAGAGATGAGTGTGAACACATTGTGAAAACTTTCTTGTATTGGCACTAAAATTCTGTTGACCTTCTTGCATATTTAGTAATTATCAAACCTCTAACAGTATTTACATCCATTCTACAATTCTCGGACATATGATGTTAGGTTCAATGGCACCGAAACAAGTATTATGTATGCATACTAAATAAAATATATTGACTAATTCGTGATAGTTTAGAATTTAAGATAATTTGAATATCCTAATAGACTTCATGAATATGTATTAATCATACAAGTTTGGATGGAACACATTACAATTTTGGTTGTGTGGTCGTTGTTGTTGTTTTCATTTTCTTATGTAATGATAATAGTTTGCTTAGAACATTTGACATTCATGAATTGGTTATATGTACATGATTCCTATGGGTTTGGTTTCTTAAAACCTATTTGTGCTAAAGATCAATGTGATTGGATGGTATGGCATTTGGATGATGTGATTGAACTTTTTTTAGTACCATATAGTCCCATCTCGAATTCGCTTGGGATGGGATGAGGCTATCCCGTCCCAAAGTTAAAGAAACGGGATGAATCTCGATGAGGTCATCATGTCTCGTGCCCACCCCTACCTACAATGGCCACCAATGGAAGTTTCATTGGAAGCTTCAAACTTTCAATCAAACACATGCACTAGGTGCTCCTACAAAAATAAACTACCCATGAAGACGGATTGTGAATCTGAGTTGTGAGGAGTAAGAGATGAGGATTTTGGTGATTTCTCTACATGAGAGTTTTTTTAGGTTTTCTCTCAAAAGCTCTCTTAGATAAGATGAAAGGGTGTTTTCTCAAGCTAAAGGGTGTAGATAAGGGTTAAGAGAAAGGTCAAAAGTGGGAAAAAATAATTAAAAAGACATCAATTTATGTGTAAAAACGATATTTTGAACCAGTATGTACTGGTTGGAAACTAGCAAGGTATACACTGACTGGTACAACTGATATTAATAACTAGAGCTATAGATTAAACCCAATTAATCTACTGAAGTAAAGAAAATAACGAGTCCTCCAGGAGTTCCACACGATATCTCTTCCCTTCCATGTCCCTAAATCTGCTACCAAACCATATCCAAGATGGATCTGAGTAATGCTAAGTCTTGTCCTTTTACTTGAGCAATATGTATTTAGGATTCTATCATTCTTCCCTGTAATGGAGGTGCTTTATCAATTTGAATAAATAAATAGAAAAAAAAATTCTACCAGTAAACCTCCAAATATTAAATGCTTCATTCTTATGAGTTTCTCATTGATCACGCTCACATCTAACCGATATATTAAACTACTTTGAATCACCATATCAAGATACCTCCAAGTTCCAACATAAATTTTCATAAAAGAACTGAAACAAGATGTAATAAAAAAGTAAATAGATACTACATTAATGCGTTCTAACTACCATAACATAAACTCAAACCATGCAAAAGTACCTACTTCCATACAAAAGAGAGAGCATTTCATAGCCAACCTCTCAACAAGCTAGATCACGGCATTCTTTTGCTTAACTCTAGCTTTCTCAGCATCAATAATTGACTCCACCAACTTCACGGCATTTTCCAACTTCCCTTCTGCGTTAACCACCACATAATCAAAGTTCTTCACATGTTTCACCTCTTCCCTCGCTGTAGTAATCCGCACAAGAAGTTCATCCGTTGTCTCTGTCTTCCTCTCCACCAATCTTTTCACCAGAGCTTCCTCACTCTCTGCCACAAGAAATATAAAAACTGCAGAATCCCCAAGAATTGACCTCAATGTTGCTGCACCTTGTATATCAACTCTCAACACAATATCAAAACCTTTCGACATAAATTCCCGAATCTGTTGCTTTGGAATTCCTTTATAGTCTCCATAAACTAAAGCATATTCTAACATCTCATTCTTTGCCACCATTGAAAGAAACTCGTCTTTTGTAACAAAGTAATAATCTTTACCTTCTACTTCACCTGGTCGCTTCTCTCGACTTGTAGCCGTAACAACAAAGTGAATCCCTTCACGAACTTCACGCAATCTCTTGATAACAGCGTCTTTGCCAACCCCACTAGGTCCACTGATCACAATTACAATAGGTTTTTTAGGAGGAGATAAAGGACTTGAGCTGAATGAAGAACCCAGAGCGGCTTCAAGAGCTCCAAAGACCATTGCTTTATCAGCTGTTACAGGAGGTAAAGGATTTGCTGGAGGTTTTAATTTGTAATCTGCCATTACAGGAGAAGATCGAAAGGTTCTTCTTTGAGATCTTAAATTGGCGTGGGTTCGACTGAAGTGTTGGGGAAATGAGAGAGGGACGGAGAGCTGTTTGGAGGATTGAAGGTGGGTATGAGTGAAAGATGTGAAGATTCGGCGGAAGAGCATCGAATTGATGGAAGTGGTGTTGACGTCGATGTAAAGGTTAGGAGAGGGTTTCCCAAGCTGGTTTTGCCATTAAAGCTCTTCACTCCTATCTCTGCAACTATTTCTTGAGCCCAAAGCCATAAGTTCTCAAGACCACTGTTAATGTCGCCGGAACTCCGTACTATATATAACCGCCAGTGAATACCAAGCCAATCACAACTGCTGAAACACATAGATATGAAATGCAACCAACCATGAGTATTCAATACCAGGTAACAATTTATTTTTTATTTTTCTAACTATCCCAAAAGCGAAAACAAAATTATCTACTTGGCATCATAACAACTCTGCCAGTAACTTCAATTACACCATGTCCTTAAAACACTTCAACTATACTAACATCAAATGCACTTGCAATTCAAGCCATATAAGCAAACAATGACAAAGAAACAAATGCCTCCTAAAGGGTTCATACTTATCTTTCAACTATGTATTTACATATTTCACTATCAACAATTTTTTCTAGTTCAAAATCCAGCACAAATGACACCAAACATCAATAACATTCTGAATTTCATCTACAAATATTCAAAACAGAGACACAAAAAACATAATTGTAAGCAAAGACCAACACTTTATTATGCTAATAATTGAAGAGATGAAATGGGAATGAAATTGCAGTGATTAACACAGAAAAAAAACTCTCTTTTATTCACTTGCAGATGGACAGGAGCTTGTACCAAGAAAACCCCAAAACAATAACAGTGATTTTGGATTGATTAATGGAAATCAAGCAAAAGATAAGAAGAACAACAGGACACATAGCACATACAATGGTATTTAACCATAAATTGGCAGAAAATTAAGAAGCTTTTATTGAAAAAATAAACCCTAAATTTTCACAAATTGAAAGTGAAATCTTACCTGATGAAGAGAGTTTGAGAGCTTCCAAGCTCTGATTTTGCTTTGTTGTGTTGAGGGTAGAAACTATGTGCCTCCGCAACTTCGACTTTTGCTTCGTTTTGACGAGGGTAGATACTATGTGCATCCATAACTTTTGCTTTTTACTGCTATAAAGAGTCTATGTGACACTGCACCCGTTGCTCATTTTTAGGGACGGCAATTGGCCGGATTTTCACAGATATTTGCCCCACCCAATCCGTTTGGAGCGGTTTTGGATATGCCTAAATGGATTTTAGGGCAGATACGGATATCCAAATAGCATCCATCAAATATTCAGGACAAATACCCCACAAGTATCCGTTTAAATATAAAAATTATAAAAATACCCCTAATCCTTTAAAAGGAAAAAAAAATAACCCTAAGTATTTATTCGTCCCCTTTATCTCTCTCTCACACATTTCTTTTTTTCTTCTTCAGTGATAAATAAAATCTCTCGCCTAAGTCAACTCCGCATCCACCACCAGCCACCCCCGTCTCTGCCTCCTCTACCATCCACTGTCATCTCCTCCCATATTCTAAAGGTTTCAAGTGAGTTCTCGCTCAAATCTCAGTCCATTCGCCCCTTTTTCTCTACTTAAATCTCAGATCTAAGTCCATTCACCCACTTTTATCTGCTTAAATCTCAGGTGAATCTCTCATATCTTACTATGCCGCCTTCTCCATGGATGCTCTTATTATTCTTATTCGAAAATCAACACCAAGCAAAGCAAGTCTCTTCCTTGTAATTCTTTCTTCCCCTTTTTTAAGTTGATAAATGAGAAAAAGTTGAGAAATAATGAAAAAATGGATGATCCGAACATTAACAGGAGACTATCGATTGATCTTTTGTTTTTCGTTGATGATCCAATACTACCAACGCAATGGTGGAGTTTCAGTTTCACCTGTAGTAGCGGCGACGAGGACGATGTTGGGAATCGCATCTCCTCCAACCATAACCATAGATTTCATTTAGATTTATCGAGGATGAGCTATTATCTGTCTCTCTCGAGGAGGTGTAAGAGTCTTTTATTCTTCTTATAAGGCTTCTAATTGTTCAATAACAATGGAAATTTTCAATCTCCATCTCCGAAAGCCTCCCAGTCTCTCTCATTCGACTGTTGATTTGTCGGACAGTCGGATTCAGCGATTTCTTCTCACTGCAACACATCCGAGACAAACAGACAAAGCCTTGTATTGTTGAATTTGTCAATTCATTATATTCCATTTGAGATTGATCAAACATGCATACTGAAAACAATGTATGTAAATCAGTTAATCTATGAATGAATATCTGGAATTCCTTAGCATTGGTAAAAGAAGTTGGTCACTGTGAATCACTACAAACATGTGCCACTCCATTGAGAGCGCACAGGATTCTATTATCTAAGTCCATTATTCACTTTCTTTGCAAATGCAAGTTTATAACAACACCATCCAACATTGGTGTGAGATGATGAATTTTTGTTGTAATTTTTGTGTATGGTTTTCTTACTGATTTTTGTTGTAATTTGTATTAATGGTTGTTGTGCATGGTTTCACTGATACGGTATTAATGTTGAGAAGAAAGACATTTGTTAGCGGATATCCGTCAATCCGCCCGGATCGAGTATGGTTTTTATAATTTTGGATAAACGGATATTCGAGGCGAATTCAGGGATTCGTGATCTTCAGCGGGGCGGGGATGGATTTGCCCGAATCCGCCCCTACTCATTTTCATCAAAACTCCACTGCTCTGTTGGATACATTGTAAAGACATTGTCAAGGTTTGGTCATAGTCAGTTAAAAGTATGGAATTTTTGGTTTTGATTATAAATATGTTAAGGTTCGATTTTGTTCAGTTTCCTTAATAGATCCATTCAATTTAGGTGGCGTTTGTTTTCTGTTCTGATCGAAACTTTGGTTCAGAATAAGAAGTGGTCCATTTTGACCGAGTGTTTGTTTTATTTCTAATCAGAACCAAAAATCCTTAATAGGTTTTGAATTCAAAACAATTTAATCAACACCATGAGGTGCTCAGTAATGAATGCTTGAAAAAAAGAACCCTAATTTGCAAGACAACTAAACCGACATTTTTCAATTTGGTTGTGAATTTGTTTTGAAAACAAATTATGCACACCCTACATGACATACTTCCGTTAAGACGTGTTTGATCTATTTATTTTATTTTTCATGAAAAATCAAGAAAGTGAAGAAGTTTTGAAGGTTTAGAGGGTGGAGATAAAATGAGGATAGGGGTGGTTGGGCTTGGGATTGGGCTTGGGCTCAGTTAGATTGGTTTGGGTTTGGATTGACTTCTATTTGTAATGTTTTTATGGAATGAAAAATACAAATCAAAATAGTCTGATGGTCTCAAAGAAAGAGACAGTTGCCTCTGGAACTATTGTTGGTAGGGTGTGTTTGGTTACATGGAATTTTATGTCATGGAAATTCATGAGGAAACCCCTATATTTTAGGTTAAATTGATGTATCACTTCACATCCACCATTTGGTTTTGTGATCAATGGTGGGAATGAAAATCCCATGAACATGAGAATCACATGCCTTGGGGGACCAAAGAGTGAGATTCTCATATTCATGAGACTTCCATTATCACTATTGATTACAAAATCAAATGGTAGATGTGGAGTGATATATTAGTTAGCCTAAAATGTATGTGTCTCCTCATGGATTTTCATGGCATAAAATTTCATGCAACCAAACACACCTTTCGTTTCTAACTATTATTCCCAAAACTCAATTGTAAAGATTAAATTTCATAACCATGATCTGGTTTGATGTGATTTCATTTATTATATTTTGTTCGAGGCACGGGGTACAAAATGATGAGCTCAAGTTTAGGACTTTCGCCAGTTACTTACACTATGGCTCAAAACAATAATGCGTACTTCAATAATTTCCATTACATGATTCAGGCCCATAGGACCAGCAGGGAAAATCATTTCACCACTTTGGAGATGACAAATCATGAACTCTACGAGGAAAAAAATCTATTCAGTCTGGTCCTTATGTTTAATTAGTGTTTGAGAAGGGTGTCTAACACGTGTGTAGGGTAAAGTTGGCACTCACATGCTAGACACTCTCTTCAAACCCTAATCAGTGCTCTTTCCGCAGCGAAGAAGGGTTCATTTTCAAGATTATTCTTTGAGATCACATTACACATGAAAACATATAATTGAAATGGAGTCTATTAACTTCACACCCAAGTTTCAAGTGCCTTTTTAGACATGGTTGGTGACAATAATGTCATTTTATACTTTTTTTTTTTTTTTTTTTTTTAACGTAAACAAGATTTTTATAGGATTCAATAATTAATTAAATGCTAGAACTGGTCAACACACCATAAACTGAGTTGTCATGTCATTCTGTACTAATCACCTAATCGACATGAAACATCCATGACGAGATGAAAGCCCAAAATTCTTCCCCAAAAACCATTGTGTGAAATATGAATGGATAAATTGGAACTATGAAATTCAAATCTCTTGATGTAATTCAATGGCTTTCGATAAAGTTGGTTAATGCAAGGTGATGAATGTCATAAGGGCACCACATACAAGTCACGCTTAAGATATCATTAAAGTTGATCTTTGTTTGCCCGATGATCCGATCTATCCTTCACTCAAAGGTGAATGCTTGTATAGGCCCTACACATTCACAATCCCATGTTTATGGGGGCCCAATCAGCTGCCACGTCCATCATATTTGGGCCTACTTGTTATATTTGACTCGTGGGCTTTGGCCGACATTTACCTAACTCCCCCCGGGTAGGGAAACATGAACTCAGATTGCCCATCATCCCCATTTCTAACCTGGCAGAGGGTGCGTAAGTAGTCGAGAATCGAATTGATGGTTTGAAAATTTTAAAACCGACCTAAGTCGGTTCGATTCACGATTTAAGAGAAAAATCAAACCAACGATTCGATTTTCAACCCTAACCGATTCCTTCGCATCAAGTAGGTTTGATAGAACATTTGTACATGTTGTCATTCCCATATCCTCCAATCAAGTGACTTTTGAGGTACATTTTTTCACATTCACGAACCATGATGTTTTCTTAATCCATCCAATTCTTGTAGGGTAGGGGCCAGCCCTGTCCTGCCCAGGGCAATTAGTCTCTCACAGTGGGGCTAGTTAAGGGAGACCAGCTTATCATCCTACCTGCCTTGAAACTCAGCTCAACTGGGTCATTATTTATTGTGAACACTAATAAGTGTATTCTGACCCTATGCCATATGGGTCTGGGCTAATGGGTCGGCCCCTGAAAGCTTATAGAAAGAATGGTGAGTGTGCAGTTGTACTGTACTGTTTGTTTATCTTTGTCTTTGAAATGTTTGTGAAAGGAAAAATATTTTCTTGCACAGCTTGAGGTTTAAATGAAGTCAAAAATTGTAGAATGGAGAGAGATCTGACTGAGATCTTGTGGAATGGTGAAAAGTAAATTAGGAAAAAAAAAAAAAAAAAAAATAATAATAATAATAATAATAAATTGAAGCATTCTATGATTTCGGCATATTTGGTGACACTTTACATTGCAATGAACATAAAAATCAAATCAATCGACAAAATTAGGTTAAGTGCTTCTTAAAGATACGCAACGTGTTTTGTAAAGTCAAGTACATTCTGAAAAGCCAATAAAATACCAGCTCAGTGATAAGCCTGTTAGCGGATAGAATCACAATCCTAAAGACAATGTTCTCTTAACAACCTTAAGCAAATTCACTTTGGGGTGACATCCTTTCAATTGAAAAGATATATATATATATATAAGTTTGTCGACAATATATATATATTGAGTCAATAAAGCTCACCCTATGATATGGACATATCTTAATATTGTTTTATATAATAAACTTTCTGGTATCATCATTAACATAATCTTTGACGCAAATTAGACTTTTTCATTCCATGCAAAGCTCAATGAAAATGATTTACCGACAAATGCGAACACCGGGTATTGACCAATGGTTTTGCTTAATCAACTCCCGCTAAAAGACCCTACAACAGAGATTTTGCTTTCACCTAAATAAAGCCTGAATTATGTTTGTTTGAATAAGTTGATTGATTAGTGCTTTTTAAGTTTGGGAGATAAAAAAACTTGCTCAAATTACGGATCAATCAACTCGTAGGGCCTATTGATCTTGGGCCTGGCAGACAAAAAAAATTGTGGTGGCCCAACAGGATTTTACAACCTAGAAAATTAAAATATTTCGGAAATATTATTATATAAAAAAAACTTTTGTAAGGTTGAGTGTTATAACGAAAATTCAAATATTCAGAAATATTATGCAAAAAAATGTTTTGTAAGGTTGACTGCTATAAGATCGTCTACTTTGTAATAAGGTAAGGACTGTGATTTAGTTTTTCAAATTAATTTCGATCTCCTGATTTTAAGAAATATTTCGTTTTGTGTGAAAAAAATATAAAAATTTTGATTGTGATTTTGAATTTAACAATATAAGTTATGCATTTTAAACTTTTAAATACTACATAAATAGTCTCATACTATTCGTAGGGTGTGTTTGGTTGCATGAAATTCATGAGAGGACCGATATATTTTAGGCTACTTTGACGTATAACTCTACATTCACCATTTGATTTTGTTATCAATAATGATAATAAACGTGTTATGACTAAGACATGTGATTTTCATGTTCGTGAGACTTCATTTCCACCATTAATCACAAAATCGAATAGTGGATATGGAGTGATATATTAATTTAGCGTAAAATGTTGGGATTCCCTCATGAATTTCCATGACATACGATTTTATGCAATTAAACACACCCATAGTTTCTTATATACTACATATTACAAAAGAATCACTCACATAACAAATTTTTATACTAAAATAACATTATAATATATTAAAATATATAAAAACTTAAAATATTTATTTGTTGTCTCAAGAAAATTTCGACGTATTTCAAATTTCAAAAGAAATTTCGGTAACTTCAAAATAAGAAATATTTCGTAAAATTTCGACATATTTTGAGAAATCGCATTATTTGCATTGTACCTAAATTTTTTTTTCTTTTCAAACCAACTTATTATATTAACTTAAATGAAACCAAGCAAAAAGTCCAATACAAAATTTTAATGGTCGTCACAATACACATGATCCCCGTGACGCCCTACAATGAAATTCGCAACAACACGTGCTAAATGCATCACTTTGTTAAATATTCATTTTGACTCTCTTATTAACATTTATATATTTGTACGATACCATATTAGCATGCAAATTTAACTCTCTCACCTCACCTTCCATCCCTCAAATGGTAATAAGTAAAAATAAAAAATGAAAATGGACTTTTAAGGCTGATTTTTTTTTTAACACAGGGCTATTTAAATACCGCAATAAATGTAATGGTTAATTTATATATATGTTTATACTCTCATAATCAATAATGATTATTTTATTAAATTAAGATAATCCATACAGTTATAATACATTTCTACCATTCCTAAATAAAAACTACTTTTATATTTTTATGCCCAAATTCTACAGAGTCAGACTAGGCTCTCTACCCTCTGTCATCGTAGAGATGCTCGTAATCCCTCATCTCTAAAATGATGAAAGGTAGAGAGTCTTGCCTGACACGCCTAGTTTAGCTCCTTAGATTTGTTCATTTTTACAACAAAAATTCTAAATGTCGAGGAAGTGAGCGAGGAAACCAGCGAGGAAAATGAGGTGGTGGGGGGTGAATCACCCCCCTTCACTTTTTAGAGCGTATTTTGAGAGAGTGAATGGTTCACCCCCGCCACCTCCTTTCCCTTGCTGATTTTCTTGTCAAGTAGAATCACTCTTTTTACAATAACAATGACTATTTTATTAATAATTATAATTAAGTAATTGTTGGTTGGGTTAAGTATTTGAATTGATGATTTCTAACTTTTTCTTTTTCTATCTAAAACATAATTAATAATTAATTAATGGGAGTACGAGAGCCCCAAAAAAATGTCAGAAGGGTATGAAAGTGAGATATTTCCACACATCGAAAAAAGCTAGAGAACTCTCACCAGTAGGGGCCAATTCAATTGATGAACTTCCCTTCTGTATCACCTGCCCTGGTTTTGCAACAGCTGGATCAACTCAGGTTTCAAATTGAATGTAGGGACCAAAATTCATTTACAACTTGCGCGCAGCATTTGTAAGTTGTCACGCGCGCGTGGCGACGGTTGAGGACCGTCCTTAAGGTCATGGTTTTGCGTGGTTATTGGAGCTAGACGAAGTGATGAGCTGTGCTTTCAGATTTGGATATCAAAGAAAGAAGATGTTATAATTGTCGTCAAATTTAAATGTCTTTTTCTTGACATAACATTGATGTTGGTGAGCATTGAACATGCAATGCATGGTCGTAAATTAGAGTAATACTACCTATGGCAATAAGGGACAACTCCTATCTCGAAGCCACGGTGTCTAGCTCAGGTGTTTGGTGTTGTACCTAGTGCTATCAGGTATCGTAAATTTGCATCGAAATAAGAAATAACTCCTATCTGCGATGCAGATCTATGATGCCTGATCTGCACTATGCACCAGGCATAAAGCTGATGCACTTAGACAAAACCCTATAACAAATGAAGAAAAAAAAAATAATAAGAAGATAAAATTTTTTGAGATTTTTTTGACGCAATCTGGCACTAAGAACCTGGCTCTAAAGAATTGTTGAAGATATAATAATGAAAAGCTTAAACTCTTGATTGATTTGGTACTAATGATATGTTTTAACTTAATGGTAGAAGAGTTCATTTATCATTGGAGTTGAAGCAGAAGATTATCTGACTGTACGTATTGGCTAGATTAATTTACTTTAAAAGAAAAAAAATGACCTTAACAGCCCATGCTCATTGACTTGATTACATCAGGCTTACCATACTTTACCTACAAGAGATGTACAGTACTTTTCATTAATTGGAAGGAATGTGGGTGATTTTTTTTTTTTTTGACATTGGTGTTCAGTCAGATTCAGTATTTTTCATGAAAAGACCAATATTATAGTACATACACAGTACCTGGGTAAACATTTTGTCTAGAAATTCAAATTAATGTAATATTAATTAAAAGAATATACTCCAAGGTCTACAATTTAAACTTTAGAGTGATTCTACGTGACGAGGAAACCAGCGAAGAGGTGGCGGGGGGTGAACCATTCACCCCCTCAAGATGTGCACGCTAAAAAGTGGAACACATCCCAAGGGGGGTGAATGGTTCACCCCCACCACCTCCTTTTCCTCGCCAACTTCCTCGACATTTCGAATTTCTGTAAACTTTATCATTTATGGACAATTTGATTAAAGTTTGAAGTAAAGTGTGATTTATACCCAACTTCTTTATAGGTTCCCTATACCTTTTGGGAACACCAAACATATGAGTTTATTCCTACTGCACTCAGGTTATACATATTGGTTTATCTGAATAAATGTAAACCATCTTAAAGATTTTTTCAAGAATGTTATCATGGTCAAAATATAATGTGCATTTTTTAGATTACACATAACGTTAAGTTTTTGCAATCAAGGTGATTTGGTGTGATTTTGAAAGAATGATGAAAATTTCAAAGTATTTATACGTATCTGGAGATTGTAAAATGATGTTCAAAACCTGATTTCATAGTCTCACTCTTACATCCAACCACTCGGGAACATACTCGTTTGAGCCACTACTGTTGTTATGCCTTTTGCTTAATCACTATTAATGAAACTATAAGTTGCTTTATTTAATTTGTCACGTGCCTTTTCCTTTGTCGATAAATAACATTTGAAATTAAGCATATAAAATGTGATGATCAAA
Source organism: Berberis thunbergii (assembly GCA_003290165.1). NCBI lineage: Eukaryota > Viridiplantae > Streptophyta > Magnoliopsida > Ranunculales > Berberidaceae > Berberis > Berberis thunbergii. The sequence goes on from QNQO01000110.1 coordinate 1,283,121, forward strand.
GCACTCAATACAGACTTTTCCTTCATGCAACTTGTTCAGTGTTCATCACAACAAACATTAAGTGGATGTGTATGCTTTACCCCATTCTTTTCATTCTTTCTTCTTCTTCTTCTTCATTTTTTTTTTAAAATATTAAGTGGATGTGTATGCTTTGGTTCTTATTATCACATGTACTGTAAAAAAACACAAGGCAAAACAAAAGTAGAAAACACAAATAAAGTTGAAAACAATGTGCACATAGAGAGAAGTTGTCTTTGCATGTGTGCAATAAATTCATCTAAAACAAGAGTTCAGAAAACAGAAAATAAAACCCAGTAGCTTCATCAGGTTTCCTGACCTTTGGCAAGTGGTGAAGCTGTCGCAGCTGAGCTGCTTTGAAAGTCTCTTTCTTTCTTTCTTTCTTTCTTTCTTTCTTACACACTTTCTTATCTAAACCGTGCAATATTTATACTTTGGTTTATCTTCACCACATGAAATGACTCGGTTGTCTTGATATTTTTGGGTGAGACAACATATATACAACCAACCCAGAGAGAATACCCTTAAAGAGGGTACCTTTGTCATTTTAGTGAGTCAAAGATTTGGCTGCTTGTCAGGGACCATGTTGTTGTGCTCCTAGATTGCCCAGTATAAGTTCTCATTAGGGTTCTCATTCTGATCTTGTGTAAGTAAGCAATTTGGGTTTCTTCCAAGAAATATTTTGGTGGTTTTTGGCTTTGTTATGGGACATGGGAAAAAAAAAATGTAGGGTCGGTTTGGTCAGCCATTTTTATTTTGAAAATGAAATTTATTTTTCTTGTTACGCAGGTTTTTGCTTTTTGGTTGTTTAGTTATTGACAAGAAATCGATTCTTCGTAAGATAAAGACCGTTTTTCAACTATTCATAGGAATCCAAGTTTGAGGGGAGGCATTAGAAATGAATTCACAAAAACAGTTTTAATTTTCTTGTCTATTTTCCGTGCAATCAAATAGACCGACAAAAATGAAAATTGAGTGGATTTGAATTAATAAGTTAGAGGTTCGAATTGAAACCTAAAAAAATATATTCTATCTTTATTAAGACATTTAACTCTAACCAGAGATTCCTTCTTCATAAGAGGTTAATCTTCTAAGCCAAACATACACTTTTTCCCTCAGGAAGATTTGAAAAAATGACATAGAAATTGGACTAGCAAGAGTCAAACCATTGAACACTTTGAACCAAAGCTTAATCTTGCTGATATTAGTTTTGCTGCTTTTGCATTTTGTTGGTAGGTATCGAATCCAATAAGTGAGGGCTAAATCACCAGCCTTAGCCAATCAACTTGACTACCTTTGGCATTCTGACAGTAATTAGCTTATCACTTTGACCAAAACCTAAATCATTATAAACAAAGGTGCTACTTAATTAAGAATTTCAATGATTATAGTTATCCCCACAGTATGGAAGATCTTTTCCAATTATCTAAAAAAAAATTCCATTATACATTATCATGCAAAATTAACTAGGTGATCCGTAGATTTTGGAAGCTTATAAGGTTAAGATGTTTATTTTATTCTCAGGCCCACCCATTTTTAATTTTTTTTCCTGATCATGTTTTCCCTGCAAAGTGTTTTTCTAATAAACGATGTCACCATGAATTAATATTATGACCTATAATCCATGATTATTACAATCAGCATTCAAGCTAAGATAACATATGATGAAAGGAAATTTTGTTTATGCGAACTCTAGGAAATCTGTCATTTTGTATGTTTTGATTCCAAAAGAATAGAAGCTTTAAGGAATCATCATATGTAGTTTAGTCCTAGGTCAAACGAAAGAAGAACAAAAGTTCGGAATTTATTTGTATGTGATGTGTGCATCTATGATGATATAAAATTATTGTTGTCCTTAGAAAATTACCTCATTTTTTTTTTTAAATTATATGTGAGTAACATAATGAATTAGGGTTTGTATTCGACATTCTTCAATGAATTAGGGTCCGAACTCAACATTTCGAGCAACTCTAATTGATTGGATATAGCAACAATTAACCACAAAAATTGATGTGGCAATTTATTTCCTCAAAACACCGAATCTCTACCCCTCGGTCTTTACCGTTGGAGTAAATATCAAATCTCTAGTAGACGGGACTTAAAAGACCGAATCTTACAAAATAATTGTTCATTTGTGGTGAATGCGTATATTTTTATGCAAAATTATTGTTTTCTTTTCAATAAAATCCCATCATCATTTCGAGCCACCAATAGGAACCTTAGTCAATTGGGTTTTGAATAGGGCTGAAAACTGAACCGACCATTAACAAAATCGATCTGAAATCGAACCGATTCTAATTTATGCAAACCGTAATCGAACCGACTAAAATTGAACCAAAACCGAAATAAAACCGAACCGACCGACTATTTTAAATATATTGTATTATTTACATATAAAAATATATTATTTATTATATATATTTGGTCGGTTCGGTTTGGTCTGTTAAAATCACATAGAAACCGAAAATCGAACCGACTACTTCGGTTTTGAATTTTTTAAAACCGAAAGCGATCCAAACCGAATTTAAACTAAACCGATTAGTTTAATCGATTTGATCGATTTTTTGTTCAGCCCTAGTTTTGAACAAAATTAACTATAAAAAGCTGAATTTCGCTCTACCTCATTTTTCATGAAAGAATTTCTACAAATTACACCGTATGAAGTAATGAGAGAATATTTGTAATACAACAATTTACCTTAATACGAAGTAATGGGCCAAATCTATACAACATGCATGACTTCATTTTATCAGATGAATTCCTGCCAAGCATTTTCAAAACCGAGCGTTTGAAGACACACTCAAAAGAAACTTATTTACTTATAACCACCAATAACTACCTAAGTTAATTTGAATTCACCAATATTTTATGCTTCTCCTTATTGTTTTAATGGACAAATCTGGAGTCAACCATTTTAAAAACTTAGCAAAGATTAGGTCTAAACCAGAGTCCATGACACCCAACCTTTCAATACTACTGATCTATCTTCATTGATCTCTTTCTGCTAACTATTTTTCATAAGATTATTATTTTCCATTTTCTAGCAATTTATTATGTCTAGCAAGTTGGGTTTTGACACTTTCATAGGGTCTTGGCATTCCTTGATATAAGAATGTTTCTCTTTGTAATTTGTTTCTCTTTCTTTCATTAATAAACCTCTTCGTGTTTGAACAAAAAAAAAAAAAAAAAAATAACGTTGTCAACGAGTCTCTATGAGTCTCTATCTAGCTTTTCAGCCAATTCTAATTTTTTCTGGTGGCAACAAATAACTATAAAAAGCTTTAGTTTGCTATTTATTTTCATTAAAACTCAAATCACTCCGAACCTTTATTATCATATAGATATTAACATGACTAACTTTTTATACTATAAATTTTGACTCAATCCCTTTCAAAACTCGGCAAAGGTAAGGTGTAGACCCAGTCCATGACACTTCAGCTTTAGGAATCAACAATTATCTAACTTCATGGAGACATTCTAGCTTAATTATTGATTATTTATAAGACACATTCCCTTTACAATGTGCCCAAAATTTTCAGAATTCAAATTTTGAGATGAATACCAAAGTGGAAATTATGCGGAAAACATAAAAGAATTTTTTTTGGGGGGGTTCAAACACGGAGATTTTTATTAAAGATAAACAAAATACAACCATTTTTATATAAAGGAATGCCAAGATATCATAAAGGTGTTAAAAAATAAGTCTCTAAAGAGATTACAAGTCGAACCCATCTTCCACAACAATTTCCTAATCTCGATAAAGATAGAGTGCTCTGATCTGTTAATCCATTCAAAAACCCTATTATTTTTCTATTTCCACACACACATGAGCACATGAGAAACCCTACGCCGTAACCATTATGTGCTCCGGAATGGATTAGCTTGGGACCACAAACTTAGCCAATCCAAAAGATAACCTTGAAACATCAAACTCGGACCAAATTCTAACAAAAAACTATTCCAAATGAATTTGGAGAATCTGCAATGAAGCATCAAGTGATCCAGAGTTTCATCATTCTCATTACAAAGCAAGCAAATACTTCATGTGAGGATTTATCTCCTCCTCAACCTGTCTTTAGTCAGGATCTTCTCATGTAATACGAACCAACAAAAGAAATTAATCCGAGGAAATATATTTTTTACTCAAATCAGATTCTTGTGAGAGGAAATGGAAGGGTTGGAGTGAGTCTCATAATGAAATGTAGTCAGCATATCCGAAAATTATTTCACCAAGAAACCATACATTTATCAATCCACGCTAAACTATCAGATCCCTTTGAAAGCATCTGAATATCCAACAAGTGCATTAAATTAGCGGGCTCCACAAGCTCTTCATCATTTAGAGGTCCCTGAAAAGAAAGATCTCAGGAATTTTCATTGGACTGAAAATTGTTAACTCTCCATTTTTCTGGTTGCTAACGAAAAATAATATTGGAAATAGATCCTTTAAATGTTGGTTGCTACACTAAGAATCGTGCTAGAAAGATATGAGATCGCCATTGCTACAGATAAGCGAGTGTGAGGGTAGAAAATACTTGCACACCGAGAGATGGACTTTCACATAGAGCACACCATAGAAAGTGTACTTGGTTTTGGTATCCCAATATCATTTATTTCGCTTATATTTATCAATGATGAGCAATCTCCATAAAGTGTCATTTTTTTTTTGCAAATCGTCAAAACCACTTGAAAAGTAATGCTAAATTAAAAGTACTCACTTGGCGAATGCATAGACCGCCTCGTGTTTTTGGACAACAGATTTTCTCTCATCCCACTAGATGCATATTTCTAGAGGTTTTTGTGGAACCCTAAAGGAAATCGCGCATTACCTATTTCATCTCGACTGCAACTGAATAATGAACATTGATAAGAGACAGAAGAAACACAGAGATAAAAGCCAAAGTGGATTGGACAAGTGCTCTGCTTTCGAGAGAAATTTGCACCGGGTCTCGATTCCATCATTTCGATTGACTCATCTCGCACAGCTTTACTTTTAAATCTAGTACCCAAAGGCATGCCTCATAACTTAATTGGAAGCTGACCCGTTGCACAATCAAATAAAACTGCAAACTACTTCAAATGAAAAGACTTCTCCAATGGAAAACATGAAAAAAAAAATTAGGAAAAAAAAATTCGGGAAAGGCCAAAATCTAGCGTATTATTTAGCTAGAAGCTAGAATAATTCCAATTTCCCTCAAGGTACAAACTAGGTCTGCGCAAACAAATTCACAATCCAAAAACCTTACTACAAAGCTCAAATTGAATGAAAATTATGGAACCGAATCATATGGAGAGTGGATTTATTTCGAAAAATTAGTACAAGTCCGGATCCAGCCTAAGCAAGATTGGACCTAATAGAACGGAAATTCGAGTCTGGATATCGTATTCGGTAAATAGATCAACCCGTACCGTTAAATTGTACAATCTCTTGATGATATGTTCTATTAAGAAATGAGCCCAACTAATAGGCCCCCAGCGTAAGCGTCACTCCTCCTTAGACGTGTGTTTGAAGTTTATCACATTATTCACCTGTGGCACCTTAAATGCTGTCCAAAAGCATTGTACATTTGGCATTCTGGTTTTCATTCACTTATTGGGTTAGTGTACACCATTTCTCTACACAGTGAGGCTAGGAAATCATGTTTTATAAAAATGTTTTGTAACCATTACGATGTGATATCGTTAGAGAAGTTTTTTACAATTTTGAGATACACATAAAATCTTTGGAGATTTCATCATTCTTTCCAGATCTGATTGGAAAACATGTTTACAAAACATGATTTCCTAGCATTTCTCTTTATCTAATTATTCCAATTATAATCTTCAAGAGTGGTCGTATTTTCATACTATATCATCTATAATATAGTCGGATTTTCATACTTAGGCAATGATTAATTTGATCCCATGTTTTTTTTGTATGAATGGTTCAATGTAAAATGTAGAATTTGTGATTGAGAATGGAAATTTACTCTCCAACATAACTGACTTTTATTAAACCTGCAATTGATTTGGTGGACTCCAGCTAGAAATTTTTCCAAAGGTCAAAATGAAACAATTAAGGAGGGAATGAAAGGAAATGCTTTAACCTTCTCCATCAACTTTAACGGAGAAATCTCTATTGAACTTTATTATATAATATAAAAATTAAATAATACTAAGTTTCCGCTGTTACAAAATGTGCCAATTAACAGCACCTTCAACGGAAACTGACACACATCATCACCACCACCACCACCACCACCACCACCATCAACAACACTGACTCACTTACTCACACTACTCTCTCACTGACTCAGTCTCACTCACTCTCTAGACTCCTCACAGCACCGATCAAAATTTGTGTTCATTTTTCGTTCGTTCTTCACAAAAGCTGGCAAGGTTCCGAACTGAAAACATCTCCGATGTCTTGTAAAAGATCATCCCAATTCGCATCGAAACACTCTTCAACGGGAAGACTCATGACCGAACCTGAGCAAAAATCATTATATTCCTTGAAGAAAGATTCAGATAATTTTACTTCATTATCATCAAACAGCTCTGACATTGACGGAGGTGCTGCTGGACCATCAATGTCCAAGAAATCATTAAACAATGGCATATCCATCGGCAGAAAATCACAAATGTTATCATCAACATCATCATTCTCTTTTTCACCACAGTATTCTCCATTTTCACTAGTGATTCCCTAGCAAGAGGGTTATTAGATTCATCATTTGAAGAACCGTAACGAAGAACAGAAGTTGGCGATGACAGATTCTGAATCGACTCATCAGTCGACGACTCATAACTAGAAACCTCAGATAAATTGATTTCCGGCTTACAAGAACTTACCGCAGAACTTACCGAAGGCCTTAGAGGAGATGGTGCAAAGTTTGTCAAAGCATCTGGACCCCTAAGCTGAATAGCGGCATTATCATAAACCTTCGCTGCTTCCTCGGCTGTGTTAAATGTCCCTAACCATAGCCTTACACGTCTCGCAGGGTCTCGAATCTCCGCAGCCCATTTGCCCCAGGGACGTTGCCTCACGCCGCGGTACTTCTTTATCTCTCCACCATTAGTATTCACCATGTTCTTCTTCTTCTTCTTCTCCATGATAGCTCCTGCTGGAACTTTCTTCTTCTTTGAACCACCAGATCTGCTCTTCACAGTGGCTCCTCCGTTACTGTCACCGTTCTCCCTTGCTGCGGTACTAATACTAATTTGTTCAATGTACTTCTTCACTCTTTGCCGTCCACCACCGAACAGCAAAGCATCCTCCTCGTCACTGGAAGAAGAATCAGTAGCGTTTCCGTCCGTCACGGAAATACACACCACCCTAGGTGGTCCTCCGTTGGTTTCCGCCCGGGATTTTGAAGATTTACCAGTATGTGGTGGTTTAACAAACTTGGTCGTCACCGTTCGATGTTCAGTGTATTTTTTCATTGGAGAGAAAAAATGTCCATCCATTTCGATTTTTCTCTAAAATCGCATTGAAATTGAAAGATTAGGAGAAAAGGAGCAAACAGAAGAAAAAAAGAAAATGTAAAGATTAGGAGAAACAATTCTTTTTGTGAAGAAGGAAAGGAAAAATTTTACTTTCCACCAATGGATGGAAAACCAAATAGAATGGAATAGAGGAAGAAAGAGTTTTGGGGGTTTGCTTTGGTTGGAGAGAGAGATAGAAAATGAAAATGAAAATGTAAAGAGAAGAAGTTCACTTGCGGTGGAGAGACTGAAACACTGAAATTGCTGTTTTATAGGATCCCAAACAGCCGAAATTGGAAAATCGGAAAGCCAGGAAAATACAACTCACATATTTTAATTATTTCATCCCAAACTCCTTACCACAACTCATCTTAACTAGCGTCCGCATCTTTTAAAAAACGTGGAGGATTTAACAAAATGTTTGTATTCATTTATTCTACTCCGTGTTGTACGTGATAGAAGGTTAATTTTGGTATTTCATGAGAAAAAATTAGAGACAGCCAAGCCAAAGATAGTACGAGCCGCCGCATTCGGGGATGCTGAGTCAGCAAGATTCATCTATCACGTGATGATCTCTCTTTTTTGCGAAAAAATCACGTGACTTGGTGAGTAATTTTCGTTTTATTATGTTAATTTTTGGGTTTACCAACACTAACAGATTAGTTTATCAAATATCTTTAGAGGCCATTTTTACTTTTTTACCCTCTTGACGAGATCGTGTACGTAGGGTGTTTTTAGTCTTTTTCTAATTATTTGATGTTACATTTTAAAAAAGTTAATTAAGGAAATTATTTGAGACACGTGGTTAACACAAGATGAAAGAAATTAAAGTGTCATTTAGATCTTGAAAATCTTTAAATTCAGATTTTGACCGTTTTAAAAGGGCCAATTTAATGTGAAAAACCTGGAAATTTTTAATTGATTTTTTTTTCTTTATTTGTTGATTTTGTTACTAAATAATAAATATTTTGCATAAAAGATGGAAACACAAAATATAATTAAAATACATATTAAAAGTTTTTAATGAGTCATTTATTATGTTTTTAACATGAAAGTATACAACCTAGAATGGTCATACAGCCTTAATTATTTTATAAATGAAAAATTATCCCTTTTATATATTATTGACCAAAGAATTCAAAGTTTATTAGTATGAAAAAGAAATTATTTTTGGTAAGTAATTAGTGTTAATACTATATGGATTCAAATAAGTTTGAATATTGTATAATGAAATATTTAAAGCATAGACTTTGATTTTGTCTTAAAAGGTCAAAAAATCATAAAACATTTGAGGAAAAAAGATTATAAAAATCTCAATATTTGTTTCATTAAATGTGTGAGGTACCAAAAATCACAATTTTTTTTATTATCTTATGGTGAGATTAGAATCTGAATGGGAGATCTCTAATAATCTCGATGATTCTTATCGCGAAAAAGATACAATTGTGAGTGAAAGATTTTTTTTTTTTTTTTTAGAGATCTCAATATTTTCTAGAAGCAATATGAGATAAGATTTTGAAAATCTTAATAGTTTATTTTAGAGTGTACCCGATTGTCAATAGCTTGAGTGACAACTTAGTTGGGATGTCATACTTAAGCGACGATGCACATTTAGTTTTATTTATTTATTTTGTGTGACAAAAGTGGTGTAGTTTCTTCTTACATTCTTGGTTAGTTGCATTGTTGTTTAGGACCAAGGCTCAATCAGTCACCCTTAATGTTAGTGTTAGTGATTTGCCTGGAGAGTTTTACGATTGAAAAATAGAACCCTAAAAAAAATTCATACTCGTGTTGATTATTCTAAGCTGAAAAAACCCATTATTAGTTGGCAAGATCGTGAATTTCTTCCTAAAGTTGGGACTTTCTCCCAATCTAGGTATCTCAATCACCCGTTGTGTATAATTTCTCATGCAAAATAGTTGAATTTCATTTAACATTATCTCAGTAATGCATTAATGCTCATATAGTATCTCACACGATAAGAATTTAAGCTGACTTCAATGACGCTTCGCCAATCTTGGATGAAAGCTTTAAAAACTTACGTCAAAAATACTTAAGTGAGGTTATTTTACAGTGTTAACCCAAGTACAGTGCCAACTTAGTTGGGATGAAAATTCTAGGTGTCGAGGAAACCAGCGAGGAAATGAACGAGGGGAGGGAGGTGGCGAGGTGGGAATTGTTCACATCTCTCGAGATGCATGCCATCTTTTTTTGTGCACGCATCCCGATGGAGGTGAACAATTCCCACCCCGCCACCTCCCTCCCTCGCTGGTTTCCTCGACACCTAGAATTCCTCTAGTTGGGATATAACAAATTAACATATCTATTCTCCCAACGGAAAATATATTTAAAAATGTGTGACATGAACACTAATAGCATAAGGTGTGTCATGACATTTTGGCTTGCCATAACAATATTGCCCACAGGCGCCCTTGGCTATTTTATATCAATATATAGGACATTTTTTTTGTTTCTTAGCCATACTTACTACACCAAATTTTCATTTTTTGAATAAATTCCAAAATAGTATCACTTTTGAGTTGTAATGGTTTAGCAAATAATTTTAAGTCAAAACTAAATTTAGTCAAAAAATGAAAAATAGTTTCAAAAAAGTGATACAATAAATTGAATCACCATCAATATTATCACTTGTAACATCATTCTTTTCATGGTGATACGATTATCGTATCAATTTGTTTGTGAAAATGTGTAAAATTGTTTGGTGGACCGCTCTGAAGTGATACTGTTTTGAGATTGTTACAAAAATACCAATTTGGTGTAATGACTAATTCATCTTTAAACTGAGCAACCGGGTGAAGGAAGTGAGAGAGGAGGTGGAAGAGGAATATGAAAAAAGCCGTAAAGGAAGAGAATCAATGGGCATTGGTTAGAGAAGGTTATGGAGAATATAACTATTTTCCGGGAATGCATTATATTTTTTTCTTAAAGATGTTTTAGTCAAAATATTAAGCATGGATAATAGATTGGCAAAATATTTCAAGATATGATGTACAATATTAAAAACGCCTTTTACAATTAGGTTTTTGCCAATGTAACCAAATAATAGCGAATTTCGTGTTATTTTTTGTAGTACAAAGAAATTAATTATGAAAGTAGTTTAACATAATTTATTGCTTTACGTAGATGATGAATTTTAGACGAGTAATAAAATCTTGAATCCATAAACTTTGTAAGAACTAGATTTGCAATCGTTTTTAAGAATTAAATAAACAACAATGTGGCCTATTTTAATTTTTGGTTGTTTATGCATTAAGAAGGGATATTTTGTAATTAAATTCTTCGGAATATCTTAAATCACCTAACACATGGGATTTTCACTACGCTGTGAATTTACGTGTTTAAAGTAACTATCGCAAAACTAATAATGCCTTAGATTGTTATATTATCATGTGATTATACATCTATTAATTATGGTAGCTAAGCCAATTTATCGGTGCAACAAATTTATGACTCCGTGTTTATTATTTGTTTGTTGGACCGCTTACAAAATATGTGTCATTAAGACATCTCCAATTGTGTTAAAAATTTCAAGGACTCTTAACATGTGTTAATGATAGGAAAATTAAAATCGTTTTTGAGAATTCGATTTTGAGGTCTCCCCATCGAATTTGGATTCCCATCAGTAGTGGAAAAATAGAATTGTGAAGAATTGGTTTCATGTCAGTAAATAGACAACTAAACAACAAAAATTTACACACAAAAAAAAAAAACAAAGAAAATGATAACTAAACAAACCCTTGAAGACTAATGAGAAAGAATTGTTCTTGTTACTCATGTTTCTTACAATATTAAAATATAGAAAAATAGAAAATTAATTAAATTTAAATTTTCAATATAAGAAGCAAGCTTGCCCTATTTTTTCCCTACTCCCATAGTCTTAGGATGGTTTGAGTTTGATGTTTGAAGGCTCCATTTTAGATTGGTTAAGTTGGTGGTCTCAAGCTAATCCTTCCCGTCGGGGGGAGTGGTTATGGCGTAGGGTCCCTTACGTTCTCATGTGGTGCGTGTGGAAAGAAAGAAACAAAAGGGTATTTGAAGGACTCAATAGATCAGAACACTCTATATTTATCGAGATTAGAGAATTGCTGTGGAGGATGGGTACTGCATGTAATTTGTTTAGGGAGTTGGGTTTTGACAGTTTCATAGGGTCTTAGCATTTCTTGATATAAGAATGTCTCTCTTTGTAATTTGTTTCCCTTTCTTTCATTAATAAACCTCAGCGTGTTTGAAAAATAAAAAACTAGCCACGACAATCCATAGAAAATGCACCCAAAAAAATGTCTTCAAGATCTAGCATGAGAAACTTTCTGTCCTCTTTGTTACTTTTCAAGATGAACAACACTATTGAAAAAAAAATGAAAAAAAAAAAAAAAAACCTCTGTGGGGCGAAAAGTATTCAATCATCAATATAAAAATTAAGCAACTTGTATTTTTTTTAAGCAAAATTTAATGTGGGTGCATTATTAGTTGAATAATTGTCTTTTTTTTTCTTCAATTATTAGTTTTGCTTAGGCCCCATTCTAACTTAGCTTATGACATTAGTCGTACTTTTTTATTTTGGCAGTTCATAGCACAAATAATTGTTGCACAAAAGAAATAATCTTTGGTTATTAAATTTTATAAGTACCTAGAGTTTTCTTATGTAACTTTAATCATTAAACAAATTTTGCAGGGAAAATAAAAGGAACGTTATTGGTACATATTTATTGGTATTACGTAACTTGAGCATGAGCAAGAAGAAGGAAGGTGTCAATGGCATGACAACTTAACGGTTAGAATTTGGCGGATGGTATCACTAGGTCATGGGTTCAAACCCAACTTGCGGCATCTTTATGGGTTCTGGAATCCTATAAAAAACTTTGTTTGCCTTTCAAAAAAAAAAAAACGAAGATATTAAAAACCCTAAAAATATATACACACGTACGACAACATTTATAAGAAACATTTAAATCTCTTCTAAACTTGAAATAGCGATTACTACCTCATAATAACATGATTGGCTATGACAGGAGGGTGCATCCCCACACATGAACAAAGATAAAATCCTCGGAGCACCTTCAGAATAACAGATATGATCACAAAACCTTTCAGATCGAATTAGGTTTAAGAGGGTGGGAACCAGATAGATGCATTCTCACGAGGAAAACACACTCTCAGTTTGTGTTCATAACCCAACCCACTTATTCGACTGCAACGCCTCATTTTCGTCTATGATGGTTTGTCATTTTTATAATTTAGGTCGCTTGGTACACTTTAAAATAACGTATTTTGCAAATTGATGCAGAGGCATTAGTTTGTACTGCAATGATTTGTGTAGCATTCTTTTACGGGCTCTTGGTAGTAATTAAAGAAAATTGATGCAAATCAGACAAATGATTATGGATGATGATGGTAGTGGTAGTTGTAATTGTAATTGTGACATGGTCATGGTGATCGCGAATATGGGCGGTAATGGTGGTGGTGGCAATAGTAGTAGTGAGGGTGAAGGTAGTTGTGGTGATGGTGGTTATGCTATGGTAAATGTGGTGGTGGCAGCGGTGAGGACAATTATGATGGTACTAATGAAGTTGGTGGCGGTGGTGGTGGTTGTGATGGTTCTGTTATGATGGTGGCGTCATCAGCAGGTATGCTGGTAGTAGTAAAAGTATCGATTGTTAATTGTAGTGATTATGCTATTGTGGTGGAGGCAGTGGTGACAATGGTATTAGTGGCAGTGGTTGCAATAATGGCAAATGGCAGCGGTGATGGTTGTTATGGTTATGTTGTGGTAGTTGTGATGGTGGTGCACAATGACAGAGCGGATGGTGGTGATGATGGCAGTAATTTTGAAAGTGGTGATAGTGGTTGGAGTATTTTCGAAGGAGTTGGAAGTATAATTCAAGTATACTTTTAATGGGTAATTGGATACTCTAAACAACTTTTACTGTGTATCAAGCGAAGCCTATAGCATGCTAAAACGATTGTGGATACTGTAAACAACTTTTCATTTTCAATAACCACATGAGGTTACTTAAGTCATTTAACAAATAAAACACATATTTAATGGGTAATTGGGTTCAACCCACCCACCCACCATCCCCAACTTGGTTAGTTGGTTCCAACTGCCAACCTTCAAGGGAAGCGCGCGAAAATATCCTCGAACAACGCATCAAACAAACAGGCCGTCTCTCCTTTGTTTCTTTTCCTTCTCTTTTGTGAAGAAACCAAAAACCCAGCCGTTGGTGTGCGCTGGGCACTAACATGCGCCGTCCCGACGCTTATTTGTCAATCAATCATTGGTTGTTCACCTCTCACCATCACAACTAGCCTTCAATTTTGTAGATTTTGGTCTAAAAAACAAAATTGAGACTTGTTTTCACTCATTTGCCGGTTTGTTTTATACCAAATTTTGGATTATTTTCTATCTTTTAAAACTTAAACACATAATTTTTGCGAACTCATTAGCATAAAAACTATTATAAGGTTTTCGGTTTTAAAAATTGTTTGACAATTACATTTGTAGATGCGTACAAACGCAAGAAAATTTAAATTTTTTGGTTTTATTAGACGAATTATTCATAACACGGCGTTAAAAAATGAACATACAAGTAGGACGCTTTCAATTCTAAATTTTATTAGCGATTTGTTTTGGTGTCATGAAATGTTTGAAATTTTGTGATACTAACAAATGTGCTTTCTCATCATGAGCACTATTATTAGGAGAATTTCGATGATAGCAATTCTTAATTATTGAATTTTGTTTGGATTTGCTACTATTCTTAGTCGTTGGAGATATAATGACTTCTCTCCGTAATGATTGTTCATTCTCCCAATTAATGGGGATTTAAACTAAATTTAAGATTGCCTCGTAAGAGTTGATGGAGTTACAGTCGAAGGTCATCATCATTATCAAAGCTTATTTCCAATACTTTTATGGTCGATTACATGTATTTTGATATTTCAAGTAATACGATTTTCTTACACATCTTCGCCTAATCTAAGTTCAATGATGTCTTCATTTACCGCATTGATTCAAGATTTCAACGATCATCCTCTCCGTCTACACTCTTCATTAACTTGCAAATCTAGACATTTTTTAATTAATGTCGTGTTTGGTCTCCTCCGCACGTAACTAGCCCACGTGAAACATTTTTCTCAAATTTTCTATATGAGTGTTACACCTAAATATCTCATAATTATTTCATTCATGATTTTATCCTTACATGTTTTATCACACATTTATCTTAATATACGCATTTCTGCTATCGTCATTTTATGCGTATGTTATCCTGTAGTAGCCCAAACTTTGACATCATGTTCTCTAAAAACTTAAGCTATAAGATCAGAAGATCAAAGGCATATTCACCAAAGTTTTGTACGGGCGACTTCTAACAAATGGAACCTCCCTTAGAACATAATTATTTTGCCTGATTCGAACCTTGTCGTACAATAATCATGTGAGATTGGGTTATCAAAGTTCCTCGAGTAATGGAATTTTATTGGATCAATTGGTTTAGGAAAGACAGGAGTCACTAAAACCTGGACATAACAATTAAGTTTCTTGGGTTTTGACCTAAACAAGCTCTTAAACCAACACACAGTCTTGAAATTAGGGAAATATGAAAGAAAAATATCCTTGACAAGCTACTAGTGTTAATTTTTTTTAGAGATTTTCAATTTATTGAGACATGTGTAGAACTAGCTGTTAAGTGCTAAGGAGATCCAATGTTTATATGGAGAAAAATTGTAAGTGGATCACTCTAAGGACAAACCTAAAGACAGATTAGACTATAAGGATGCACAAACCACAAGGAAAGACAAGTGAGTTGAAGCTGAATAGACATTCTTAGCTAAGCCAAAATTTTGCAAAACTGGTTTGAGCTTTTGTGAGAATGATCTTGTCAAGTGGTGTATGTCATTTTTTGTGTGAGGTTATACTAATATTTTTTTTTTGGTTTCCTTTCATTCTTATTGAAGGTTTTAGAGTAACGATGATTGTTCTACTAAACTTCATTCAAATTAATTACTGAATGAGTTCACACTTAAGAATTTTCACTTAGATAATTGCAAGGATACATTCCGATTGAAACTATCACATCATCATGAATATTGAACACTTTTTTAGCAAACGGCTATCTTCTTATATATATCTCCGAGATTCAAGTATCACTGTTTTGGCAGAAAATTACTTGAGAAGTATATCCATACCTTTCACTTGAAAATTGGGCTTGATAGCATTAGAAATTTCATAATTGAGTAATTGGAATGTGATCTAATTAAGTGGAGCCCTTCTAGGGAGCAAGGGTAAGGAGCGAGGGATGAGTGTAACCATTCATCCCCTTGAGATAAGTGATGCTGCACTTCTTGAGGCGATTTCACTTATGTCAAGGGAGATGGATGGTCACTCCCTTATCCTCGCTCCCCAAAAATTCTGAATTAAGTGATAAATCTTCCTAGGAAAAATTCTATATGTATTAAAGCATTTCCCAAAAAAAAAATTCTACTAGGGATGGAAGAAAAGATTGGCTGGTAATTAAGTGACCCCAATCTCCAACAAATTTAATTATATATTACTTCTTCTTTTTTGATAATTATACATTGCTTCTTTGATTATAATTGGTAAAACTTTGTATAAATTGCAATATAAGAGCAATATCTATAAAGGGCCAACTTTGAAGGGCTTTATATACACATAAAAAAAAGCTAGTGAGATTGCTTGATATCTCAAATCTTATTGTGTCTATATAAGGGCATCTTAGAGAGGGTGAATAGGTACGTGTGTAGGAAGAAGGGACAACAAAAAACTTGTACACTTTAAAAGTATAAAAAAGACTCACCAAAATATGCTTCAAAGCTTCACTTGTTAGGGATAAAAGATCTTTTGTATCCTTTTTATCTGTGGTTTTGAGGTCACTTTAGGTTTCAATTTCACTTTGGTGCTTTGAAACTTGCATGCATGTGTGTGCATTTTATGGATTCTTATTCTCTTTTACTCGAATCCAAGAGAGTTTTATCTTTCCTTTATTTTTCTTTTTTACTTTATCTTTATTCTTTGTATTTGTAACCTTTATTCCTTTTGTAATTTCCTGTGCAACAACTATACGAATTGACTCATGTCACTCATCCATCCTAAAGCTAATTTGTGGACTAGATCATTTATATCTATTTATCCAGTAAAAAAAAAAAAAGGTGCAATGAGTTCATGTAACAAGAAAAGGTAGAATTGAAAGTATGTCTCATAAAATTGCATAAACTGCTAATTAAAGGATTATCTTAAATTTAATTCCTGGTTTTAGAGTTTAAGTAGTTGAAAGTTGAAACTTGCAAAGGGTCTAATTAGCTTTAATCCTCATTTTTTTGGCTTAGTGGATAACAATGCATGCAAAGCAAAACAACCCTCCTTGTTAATTGTTTGAGTTTTGACAATTTTATAGCATTATCATTAGAATAGGACTTATATGTTGTTAAGATTTATTTGTTAAACTAAACTATATCCTAGGTACAAGTTAGGATGATTTCCTTTATTTTCTCTATACAATTATATATTTTTGATATTAGAGCCCGAGGCTAGGAAAATAGGTTTTGTAACCAGGATAATGTGGCATCATCAGAAGAGGTTTTTTACAACCTCAAAAAACACATAAATATTTTGGAGATTTTATCATTCTTTCAAAATTATGTCACGTCACTCTGATTGCAAAAACCTAGTTTCCTAATGTTTTGTTGGTGAACCATACTATGAACCACAACATTGTCCTCGTCGCCACTACTGTTAATAAGGTTATTATTGAACCTCAATGTACATGCATTTCTTTTTTGTTATTCAAAAATCATAGTTAATACAACCAATCCAACAAAAAAAAAAGTTTCTATACCTCTAGCATACATCATTACAATTTTTAAATAATATGTATTTAAAAAAATTTCAAAATTGCCTTGTATTTTTGGGTGCCTAAAGAAAAGAAGAAAGGAAGAAATTCCATGAATAATCCCTATGTTTCTTTCTTAATCCCCAAAGCTTAAACCACATAAACTACTTTATAAAAAGATAGTTTCACATGACCTTAATTTTTAATCAACAATATATACATTGGTGGTGTAAAGAAAGACTTGGCATGCATGAGAACAAAATTGCTCGAATATTAATGTTATCTATCTGAATTAACTAATCCATAAACAAAACCTATTCACTGAATATCAAGTCACAAGTCTTGGCTTCAAAGCAAGAGATGTCGGTTTGGGTTTAATTATATCACTCACTCTTTAACACTCACAAGGTTTTTATAGGTTTCTGTGATACTACACAGACATACATTATAGTTTGGAGAAGATGATAACTCTGCAAAATACTGTTAAATATCACAAAATTAAAGGCATGAAATACATTAAATATAAGCTCAATGAGAAACTTGGTTTTTTTGTTAGACTTAGAAGGTTTACATCATTTGTCGGCATGACTGAATAATTAGATTGGTTATGACTATGAAACAAGTTGATGTGTGAGAGGGCAATATATATACATTAGGGTTTTATTTAGGTTTAACTATTATGTAATGTGCATGAAATGATATTATAGTTTAGATTAATATATATTGCACGGGCAATAACCTAACATGACATGATTATTAATTACCAACATGTTTAATGTCCGAGTCAGCGTCTATATCAACCGAAAGATGTAGGCGAAAATGGCGCAAACTATGTCTAAAGTCGGTCTGAAATTCTTAATCTGAATTAGCAGATATGTTTCCGTTAAAAATTTTAGATACATGTTTTTGTAAATAATCATCATTGCCTCTGGTTTGATATCTATTTAGTTATATTTGGAGTTTAGATACATAATAATTCTTTAACTTGAATATATAATGTGACATGGGTTTCAATTATAGTAAGTGGTTTAACACATATATACAGTGGTTATGATTTCACTAAGTTGTGTCTCAGGCACATATATAATCGTCTGAAGTAGGACATAGAGACTCTTAACCGAAGCCAATGACTTTCAGAACACTATAACGTAGGGTTGAAAATAGAACCGATGATTCAGTTTTCTTTTTAAACTGAAAACTAAACTTTAAATTGACTTTTATGGGTTTTAAAATGTTTAAACCAAAATTGAATCGAACATTATGAAAACCGAACAGATCTTAATTTATATTTGTAAACCAAACCGATCGATCGACTAAATTAAACATGTAATATTATTTTTACATATAATATATATTATTTATTATATTTATTCAATCGATTTGGTTTTGTCTTTTAAAAATTACTTAAAAATTGAAAATTAAACCAGTCATATCAGTTTCGAATTTTCTAAAACCGATCTTAAACTGAACCAATCAAATAAACAAATAAACCAATCAGTTATATTTTTCAGGTTACTCCAAGAAAAAAAACAAACAAATAAAAAAGAAAAAAAGGTGATGTGGAAGCTGAAAAAAAGAGGGTGAGATTTTTCGTCGACCGGTCAAAGTCAAAAGATAGCGAACCAATCAATTCAACCCCAAAAAAAAGATTTAACGCATTCTCACGTGCTCTTTTATCGATTTTTGAGAAATTTCAAGCACAAGTCCCTTTACTATTTCCATTTTTAATTCAGTCCAACGACGTCGTGTATGCTAGTGCTTAATACAAGTCCTTAATTTAAAAAAAAAAAAAAAACACTTCGATTTTTGGTCATGGCCACCAGACACGTTTATTATAAAATCCTTAAAATGTCATTAAAAAAATAAAATTATATATATATATATATAAATTATGGGTCTACATACATCCACCCCATTTCCCTCATTTTC
The DNA here is from genome assembly GCA_003290165.1 of Berberis thunbergii. Lineage (NCBI taxonomy): Eukaryota > Viridiplantae > Streptophyta > Magnoliopsida > Ranunculales > Berberidaceae > Berberis > Berberis thunbergii. The sequence continues at coordinate 1,302,401 of QNQO01000110.1, forward strand.
GAGAAAATTATTTTTACTATATTACAGATTCCACGAACGTTGCTCTTATGTAAGGATTCGGGTTTTTGTGTTTCGACTGATCGATGAGGTTTTATCTTATATGTACCTGTGCATTCTTACTTGTGGTTAATTCATATAAAAAGAGACTAAAGAACCATGTTTTGCAATCAGGATTATGTAATATTACTAAAAGAGGTTTTTTTACGACCTTGATATATACACATAAACTCTTTAAAAAATTTATCATTCTTTCGAGATCACGCCATGTCATCCTGATTGTAAAGCATGGTTGCAAAACATGAGAAGAAAAATATAGTTTTTTTTAGCATTTTTATTAATTCTTGTACTCTCGTGGAATGCAGGTTTGATGTATTTCGGAGAGTGTTTGATGAAGTTTTCCTCCAATATTAGTTTTTTTATTAAACAAAAAATTCACAGAAACTTGCATTGTTACGTGAGGTTATCAATATTGGAACATTTATTTTATATATTTATTATGTTTTGTACGGATTGTCTCGAGACTCAAAGATATAGGGTGGTACCTGGTGGTAAAATGTGGTGGCCCAAGGTGATATTCCGTGACGACGATCCAAGATTTTTTAGATAATCAAATGAATGGCATGTAGATTATGGAAAATTCTAGTATGCCCGATTACAATGCACCGGGCACTGTAATCGGACATACAATCGGACACTGTAGCATTACTCGTAGATTACAACACCATGTGAGGGTGACCAAGATTTCCGCTATGGGAGGGGGCATTGGAAATCCTAATTAAAACTCAGTCGACAAATTAAATTGGTTAGGTGAGGTGTTTGGTTTTGTTGCGTGTTGAAATTTTATTTTTTCAAATGTGAAAAAAGAAAGCCGTGAAAATGGGAAATGGGATGTTTTGTTTTTTGGGCGTGGAATTTTAAGGAGATGGGAAGGCTTGGATTGTGGGATTTGATGTTTTGGTGAAGGAGTTCATGGAGTGGGATAAAGGTTGCACATTCAGACTTGTTCTTACTTCAATAGAATATCCTACTTGTCTCGTACATGATGGATTTGACATATATAAATTTTTTTATTGTCATATTTATACAATGTTGTTATGCAATTGAGTGGAGAGTTCAGGCGAACTCTCAAGATAATAAACTATTTTAGGTGTTATAGTTTCGTATCACTTAAATCAAACAAAAAAATGTGTTATATATATGCGAGGTTAAATCCTCTTGATACAACTCGTTTTATAGTCGTGTGAACCCTTCAGCCCAAAGCGAACAAGGTGGGTCAAGTTGTTACATGATCTCAATAAATAATTTTTACAAAATTTATGTGGTATTAACAAATATACCTCAAATGGATTGGCAACTTATTTTTTTATTTTTTGGTTTATGCTATAATATATGTACTTCTAATGTACATTTTGTGGTTCATAAACACTTTATGATATATATATTAAGGGCTCCTTTTATGGAGTGATAAATGTGGCCCTTTTGTCGGCTTATCATTTAGCACCCAAATCAACAAAAAAAAAAAAAAAAAACTTACCAAACCTTTTCTTTGCCAAGTCTCTTTCAAATCTTTGGAAAACCCTACCTTCTATTATTCTCTTTAAACTTTAATTGAGAAACTATTATTCTAAAGGAAAATTTGGTAAAAAAAGTTAATGTATGTAGTCTAGCACACGAAGTTAATTGGACTAGGAGTTGATTGTCTTAATCATTTTCGATAAGAATCTTAAACACTAAGATGTTAAGATTGGGTTGGTCATTAGTACTGTACGGATCAATAACTCAACGCTGGTTGAGTTGAAACATTCCGTGTAAATAAATATGAATTTTCTAAATATATCAATCGTCTTCACACAATCATCACAACACATAAAACATTGTGTTTGTTATGTTTTTTTTTCCAAAAAAATAATAAATTGTATATAGTTACATTTATCAATGTCTTAGAGGTAAAAAAACACAATAATTAAATAACTTTAAGGATTAGATGAGCTAATTGAATAGAGAGATGAAACAAATTACACAAGTTAGGTCATTTTGTCACCCACTTGAAAAACCAATGTCGTTGGCACCACCAAAAGAAAATTTCTTATATTATACATAACAAAATTTTCACTGAAATTCCGTGAAACATATAGTACACTAAACACTTAGAGTTTTAAGTACAATTTTAGCACTAAACAAAACTTAATGGGCAGCTTCAGCTTCGACAATTATCCACATTTGATCTTATCCACGTGCCAAAAAGGCCATAATGCCACGTAGGATATCCACCAGGATATTAAGTGGAGTCAGCTATTTGATTCTTAATCTTATCCTCAGTAGAGACAAACCCTAATCATCTGAAATTTTGATTATTAAAATTAAGGTAGGGTCTAAAATTATCTGATTTTATGTGTCATTATTTTCTCATTCGTGTGCACGACTCTCCTTTAATCGATTTTTTTTTTTTTTTTTAGTATTGATTAGGTATATTCCTTGACACGTGAGAACTCGCGCTCTTCACACTTATATGAAAAATAAAAATCTAAGGGCATCCCCTTACATCGAAGACGATAAATAAGTGGAAATAATTCTTTACTCAGATGTTCCAAATGCAATGGTGTTAGACATAAAAGAACATGGGATTACAAGGCTCCATAAAAAAATAATAAGAAATATATATTTTAGGGTATTTTGAACCCTTGTTTAAGGGAGTGCCTTTTAATTTAAAGTATGATCAGAGTATCACATTCAAAAGGCTAGTTTTTGAAGTTTTAATAGAAGAAGGTAAATCTAAGTTTGGGTCATAAATGACTTTGTTTAATGTGTATGTTATGGTCAATATATTCTTAAATAGATTTATTTATTGTTTTTTTTTTTTTGTAGTTTATATTTGTATATTTAGGGACCATTGTATGAATCTCCTATAGTTTTATTTCTAGTAGTATCGAGTTTTGATAGAGCTGTCAGAGGATAATATAGTGAAATTTATAGGAATGAATTTAGAGTGATTCTATGTGTCGAGGGAAAGGGCGAGGAAACCAGCGAGGAAAAGGAGGTGGCGGGGGGTGAACCGTTCACCCCTCTCGAGATGTTTTTAGAGCGCACATCTCGAGGTGGGTCAACGGTTCACCCCCCGCCACCTACTTTTCCTCGCTGGTTTCCTCGTTCTTTCCCTCGACATTTAGAATTTCCCATGAATTTATATTGTAATTAAAAATGTGGATTCCGAAACATGAGAAATTTTTTACTTCATGAATCGAATATAGGAGTTTAGTTATTAATTTTAAAGATATCAAATCTAGTATAATATATATATGTGTGTGTGCGCGTGTGTGTCATGTGCGTGTGTGTATGTGTGAATCATACCAAATTAGTTTAGTCGACTCCAGTTCTCAATTTTGAAATACCAAAATTATTTAGTGGTATCGAACTATAAATAATATATTACATTACTGAAAATTTTCATATTTTGGTTAGATTTTTATTTAGATTTTTGTTATTTTGAATTTGGAGCTCAAAACATTTGTTTTATTTGTGCATTGTATGTTACATGAATTTATATTAAGTAAAAAAAAATTAATTAATGGTATACTCAATTACATGTTTCGGGAAGAACCAAATTGGTATTGTACCGTACCAATTGATACGACTACCAAATTTAAAAAATTTCTAGAACCAAACCAAACCAAACATCCGAAATAAAATTTTTTGGATTGGTACCACACCGAACGAAAGTAATAGAAATGGACTTTAATGATGATGATGTACTAGACCGAATGAAACCATGCACACCCTTATTCATTGGTGTCACTCTACAAAACTTATTTGGCATTTTAAGGCAAATCGTTGGCGCCACTCTACATACTTTATTCAGTCCCTGTTACTCATTCTTATTAGAACTTTGACACTGGATGATTTTTAGGTATTTATGATTCTTAAACGTTAAATACCTTCGTTGATAAAGTTTATACTTTAAAAACTTCTAATATCATTCACCACAAGTCTTATATTATCTTTTTAAAACAATTAATTGTAATTTGTAAAATGGGGTCGGCATGTGAGACACTAGAGAGATTGCTTTCCACTGCATCTGAGATGTTACGAAACATCTACCCATTTTATCAGTATGTAACTTTAACCTATATTTTTAACTTCATTATAGAAACTCAAATGTTAAGGTTCGAACTCTGAACTTGTGATGCAAACTTGTGACACGGATCACTTCATTGAAACATATGAATCCCCACAAATTAAATACAAACCATACAATTTGCAGTGTCAGTTGAGAGAGTAAATATTGAAAATGATGTTGGGTTGATGTTTAGTTGCTATATTCTGCAAATCGTACAAAATATTTTTCCTACCATCCGCTTTCATTATTATCCCAAGGCCAAGGCTTTTTGAGGCTTAAAAACCATGAAATCTAAGTCAACTTTTCCATGATGTTGTGTCCCTTTCACTGTTTTCCTTTTGCGAAATTTTAATTAAAGTACGAAATTTACAAATACATCATTCCAAATATTTTGTATTTATTATAAATATCAACATTTTTTGCGTAGAACCAAAAAAATATATAGTAAATTACAATTTTTGCCCAAAAATCTATGAAGAAACTTAATTTTATAGGGATATTTATATACTTAAGCTTCGTTTAATATATTTGATGTGTTTATTAGGTTAATTTACTTGTATCTTACTTTTTTCGCATATTCATATTTGTATAACATATTCTCAAATTTATTTACTTTTTCTTTACCTAAAACAAAATATTTTTTAAAATCAGAAAACCGAAATTACTTCGAAATACGAAATCACATTCCTTGGGTATGATTGTCCATAATTGGCTCAAGTTATCTATAGTAATTGAGCAGTTCTACATGGCGAGGAAACGAGCGAGGGGAGGGAGGTGGCGGGGTGAGAACCGTCACTTTCCTCGAGATGCGCGTGCAAAAATCAACAACACGCATCTCAAAAGAGGTGAACGGTTTCCACTCAGCCACCTCCCTCCCCTCGCTCGTTTCCTCGCCCACTTCCTCGACATTTAGAATTTCTGATAGTAATTATCTATTGTGATTTTTAACAAACTTTTGGCAATGGCAGTATTGTTTGATTTCTTGGAACATTTGTTCAAAAATCGATAAAATTTAATGAAGTCAAGAAAGAAGAAATGACACAATAGATTACAATGGCCATAAGAGGCACTATCTGATCAATTTGACAGTGATAGTAACTGTTGATAAGTAAAATAGGCAAGTGAATTGATTACAGCCACTAAGCTTGACTGAGGGGGTTCACAAAGCAATGTGAGACATTAAATTCTGGAGATTATATAAGTCTTACAAGAACCAATGTAGATTTTTAGGGGTATTCTAAATGTCGAGGACATGAGCAAGGAAACCAGTAGGGAGTGAGGTCGAGGGAGAGGAACCATTCACTTTCTTTATGATGTGTGCAAAAAAAAATTAATGCACGTATTTTGAGGGAGTGAATGGTTCCCGTCCATCCACCTCATTCCCCTCACTCATTTCCTCGCCATTTGGCCTTACTCAGATTTTTAATGTCAAACCAATGCCTACTATATACTATCTTAGTTTCAAAACATCACAAGTGGTTTAATATATAGGACACCAGATCATATATCTTTGTACATACACATTTTGTGTAGTTATACGATTGTACAAGTCACCTATCGGTTTTATAACGCTGTTTTATGTGAGATTGATGTTCAGGCTCACAGCGAGCTTTCGATCGTAACAATGTCCCTAGAGGTTAGTTCTTTTGCAGGGAACGATAGAGTATAGAGAATGGATTGAGCTAAGAACCTCAAATTTATTTATTTATTTTTTTCACTTTACTATGAAAATAACATATCAGATCCTGGAAGTAAAAATTATCACCAAATTACAAACATTACATTGATTCTAGTATGAAGGGAAATGGCAACTAGTTTGCAAAGAGGCTGTTCAGCCCAGAGTTGGACTCATGAGGGCTCAGCCCAACAATGTAAACTAGACCTGCAGATGGATGAAGCCCAACATGGCTGCAAAATTACCATAGTTATTTCTATAATTACACTAGAATTTTTTCAGCAAGCCGACAACCTCCCTAGAATTTACGTTTCGTGGCTAATTTTTATAATTACAGTACATCAAATTGACATTTTTGTAATAATAAAAAAAACAATAACACTTTTAAGCTATAACAATTTACAAAACAATTTTACACATTTTCATAAACAAAGTGATTCAATAATTGTATCACCACAAATAGTATAGATTTATAAGTGATGTTATTCATGGTAATCTAATTTATTGTATCATTTTTTTATGTGACTATTTTCATTTTTTTGATTAAATTTAGTTTTGACTTAAACTTGTTTAATATATTATAATAGCTCAAAAGTGTTATTGGTTTTTAAGTTATTATAAATATGTCAATTTAATATAGTTGAACGAACAATACCATAAATACTCCAACAAAGAAATAAGAGAGAACAAAGTAGAAACGGGAATTCTAAATGATGAGGAAATGAGCGAGGAAACCAGCGAGGAGAGTGAAGGATTCTCCCCCCTCCACCTCACTCCCCTCGCTGGTTTCCTCGCTCATTTTCTCGCCATGCAGCAAAGCTCAAGTAGAAATCAAAGAGTAATACTACATACTACAGCGCACCAGGGGTGAACTTGGTGCTAACCCTCACCGTTCATTTGGCCTCGAGAAAGGAGCTAACTTAGGCTAACCCCTACCGTTCATTTTGCTTCGAAATAAGAGCTAATTCTGACTAACTTCCACTGTTCATTTTGCCTCGAAGTAAGAGCTCACCCTATCTCAAGGCAAAATGGACGGTGGGGTTAGTGTACTTAAAGAATTTTCGGAAATGAGAATGCCCATGCAAGATATCAGAGTAAAGCACTGGTAATAACTTTTGCAGACGAGACAACCACTTTTCCTGATGTTCAAACATAAATTCCCATAGAAACAATAAAAAGCATTCAATTCTGTGTTTCATGAAGAGGCAAGGACTACTACCTACCTTTTCTCTTTGGTCCTTTTAGAATAGAGAAGATACTGATAACACTTCTTTCCTCGATACATGGTTACTGAAAGACCAATGTCATTGAAAAAGAAAAGACATCCCATGCTAACCCATAGCATACTTGTACGTTCAGCTCCGGGCAGTCGTCTCATGCTTTCTCATGTCGGTATTGTATACATTGTCACGTTTTTTCGATTTTCGAAGAAAATGAAAATTCTAAAATTTATGTAGAATTATCCGTTTTTTTTTATTTAGGTCATAAAAATTTAATAACAATATAAATAATTAGCAGTAATTACTAAAACATAATTTAGAAAATAAAAAATAATTTAATCATGAAACTCTGACATCGCTAACTCCCATTAATGAAACTTCAGTGACGCTGCTAATAAATCTTTAAATTTGTTAAAAGCTAAATGACTACGTTCCAATAAGAACGTATTCAAGAAGCGTAAACTTACTTGGGTCAGCGAGGTAGTTGGTATGAGTAATCTTTATTCTTATAAATAAAATAGTTACATGTTTTAACATGGAAATATTATAAACAACAAAATAACACTCAAAGTCTTGTAGTTTCTCAACGAGGCAAATATGTCATACTACAAAATTCTATCATTTTTAAAATATATATTTATTTTACCAACACTTACAAAGTTAATGTCGGACGTGGTAAGTCTGAGAAAAAAAAATTAGTAAACTTATCATCCTGCACTGAATATTTTAGAAATAAATGAATAAAATTTATAATTCATCGTTCTTTATGAGTTCGATTATTTTCAAATAAATACAGATCATACTCATAATCACCGTTATTTAAAGGTCAACCAAATACATTTTATCTTTAGGGAAGACATGTAGTTTTTATTTTAAAATCGAATAAGCATTTAGTTTCTTCCATTAAGGCAATCATGCACGTAAATGAAAATCTCGTTTTTTTTTTCCATAATCGCAGTACCCTCCTTGTGCCGAACACACTTCACCCCAAGTGTGTCTCCCTTGCTTTCGAAACCACTCGAAGCGTACATGTTCCAAGTGGGGTGCCACATCGAGGAACATGTCATATCACCCGAAGTTCGATTAATGACAAACATTTCCTAAATACTACACATACTACCAAACTCACATGAAACGACGCACCGATATGCATATGCAAGCAAGTTTGCATACCCAAAATTATATCACACGTACACAAGCAAGTTTGTATACATATTATTTTAATTTTTTCGGAGTTATGGAAAATAGCATAAAAAATCAATTAATCTTAAATATCTTTTACAGTGACACTTTGTCAACCATAAACACATTGACCACAAATATTCACAATTTCTTTTAGGAAGCAAATAACATTTTTATAAATAATGTTTTTTTCATAACAGAAAAACAAATATCAGGCCCATTCCATATAATGATACTCCTTAGCAAGACAATTTGCATTTGAATTTGCATATCAATTAAATGCAAATTTTTCATATGATCATATACTAATCACGTATTTCAAGTCATAATGTAAAATTACAAATACTAACTTACATAACACTACTAATACCCAAGTTTATTTATATGGTGAAACTCCAGCACACCCAAAATGAACCTAATAGCTAAAATCACTTAGCATGCTTATTAGCCCCATTTAGATAAAAACATGATCCCCAGCTATGACTAACACTGTCACCATGAGCATAACAATATACATGAACGCATTATCAAAATGATAAGTATTTGATCAACTTCTATATAAGATACGCACGTCATATAAGATATGCTCGTACTGTATAAAAAAAAATCACCACCCATATAAGGTCATATATGCATGAAAACATAATCAAAATGATAAGTACTTGATCAACTTCTATATAAGATGTGCTCGGACTCAAAGGGTAATACAATTATGTCTTACTGATAATACATCGCTGCTTTATTAGAATACACTAAACCTTCCAACCGCTTTCATATAGCTAACAAACTTATGTATGAATTGTTGTAAGGTGAGAAGTGTGCAATTAATGATGCTAGTATATGAACTAGGTAGAGAGATACTATGGGTTAAGTTTAAGCTTTTTTATTTTTTATTTTTTATAGCAAGTTCCCTTCAAGTTAAAAACAAGTAATGCAATAAGTAGTTATTACCAAGACCCTAAAGTTGGCATGATGAACCATATAATATCTAAATGCAATTTTTTGTTCAAATAAATGTTTATTTAGACAAAGATATTGTAGTGTTTCCATCAAGTACCAATTACATTAGTAAAAAATAATTCACAAACACAAACAAAAGATTGTATGATTGTTCTAAAGATATTCATTGAAAAGACAATTGTTATAGCTCCATAAACATGATTTCTTAAGAAAATCTAATGTCACACGTACCATGGGAATTTATGATGCAAGGCACTGTAGGGTAGAACTCCCAAATTTTAGATGTAACCCATAAACTAAACATTATCAAATTCAAATAATTAATATAAGAGATGGGAGAATCACTCATTAACTTCTACTATACAAGGGTTTCTAAATTAGATCAGTGACATATTTTTCCACCTCGAGTGAGATTTAACCGTTGGATGAACTCCATACTAATTGTATGTTTTTCATACGTGTGTTATGAATCTACGGATTTAATTTGAAAGTATTCTAATCTTTAGAAGGTCTCGGTCCACTAAAACTATTAAGACTGCGCAAAACTATATTTACTATGGGATTTAAGAAAAAACCTAGTTTTAGATTTTCTCTTTCAACTCATCTAATTTTTATGAAAATACAATAAAAATTTCATATTTAGGATCTATATTTGTATTAAATTCTAATCTTAATCAATTAATTAATAAAAAAAATAAAATAAAAGAGAACGAAGAAGACCCACCTTTATATATTCAAAATACTAACAACATACATAATAATAAAAAAATCAATATCAAAAATTGAATAATTTGATAGAGTTTAACTCACTATTTTGTCGAAAATCACAAAGTTGAAGCAAACTTTTTATCTTCGTTTTTTTTTTCTTCTTCTATGTAGGTTTTTCTTTTATTTCGTGTGTGTATATAAAGAGAAGAGGGAAGAGGTGGCTAGTATTTTTAAGATTTTGGCCACCATCAACACAAGCAAAGACAGAACTAAATCTGGGTTATTTATGCGGCGATCAATTTACTGTAAATCATGGGAACTAGGTATTCAATGGTCATGTTTAGCGGTCACCGATTAATCGGTGAGTCAACAAAGAACCGTTGAGAAATCAAGATTGTTCTTCTTGTTGGGTGGTGATGGTGGTTGCTCTATAATGTGTGATGTTTTAGACATGATTACATAATTTGCTTTATAATGTGACTTTTGTTGCTCTATACACTCGTCTTATTAACTTTTATTGTCAATATATATTATTTATTATAATTTACATTAGTAAGGGTATAAAAATGTGTACTTGAGAAAAGTAGAATGATTAAATCTGATTAATCCTCAACTAATACGCTTAATCTTAAATTGATCCCAAACCACGAAGAATCCATTATCCGCATTTACTAAATAGCCCCAAGTCCAAGTCTCTATATAATCTTACCCCAAATCCTATCTATCATATTCTTTTGGGGCACAACTCAGTAATCAACCAAATGTTGTGGCCCATGTGAATTAAAAATGAAAAAACTCACAATAGAGGATGTATTGGGCTTGGGCACAATTAATCTCATGTTTTTTATGTTGTGGCCCAACCAAATTTACTAAGTTACAAATTCCAATTTCTCTATTAATCTTGGTATTATCATTCTCCAATATTTAAAGCCCTTATATTCATAACTATATGATCGAATGAAATTAGAGAATTGGAAATAATAATAATATTCCTACTTAAAATACATAGCCTAGCAGTAATTCATATTCAAGAAATGTTATTTTTAGTGATAAAATATGTGAAATATAAAATAACTTTTGCATTAAATATAGAGTTGAATGATTTTTTGAAAGAAGTTTCTTTTAGGCAACAACTACTCTACGTAAATGAAAGTGTTTTTCACACCAGTTTTGCTCTCTTACAACACTTACTTTCTTTTTCGCATCACCATACTTTTCACCACCTATATAAACAAAAAACCAATATTTTTTCCTTCCTTATTCAAATCGAAATTCAAGTCTCCACTCCCCCATTCAAATCGAAATTCCATCGAATCTCTTGCAAAATCGAAATCAATATCTTCCCTCTCCCTCAAAATCGAAACCCTAAATCGCAACCTCCTAAAAAAGTTTCAGAAAACAAAGTGATGTCATGAAAACTTCAAAAAAAATTTCAATGACAAAAACAAGGTAAACTTCAAAAAAAAATTCAGAAATTACAAAAAAAAACTATTGTTCGCCTGCAATGTGAGGTTGGGCGAACAATAAAAAATTTGCTAAAATGAAAAATCTCGCATTGTTTCGGGCGAACAAGAAATTCAACAACTTTTTTCAGACATATTTGCGTGACTTTAGTAAAATGACCATAACTTGTTGATTTCAAAACATTTTCAAGTGATTCAAGTTGTGTTATTAGATAACTCAGAGTAATACAAATTTTGTGTTTTGATCAACTTGAGAATTGGTTTTGATCGAACACATAAGTTGGCTGAAAGTCAGGAATGCTATCCCGTTTTTATTGCAATACAAATTTGCGTGACTATAGTAAAATGACAATAATTTGCTCATTTCAAAACATTTTCAAGTGATTCAAGTTGTGTTTATTAGATAACTCAGAGTACTATAATTTTTGTGTTTTGATCAACTTGAGAATCGGTCTCGATCGAGCACATGAGTTGGCAAAAAATCAGGGACACTATTATGTTTTCATTGCGACACAAATTTGCACGACTTTAGTAAAATGACCATAACGTGTTAATTTCAAAACATTTTCAAGTTATTCAAATTGTGTTTATTAGGTAACTCATATAAGTTTGCCAAAAATTAGGGACATTGTCCCGTTTTCATTGTTAGACAGATATATACAATTTTAGTAAAATGACCATAACTTGTTCATTTCAAAACATTTTCAAGTGATTCAAATTATGTTTTTTAGATAACTCAGAGTACTAAAATTTTTGTGTTTTGATGATTTTAAGAATCAATCTAAATTAAGAGTTTAAATTGGTTAAAAGCTACCTTATTTTTAAGTTACTGTTTTTTTCAAAAACATTTTTTACTTGGTGTAAGAAAAAAAAACAAAAAAACTCAATGATGATACGAAGTAGCGGTCATTGCCTTTCTTTTTACTAGTAATCGCCCCACCCCACCAGATCCTACTCACAGCTATCAAATTGTTATCTTTCTCCCAATCGATCATCATGGGTAAGGTCAGTTCTTTCTCAAATACATGCAACTGCACCATATAAATAAAATTGTTCCTTAACATATCCAAGAGATATTCCAAAGAAATCAACACACAGGCCTAATGTGCTCGTGAAATTAGCTGGATTGGTGTGCTACTAAACCATATAAATAAAAATTTCCACAAAACTACTGTTGTTTTACCTTGGGTGGCTTAAATGGATAATCTGGAGGGAAATGGATAGAGACTAGAAAGACTCCTCCTGCATAAGGACCGTCAGGGGAGCTCGTATATAATTGTTGCTTGCCAGTCGAACATAACTTTGGAACCAGTCCCGCAAAAAAAAAATCTAGAGAGTCAAGAGGCCCTTACAGCCAGAACTAGGACAGAGGGTTTTTGGTACGTACGTACGTACGTGTGATAGTGTTTGATTGAGCCATTATGAGCGGACCTAGTTTGCTCATCTTCTTCAAAATGCACACCTTCAAGAATTTCAAGAATAATGAATGGTAACACCCTTCCCCTTACCTCTATTTCCTCGCCGCTTGGAAGGACTCCACTAAAAAATACTGTGTTTTAATAAGAAAGGGTAAAAAGTGTAAAAAATAAAAAAATGACCACTAAACATTACTGAGGCTCCATAGACTTGTTCATTCCTTAAAGAGTGTCTGGTGAAGTTTTCCTTGCCCAATGTTTTTCACATGCTTGGTTAGGTGAGGTGTTTGGTTTTGTTGTGTGTTGAAATTTTCTTTTTTCAAATGTGAAAAAAAGAAAACCGTGAAAATGGGAAAAGGGATTTTTTATTGTTTTGGGCATGGAATTTTGAAGAGATGGGAAGGCTTGGATTGTGGGATTTGATGTTTTGGTCGAGGAGTTCATGGAGTAGGATATTGGTTGCACATTCAAACTTGTTCTTACTCGTACATGGATTTGACTTGATGATTAATTTTTTGTAGAAACAAATTTATGTAAATTTTTTTGTCATATTTGTAAAATGTTGTTATGCAATTGAGTGGAGAGTCTGGGTGAATTTGGAAGCTGATAGACAATTTTTTATGGACAAACTCTTAGACTAACAGTTTACTTAGGTGTCATAGTTTCACATCGCTTAGATTAAATAAGAAAATGTGTTATATATGTGCGAAATTGAATTATCTTAATACAATTAATTTTAAAGTCGTGTGGACCCTTCAGCCCAAAACGGACAACCTTGGTCAAGTTGTTACATGATATCAATAAATATTTTTTACAAAATTTTTATGGTAATAACAAATATACGTCAAATGGATAGGCTAATTTTTTTTTAGGCTATAATATATATACTTCTAAGGTGCATTTAGCAAAATTATAGGTTAGGTTCTTAACTTCTAAGTACAATTTTAGCACTAAACAAAACTTAGTGCCCGGATACATATCCACTTCATCCACATTTGATCTTATCCATGTGTCAAAAAGCGATAATGCCACATAGGATATCCACTGGAATATTAGGTGAAAGTCAGCTATTGATTCTTAATCTTGTCCTCAGTAGAGACAAACCTTAGTTTAAGGGGGTGCCTTTTAAAGTATGATCAGAGCATCTTAGACAATACAAAGGGTGATATGAATCATAACACAAGGTAAGGAGTTGAACCGAAATTGAATCGGAATAAAAACAAATTAATTAATTGCATGAAGGTATACACAATTACGTGTTTCGGGACGAACCAAATTGGTATCGTACTATACCGATTGATACGAATACCAAATGTAAAAAAAGTTCTAGAACCAAACCAAACGTCCCAAATAAAAACTTTTGGATCGATATCAGATCGAACGAAAATATAAAAAATGAGCTTTGATGATGATGATGTACTGGACCGAATGGAACCGTGCCCACCCTTAGTCATTGGTACCGCTCCATAAAACTTATTTGGCATTTTAAGGCAAGTTGTTGGCGCCACTCTACATACTTTATTCAGTCCCTGTTACTCATTCTTATAAGAACTTTGGCAATGGATAATGCAAATTATTTTAAATTGGGTGTTTGTTTATTTTATTTATTTATTATTTTATTTTTTCGAATCACTTAAGACAATGTATACCTTCATAGCCAAATCCGTTGATTGACTAATTTGTATATTAAGTAAGCACATGCATATTCTCAAGACTTCAATTCCTCTGATCATTGAAAATTAAAAAAAAAAAAAAAAAAAAATATATATATATATATATATATATATATATATATTAATTATAAAGTAATCAACATTTTTATTATGGAAAAAGGTATAAGTTAAAGTAATTTAACTTGTGCTTTTCCAAGTGATTTTTCAAGGAGTGATTCTACAGAGCGAGGAAATGGGTGAGGGGATTGAGGTGGTGGGGTGGGAGCGGTTCATCTCGTTCAAATGCGCGCGTAAAGTCAACACACGCATCTCGAGTGAGGTGAACGGCTGCCACCCCCGCCACCTCACTTCCCTCACTCGTTTCCTCGCTCATTTTCTCGACACTTAGAATTTATGTTTTTCAAGTGTATTATAACTTGCATTTGTTCGTATTTCGAGAATAAGTATCTTCAATGTTTGACTCCGATTAACATAAGACTTAATAGAATAACTCATCCTTCCAATTGGCAACTAATAGAATTACAAAGCCACCCTTTGCAAATTGCAATGGTGCAATTGACTTAATAATTTTATGAAAACACGTGCAATGGACTTAATAAGATATTATAACCTATTCATTTAGGTACTTTGAGTTTTTCAACCGTTCATCTCACATTTTGTTACAATCAATAATTGTGATTTCATTTTTTGAAATAATTTTGGTAAATCGATTTTAAGAAATATTTTGTTGTGTATAAAAAAACATAAAAATTTTGATTGTAATTTTGAAGTTATCAAAATAATTTAAGTATTTTAAACTTTTACATATTACATAAAGAGTATTACAAGACTCATAATGTTATATAAAGTACATACTGCAAGAATAACTGATATAACAAAATTTTAATATTAAACTAATGTTATAAATGATTAAAATGTATGAAAATTGAGATTGATCTAATAAAAAAAATAAATATTTTAGATTTAAAAAAAAAATTGACAACTAAACAAAAAAAAAATATTTCACGAAACTTCAACATTTTTCAAGAAATCACAATCTTTGGTTACAAGTTTTTCAAAGACACAAACTCTTGCAAGGGCATTTTCATCAAACTTGTTTTTTTGGGCGTGTAAGGTAGGGCTGGGCAAGTACGGTTAACCGGCCCAAACTCTTGAAACCGAAAACCGGCCCGAAAAATTCGGTCCCGTGTTTATGAAAATCGAAACCGAACCGAGTTGACCGGGTAACCGAAGTCCCGGTTAACCGATTTACGGGCCGGTTTCGGACCGGTTTCGGTTCTAAGAGCAAACAAAAAAATGATTATACAGTACCGTAAACCAAAATTAAAAAAAATTACAAAAAAAATTATAGATCTGATCAACAAATTACAAAAAAAACGAAATCAATAAAATTACAAATTATAACAAAATTTAAAAAAATTACAAAAAAAAATACAACATCTGATCAAGACATGGATCACGATCAAGAACGGGATCAGGATCAAGATCTGATCTGGATCAGGATCCGGATCAAGATCAAGATCTGATCTGGATCAAGATCATGATCAAGATCTGATCTGATCTGGATCAAGATCTGATCTGGATCATGATCAAGATCTGATCTGGATCAAGATCTGGATTTGATCAAGATCTGGAGGGGAAAGGAGGGGAGAGGGAGGCGGCTCGGCCTCCGCCGTGAGAAGAGAGGGGAGAGGGAGAGGGAAGCGGCCTCCGCGGCTTCACTGTGAGAAGAGATGGGAGAGGGAGAGGGAGGCGTCCTCTCTGGTTTCCTTCGCTGGTTTCCTCTCTGAACTTTTCGAGTTGAGGGAGTTGGAGGGGTGAAGAGATGGGATCCTCTCTGGTTTCCTTCGCTGGATTCCTCTCTGAATGTTTCGAGTTGAAGGAGTTGAGGGAGTTGGAGGGGTGAAGAGATGGGAGAGGGAGGCGTCCTCTCTGTTTTCCTTCGCTGGTCGTCCTCTCTGGTTTCCTTCGTTGGATTCCTCTCTGAATGTTTGGAGTTGAGGGAGTTGAGGGAGTTGGAGGGGTGAAGAGATGGGAGAGGGAGGCGTCCTCTCTTTGGTTTCCTTCGCTGGTTTCCTCACTGTGAGAAGAGATGGGAGGTTTCCTTCGCTGGTTTCCTCACTGTGAGAAGAGATGGGAGGTTTAGAGATGGGAGAAGAGATGGGAGGTTTAGAGATGGGAGTTGGATGGGTGAGAGAAGTATTTATGTGAAGGAGTCGGGCCGGGCCGGTTATTGGACGGGCTTCAGAAATGGAAACCGAGGCCCGAACCAGAAATTTCGGGCCGGGCCGGGCTTTTACAACCGAATTTTTTTTTATTAATTAAAACCGATCCGAACCGATCCGATCGGTCCGGTTATCGGTTCGGTCCGGATTTTCGGTCCTAAATGCCCACCCCTAGTGTAAGGTACTTGGTCTTGAAGTTTACTATCTCATCAAGAAGGGCATTTAAGTCTTCAAAGTATGCATGTGCCTACTTAACGAACTTATGACAGCCAACTTTAGTCAACTAACAAATTTGGGATCAAAACCAAGTTTAACGATCACTTGGAACCAAAGCTTAATTTCAGCAACTAACCAGGGGCCGACATCTAAATAGTTGAGCTTCTCCACATGTTCGGACTCCATGGATGGCCAAAAACAATCTTTTTAAAAGGCAAACTCTGTTTGACATCACAAAAAATATTGTCCCACACCACCATTCAGATTTTTATTTTATTTTATTTTTTTATATCTCTTACACCACCATTTTTATCTTCCACACTACACTTATCTCCCATACCACCAATATAAATAAATTGCGCCTCTCCCAAATTCGATTATCTTTTCCCTCCAGTTGACTCAATCTTTCCACCACTCCATTCTCTCCCCCAAAGCTTGTATGATCTTCATTTCCACCACCGTGACTCTCTCCTACACTCCACACTCCCTTAAATCATCTTTATCCCTTAAATCATCTTTATCCCTTTAATCACTCCCCCACTCTCTCAACTGTTTTCCCCTAAATTTTGAACATCTTATTCCCTCCCACACTCGTCTCTTACATTTAGCCAGAGTCACTTAAGCCATGAAGGCTTATCGGCTCAACTAATTACAAATTTGTAATTTTGTTAATATTATCATTTGTTATTTTATTTCAATTTTTTCATTTTAGGTATTTTTATATTGCATGATATAATTTTTTTGTACAAATTCACACAAAATACGAAAAAAAAAAGAAGGGAAAAACAATGTATCCACCCTTCAATTGTCGCGTATGCATAAACAGTATATGTAAACATCTCATAGATAGAGTAACTCACGTAAAAACTTGCATGTAATTGAAGTTTTGACATTTATTTTTTGGAATTGAAGAAATTCCAAACACCTAAGTCTATCTATTATTATAGGTAAAGGGCAAGATGAGAATTTGGGTTTTGCATACTAATTAATTTAAGACCACACTCACTCTTTGCTTTCTAATATACAGAAGGAGCCAATCTAGGCCTTGGATGAAGAATCAATGGAGCTGCTCTTTGCAAAGTGAGCCCATAAGCCTCCTCCATATTCAATTTCGCTGCCATTTCACCCTCTGGTAATTCCCAATCAAATGCATGAACCAAAGTTGCAGTCAGAAACTGAACCATTCTCAGGCCTAAACTCATACCAGCACAAATCCTCCGTCCTGCGCCGAAGGGTATAACCTCATAGTCATTACCTTTAACATCTATATGGGCTGTTTCGCTACCTGGTAGGAAGCGTTCAGGCTTAAATTCGAGTGGTTCTGGCCATACAGATGGGTCTCGAGCTATAGCCCATACATTAACTAGAAGAGTTGCATTCTTGGGGATGTAGTAACCATTGATTTCACAACTTTGGGTTGCCATTCTAGGAAGTGAGAGTGGGGTTGATGGGTGAAGTCGAAATGTCTCCTTAATGACTGCTTGTAGGTAGGTGAGTTTGCTGAGGTCTGACTCCATCACAAACCCATCTTTGCCTACTACTGAATCAAGCTCTTGTTGGACTTGTGCTAAGATGTTGGGATGCCGAATCAGCTCCGCCATTGCCCACTCTACTGTACTTGACGATGTGTCCGTCCCTGCTGAAAATAAATCCTGCAAACACACATATTATACTTTCGTGATTCTAGAGAACGAAACCCATGCAAAGGCCGACCCATCACCATCCATCATCCTAGAGATGAATGCCCTAACAAGGCTCATTATACTTAATTGCTTTGAGTTTGAGAAAGCATGCCATATCGAATTCCTACATAGTCCAAACCAACCCCATCTACTCTCATTTTTTTTACCCTAATGATTTAATAACAATAACAACATATTCTTTAATTTTTTGTGGTGCATAGTTTGAGTAGGAGATGTTGTTGCTATCAAACACTAAAATAAAATTTCTCTAGTGTGGTACACAGTCAGCGTCGTTTTAAATTAGGACCATTTTTTCTTTCGCAAATTTAAGAGGAAGTTGCTACGTGTATTTGATTATTTGACTTCATTGTACTGATTTTTTGGGATATTTAGACTTTGTTGCAAAAACATAAAATATGTAATACTGACTAATAAACTTTTTATCAATAAAAATCATTTGATGATTAATTTTTCTTATTATGAGCATTAATTTGTGATAAATTTCAGTCACAAATTCTTAATTTTCAAATTTGCATACAAATGGTAAATATACATTAACTATCGTCACAAGTTCACACACTGTGGTAGGTTGTGTAATAAAAATAAGAAATACATCTCAAACAATCTTATAAAACCAAATTTCAAATAAATTCTCTATTCTCCATGCACCTAATCTAAAGTACAAAACATTACACAATATGTTCACCAAACAAAGAGGGGTTGAAAAAAATATACAATTAAAATATATATATTTGGTGAATGCATCAATTTAAAAATATTTGTAACTATTTTATATTTAAAACTAAAAAAATCCTACATCCAAAATGAGTTATTCTACATGGCGAGGAAATGAGCGAGGGGAGGGAGGTGGTGGGGTGGGGACCGTTCACTTCTCTCGAAATGCGCACTCCAAAAATGATGACACACATTCCAAAAGAGGTGAACGATTCCCACCCCACCACCTCCCACCCCTCGCTCATTTCCTCGCCCACTTCCTCGACATTTAGAATTTCTGATCCAAAATTGTTTTAAGTACTCCTTAATAGTACTATAAATCCACAATTTAAGATTAACAATTTAAGTACTCCTTAATATTACTATTTTAAGGACTTTATATTTTATAGTACTCCTCTTCTAATGATAATTAATTAAAATTGTTTTAAGGTTAACAAAATGATTGAATTTTTAAAAGCTAAATTAAAAAACTAAGACTATGAATTCGACAGAGTAAAAAATTATATCAAAAGAGATGGGTGGCAAAAAGTGAATTTACCAAAAGCAAAGCTTTAATGTTGGTGTCAGTAAGCTTTCCATCTTCACCATCATCTGCCTCATCTTTCAACCCAATTAACACACTCAACAAATCTGTATGAGGTACATCTCTTGTTCCAGCACCCTTTACTCTATGTTCCTCTAAGATCTTGCTCAAGAAAACATCAAACCTTTTATGCAATTTCTTCATTTTTGAAGCAACACCTTGTAGATCCAACCATTCCAACCAAGTCACAAAGTCACCAATGTTAAACACCCCAGCTAAAACCATCATTTCTACTACCATTTCTTTGAATTCGTCAGATTTCTCATCTCCACTTCCATCCCCAAACACTCTTTTTCCTAACATTACCCTTCCCAGTGCATTTGTTGTGCACACATTTAGTAACTTTCCCAAGTTTACTGCCTCCCTTGCCTTAAAAGCTTCTGTTAGTGCCTGAGTTAGCACCATCACCTCCTCCTGTACCATAAGACCATACAGTAAAAAAATGAAAGGATTAGCTAATTATATATAATACCAAAACTTGAGGCTTCTCTAGCACCAATTTTTTGTTTTTGTTTTTTTTTTTTCAAAACTCCCAAAATAAATTTATTTTTTTGTGGAAAGGCGAAATGACTGAAATTTTAAGGATCTCATAACCTATCGATTGGGCGATCTACAATTGTCTAAATCTACAAGACAAGAAAAGAACCGCAACATTCATTACATTTTAATTAATTATTAATTTTCAAAATCACTCTCTGATTTTTTTTAATTATATATATCCTAAAAAATTATATATATATATATATATATTTTTAGACATGGAAATATTTTGACGACCCAAATTAACTCGAAAAACGAAATCACAATTTTTGCTTGGACCTAACATGATCTCGGGACTCGGAAATATATATTGTTGGAAAAGACAAAGAAGCAGACCTGACGAATATAACGGAAATCGTCCAAGGCTTTGGCAGAGAAGAGATGGACGGAGCAGATCTTTCTAAACATACGCCACTTAGGTCCGTATGGTGCAAAGACCATATCCTGATAATTATAAGCAATGTGTTTGGCACCAGAATTAGGCGGCCTGTTAGAAAAATTAGCATCATGAGATTTAAAAATGGTGGTAGCAATTGAAGAAGAAGCGGCAATAATAACATCTACTGATCCAAGACGTAGATACATAAGAGGGCCATAAGTCTTGGCAAGTGTAGCCAAAGAATGGTGTGGAACTGGGCCTAAATGAGGGAGGTTTCCAACTATGGGCCATGGTTTTGGACCAGGAGGAAGACGAAGAGTGTTGTTGGCCTTGGCCTTGTGATCAAAGGCGAAGAAACTCATGTAAATGAAGATGAAGATGACAAACACAACAATGAACAGAAGAAGCTCCATGGGTGTCATTTTTGTGGGTAGAAGATGATTGAAAGATAGATAGCACAAGAAAAAATGTGGATTTATAATTTTAAACAGATCTTTGTTAGGTACACGTGTTTGAATATCTATTGATAGTAGCAGCTACCCCTTCCCTTACCAGTGGTAGGTAGCACTTGTGGTCGATAAGCTCACAAGCCACACCCACCCACCTCATTTCCCTCCCTCTACTTAACACTTTACCTTTGTACTTGCACCCTCCAATCTCTATGTTCAATGAGTCAGTTATGTATTGTTTTCCATACGTTTGTTTTCTAGAATTAATGGATAGTTTTTTTTATGACATTTATTATACTAGTATATTTATATTATCTGTAATTATAAAATGTATAAGTTGAATGTGAAATTTTATTTATATATATATATATATATATATATATATATATATATATATAAATGTTGGTAATTAATTAGTTTTTGGCAAAATAGCGTGCAATTGATGAAACCAAGTAAAGATTAATCTCCCCACCACTCCATCAATCAATTCACATTCAACTATGTTTAACATTACAAAATACAAACTGATACTCACATTTTCTACTTTAAAAGTATATATATTACCACCTATTTAGATGTTGCTTCCTAGTTAATAGGTGAAATTAGGGTTTCATTCTAAGTGAACATTAAACTTGATTTTGGTCCCAAATTTATGGGGGGGGGGGGGGGGGGGGGGGAGCACGGTCCGGATCAGTTCCAAAATTTGAGGAATCTAAGACTGTTCCAAACGGTTCCAAAATGAGAATCAGAATATATTCATGATATTGATTATTTGATTGTATTGATTCATATGTCAAGGACTAGATCAAGACTCAATCCTGACTTGCTTATTGCATTACAACTGATGAAATGTTAGACACAAAGGAAATGATTTGTGTGTATTGTGTTGTTCTTTCTCATTCACAATCTCCTGTTTATATACAAACCAATCCAGAGAATATTCACAATATAATTTGCTAATTTCCTTAAAACTATTATACAATATTGACTCTAAAAGCAACCTTCCTAATACAAATTTTCTCAATCAATCAAGATATTCGCAATATATTCTCAATACCCCCCTCAAGTTGGTGCATGGAGATCCCGTATGCCTAACTTGCGAAGTAGATACTCATATTGTCGTTTGCCCAATGCTTTTGTGAAAATGTCAGCGAGTTGCTCATTGGATGGGACAAATTTGGGATTGATATGTCCAGCAACAATGTCATCACAGACAAAGTGACAATCGACCTCAATATGTTTTGTCCGTTCATGAAAAACGGGATTTTGAGATATATGGAGAGTCGCCTGACTATCACAATGAAGAGACATAGGACGTGTGTGAGGCATCCCGAGGCTAGCTAAAATAGCTTTAAGCCATTTCAACTCACATGTAGTCATAGCCATAGACCTATATTCCGCCTCTGCGGAGGAGCGAGATACTGTATGTTGCTTCTTTGTCTTCCAAGATACCGGCGAGTTCCCAAGGAACACCAACCAACCAGTGAGGGACCGCCTAGTCAAAGGGCATCCGGCCCAATCAGCATCACACCACCCATGTAACAGCATGTCACACTTACTACTCAAATGTATACCTTGACCCGGATTACCTTTTAAGTATCGAACCACCCGCAAAGCAGCTTCCCATTGGTCCGCCCGAGGATGTTGCATAAATTGAGATAAAACATGAACACTATAAGATAATTCGGGTCGAGTGAAACACAAATAAATTATCCGTCACACCAAGCGACGGTAAGGCTCCGGGTCAGCGAGCTCTGGACTCTTGGACAAGGCGAGTCGATGATTCTGTTCCAATGGCACCGCCGCGGGCCTTGCCCCTAGCAATTCGGCCTCAGAGATGATATCTAGCGCGTATTTGCGTTGACAAAGCACTAACCCATCCGGTCCGCGTGCCATTTCAACCCCCAATAAATACTTTAAAGGGCCTAGATCTTTCATATGGAAACAAACACTGAGGTAACCTTTGAATTTTTGTATATCCCCGGATTACGCCCAGAGATGATAAGGTCGTCGACATAGACAAGAACACTGAGCTGAACCGCACCTCTTTGTAGAGTAAACAAAAAATAATCTGAATAAGATTGCCGAAAACCATAATTCTTCAAAGCAGTCGACAGTTTAGCAAACCAGCATCGGGGTGCCTACTTCAGCCCATATAATGATTTCTTAAGCTTGCACACCTTTCCAGAAGTCCCCACCTGAAAATCAGGTGGTAATTTCATGTATACCTTCTCCGTAAGGTCACCATATAGAAATGCATTATGAACATCCATCTGATGGACTCCCCAATTCTTGGCAGCCGCAACAGGAAGAAAGACCCGTATTGTAACCATCTTAGCTACTGGAGCAAAAGTCTCTGTATAATCAACTCCTTCAATTTGATGATTGTCAAGAATAACCAGCCGAGCCTTCAATCGTTCAATGGTCCCATCAGAGTTATACTTGATCTTGTATACCCACTTGCATCCTAGAGCTTTCTTTCCTGGTGGCAAGTCGACTACAACCCAGGTTTCATTAATCTCAAGAGCCTCAATTTCTCGTCGCATGGCATCCCTCCAGCGGCTGTCTTTCGTGGCCTCAGAATAACACACAGGTTCCCGATTTGCTGTCAAGGCTGCAAGAAAATGTCTATGTCGCATAGAAAAATTATCACAATTCACATAATGTGCTATAGGATAGGGTGTACCTGAGGAATGTCGTGATATGGGTGAAGCTGGTACGGATGGACTCATTTTTCGAATGGTATGAGTAACATAATCACGGAGTCGTACCGAGGCTTGCCTTCTGCGTTGACCCCTGCCCAACACATCTTCCTGACTTGTGTCCGGGTTGTCCTCCTGGTTCGCACAAACCGGCTGTCCAGCAGCCTCATCCGGCTGTACAATCACCTCGGCACCAGCATTTGCCCCATCCTCGGCACACGTCGACTGCCCAACAGTCCTATTTGGCTGAACAAACTCCTCAGCACATGTCGGTTGCCCAGCATCCCCATCTGGTTGTACAAATTCCTCAGCACCCCCCTCAAAACAACCGTAGATGTCTCCTCAAAGTCCTCATTAACCACCTCAATATTAGGCAGACTATGGTGGTCTAAATTAAAATGATCTGCAAAGGGAAAAACTCCTTCCGAGAATACAACATGACGAGAAACAAAGAAGTCTCGTTTCTCCAAGTCATACAAACGCCATCCCTTTTTTCCATAAGGGTACCCAACAAAGACGCACCTTCGACTTCTACTGGCAAACTTATCCCCCGTCTGTACATGAGCATAACACAAGGGCCCCAAAATGCGCAAGTGATAAAATATTGGCGCAGGCAAGTGAATTCAGTGTCGTTATCACTCCGCAAGATTTTTACCTCTTTATCAAATTATCTCTTAACCATCGAAAAAAACATTTGAAGAGTATGAGAAACCTTTTTCTTATCAACAAGTAAGTAAATCCATACACCACGGGAAAAATCATCAACAATGGTCAAAAAATAAGAAGCACCACAAAAAGAAGTTGTTCTATAAGGTCCCCATAGATCAGTGTGAATAAGTTCAAAAATGGTCGTAGCTTTATGTTCACTAACAGGAAACTTATTTCTACTTTGCTTTGCCCTCTGACATACATCACAATTTTTATTCAAGCGATTTTTCGTTTCACTAAAACTTATTTCGGGAACTAACTTTGTTACTTGTAGAGATGGATGACCCAGTCGCTGGTGCCATAGATCAAGAGACACCACATTATTGCCCTTTATTGCGTGAACTTGTGGCAGCCCCCGGAAGAAATAGAGTCCATCCCGTCGTTCACCCGCACCAATCAGCATCCTCGAAGTGCGGTCCTGTATAACACACAGATCATTAGTGAATTGGACAAAACAGTTATAGTGATCAGTTAATTGCGACACAGAAATTAAATTGCAAGTTAGCCCTGGCACATAAAAAACATTTTTCAAATAGAAATTTCTTTCAAGAGTGACCGTCCCCTCTTTAGTGGCGATAGCGCTACTCCCATCTGGCAATCCCACGGGACATTGAGCAATCGCCTTTAAGTCACGGAGATCCCCGATCGTGCCAGTCATGTGATTCGAGCCTCCTGTGTCAATAATCCAAGGCTTACCAGTCATCTTATCGGTCGTTGCGAATTTTGACCCGCCCAGCATTTGGAGAAGTGTCTGCCACCGATCGGTATTCACCCCAAGCAGTGGAGATGTATCTGTCTCGGTCACTCCTGCCCCAGCAGAACCTGTTTGAGCAACGTTGGCACGATGCGTACCCTTGGTTCCTCGACCACGGCCTCGAAGACTTGGCTGCCCTTTACCGCGACCAGCACCAACACTTTTCCCATCGCTTCGGGGTCGGTCACCCCACCATTCCGGATATCCGTGCAAGGCAAAACAATTGTTAGATTCATGCCCTGTCCTTTTACAGTGGGAACACACCGTACTAGATTTATCCTTGTCGTCAAGGCGGGTTCGTGTGCCAAGTGCCATAATTTCCCCGCGTTCTTCCTTGCCGCGAGCGATTTTCTTTACTCGCTCCTCTTGAATGAAAATTGAGTATACCTTGTTCATGTTTGGCAACAGATCTTGAGCCAATATATTGGATCTCACTGTTCTGTACAAATTGTCATCCAAACCCATAAGAGACAAATGTACTTTTTCTTCCTCCCGTTTTTTTCTCCAGAATCGAAGCGAGATTGCATATACACTTCCTACACTTGCACGTCGGTAATTGTTCGAAATTACCTAGTTCATCCCAAAGTTGCTTGAGTCACCCATAGTAATCCATTATGGTCAGCCCCTTCTGTTTGCAATCTGCAAGATCTGATTTCAGTTGTTGAATCCGTGGTCCGTTAGTAATGGAGAATCGATCCTTGATATCATTCCAGAGATCCTGTGCTATTTCCACATGAGAGATAGTGGAGCGTAGCGTAGGTTCGATGGTATTTCGGATCCAGGACACCAAAAGCGAGTTGATAGTCCACCAGTCTTCGAGGTCTCGTGACTGCTCGCCAGGTTGTGTGATAGTTCCGTCAATGAACCCGAATTTCTTCCGAGCCCTCAAGGCCGTTCAAAATGAACGAGCCCATTCATCATAATTGTCCCCTTTCAATTGAACCTGAGTAATTGAAAGTCTGGAATTATCAAGGAAAGTGATGTCATAAGGTGAAATCGTCTTCCGAGTTTCACCAGTAGAGACTTCACCACCAGCCATGATCGGTGTTCAAAAAAAGAGATTTCAAAATGCCGCAGAAAGAAGTAAAGTTGCAGCTCTGACTGCTCCTCAAGCAGAGAAACAGAGAATTTTTTTTTTTTATCGTTTATTTTTTTTTCTTTTCTGTTCTTTCTTTTACTGATTCATTACACAAACAGAGAAACAAAAAAAAACCCAGAGAAACATAAGCAGAGACAGATAAATGAGAGGGAGATCTCGCTGGTGGTGGTGGTGGTTTTCTGCTGCTTCTTCTCGAGACAGAGACAGAGAGAGGGAGTTCATCTCTTCAACAGAGACAGAGAAATGAGAGGGAGATCTCGTTGATCTCTTCTCGCTGATTTCTTCTCTTCTGCTGCTTCTTCGACAGAAAAAGGATTCTGTGGATCTCGCTGATCTCTTCCTCTCTGTGTTATGGCGACGGTTCCTGGAGCTTTGATTTGGGAGATCGTGAAGAGGAACAATGCGTTTTTGGTGAAGGAGTTCGGCAATGGAAGCCGAAAGGTTCAGTTCAGCAAGGAGAGCAATAACCTCTACGACTTGAAATCCTTCAAGTACTCAGGTTTAGCCAACAAGAAGACTGTGACGATTCAGGTTCGATTAGGATCGATCAGGTTCCTGGAGCTTCGATCAGGATCAATTAGAGGTTCGATCAGGTTTGATAGTTCAGTCTTCGATAAGAGGTTTCGATAGTTCAGAGGTTCGATCAGATATGAATCGCACAGGTTCGTCGATCAGGCCAGAGGTTCTTCTTATTCGTTCCTTCTTATTCAAAGAGACCCTTTTCATTCAAAGAGGTTTCGATCAGGTACCTGTTCTCCCTTTATGATACTCGTATGATAGGCTCTGATACCATGATGAAATGTTAGACACGAAGGAAATGATTTGTGTGTATTGTGTTCTTCTTTCTCATTCACAATCTCCTGTTTATATACAAACTAATCCAGAGAATATTTTGAGAATATTTACAATATAATCTGCTAATTTCCTTAAAACTATTATACAATATTGACTCTAGAAGCAACCTTCCTAATACAAATATTCTCAATCAATTAGGATATTCGCAATATATTCTCAATAACAACATTAACTCAATTTAGTTGCATGTGTCAATGTGTGTGTTGTATTCATCTAATTTATAGCAGAAATTCTAAATGACGAGGAAACGGATGCATCTCGAGGGAGATGAGGGTTGCACACACCCCCCCCTCGACTGTTTCCTCGACAAAAAGAATGGCTGAATTTACACTAATAGAGTCAGCAGCAGGGCCAACAACAACTGCAGCAGCAACAATGCCTATATACTATCCTAGGTTCAAAACATCACAAGTGGTTTAATATATAGGACACCAGATCATATATCTTTGTACATACACATTTTGTGTAATTATACGATTGTACAAGTCACATATTGCCTTGTCGTTTTCTTCTAATTATAACGCTGTTTTATGTGAGATTGATCTCCAGGCTCACAGCGAGCTTTCAATCGTAACAATGCCCCTAGAGCTTAGTTATTTTGCAGGGAACGATAGAGAATGGATTGAGCTAAGAACCTTAAAAAAAAATTATTTTTATTTTTTCACTTTACTATGAAAATAACATATCAGATCCTGGAAGTAAAAATTATCACCAAATTACAAACATTACATTGATTCTAGTATGAAGAGAAATGGCAACTAGTTTGCAAAGAGGTAGTTCAGAGTTGGACTCATGAATGCTCAGCCCAACAATGTAAACAAGACCTGCAGATGGATGAAGCCCAACATGGCTGCAAAATTACCATAGTTACACCTAAATGTTCTTGAAAGTGTTAATACTGTGAAGAATCTATGGATAAAATAGATCATGGAGACGAGACTAAGAGGAAATGTGTGAAGAAGCACACCTAAATGCCAAAATGGGTCGTGGTTTGAGAGTTGTGATTCTGTTGCATTGTTGACTATGGCATGAGGGGGAGTGAGGTTGCTGGCCGCTGTGAACTTTACTCAAAACTTTTGACACGATCAGTGACTACTAGTCCGATTAAGCTGAAATACCGCTCTACATTTTTTTTTATCTACTGACAAATATAGTGGATCAAAGATGAGACGCATGATAAACCATGCAAAAACAGCCCCAATGGACGTGTTGATGGCAGCAAGACTGCTTGGTACGTGAGTATAGTACATTAAAATTGCAGTGTACTCATCATGCATGAAACGTTTTACTAGAAATCATGTGATACAACACTCATGGCAGGCCTCATAAACTTCACACTAAATTCCAGCTAAAGCTCTTACCATTGTGTGGCACTTCTAACCCCATCTCACTCACTTTAGACGCATCCTCCACAACCACTCTATCACACTTTTCTAATTATCTTTATCTGGAGCTAATCGTTCGAAAATACTAGATCAAATAGAAAACCCATGCCCCAACACTTGCATATACACCTTGACCGCTGCAAATCAACTTGTTCACAGACAAACGAGCTTCAAATGGAGTGGCTATTAGTGGAAAAAACACTTTCTTTCAACTTAAGCCATTCTCAACTCTTCTCACAGCTCCAACAGTCGCTCAACCCACCACAAAACCAATCAATACTTCAATAAGAGTTATTTGCAGTGCCAACAGAAGCTTTGCTTATTTGAACTCCAGTTTAATATTTGGCAGTTGATTCCATGTGTAACATTTCAATGGATGAAAGTGTCGGATTCTTATATATAGCAAGCACATACACTAATATTGCAATGGTTACACATTGCAAATGACTAGGTCAAAGTTTGCAGCAGACTTAATTGAAACATTCTCAACAAAACATAGTCAACGCAAGTAATAGATGCCGACTTTCCTAATGCAACATTAACTGACATGATTCTACGAATGCTTTCCATGGAATGGGTCACCTATGTGTCAGAGGCCTGCTTCTCAACAAGTGAACTCAACTCTTACCAGTAAACACAAGAAAGACACTATTTAGGTCCGACCTAAATGATAAGATGTGTATAGATGAATTTCGTCTATGCATATACTTCCTGCAAGACGTGATTAAAAAAGGTGCATAGATCGCTAATTATCATGTTCTGATACAATGACCAGGAACATAAAAATGCACCAGCAAGGGAAGAGAAGAGAACAAAGTAGAAATGAAAATGACCATGCAAGAGGTCAGAGTAAAGCACCGGTAACTACTTGTCCTGATGTTCAAACTTAAATTCCCATAGAAACAATAAAAAGCATTCAATTCTGTGTTTTATGAAGAGGCAAGGACTACCTTTCTCTTTGGTCCTTTTAGAATAGAGAAGAGACTGATAACACTTCATCCTCGATACATGGTACTGAAAGACCAATGTCATGAAAAAGAAAATACATCCCCCTCTGCAAACATCATTCATCCACACCAATGCTAACCCATAGCATACTTCTGGGTCCAGCTCCGGGCAGTCGTCTCATACTTGCTCCTGTCGGTCTTGTACATATGAGCAATCTCTGGCACCAAAGGATCATCTGGATTGGGGTCCGTTAACAGAGAGCAGATGGAGAGCAAAACCTGAAAAAGGAAACAACAACCCTTACCACCAACTTCAAAAAGAAAGTTGAATCAGACGGCTACGCATGAATTCAAAAACTAGCTTTATCCATACAAGCAAAGGTAACCATTATTTTCATGTTTAACTTTCAATGCTACCTTGCAAGGCTTCACAAATGATGTTTATGTAGGTTGTTTGGAATACATTTGCATAAAGATACTATTTTTTGCATATAAATAACTTGAAATAGTTCTCAAACCAACACACATGTTCCTTAGCTAAAAATACAAATTGTATTGGCTGATGATGGGTTTTTGAATGAGATTTTCAATTAAGTTTAATTGTCACTCCATCTAGTAATTTGAATTTTCATGACCTTATAATTTAGCAGTGTATAGGCATTATTCACTTAGTTGGCTCTTTAAGATTTTGGCCACCATCAACACAAGCAGAGGCGGAACTACATAGCTCTGAAGTGCCCCACCCTAAATTTGGGTTATTTATGCAGCGATTAATGGCTGATTTACTGTAAATCGGGGGTAGAACGATCCGAACTAGGTATTCAGTGGTTGTGTTTAGCGGTCACCGATTAATCAGTGAGTCAACAAAGAATCGTTGAGAAATCAAGATTGTTCTGTTGGGTGGTGGTTATCGTCCTATTGGGTGGTGATTGTGGTTGCTCTATAATGTGTGATGTTTTGAACATGATTACATAATTTGCTCTATAATATGACTTCTGTTGTTCTATACATTTATCTTATTAATTTTTATTGTCAAGATATATTATTTATTATAATTTACATTAGTAAGGGTCTAAAAATGTGTACTTGGGGAAAAGTAGAACGATTAAATTCGATTAATCCCCGATTAATACGTTCAAACTTAAATCGATCCTGGACCACGAAGGGTCCATTATCTGCATTTACTAGATAGCCCCAAATCCCAACTCTCTTTATAATCTTACCCCAAATCCCATCTCTCCTAATCTTTTGGGGCACAACTTAGTAATCAACCAAATGTTGTGGCCCATGTGAATTAAAAATGAAAAAACTCACAACAAAGGATGTATTGGGCTTGGGCACAATTAATCTCATGTTTTTTATGTTGTGGCCCAACCAAATTTACTGAGTTACAAATTCAAGTTTCTCTATTAATCTTGGTATTCTCCAATATTTAAAACCTTATATTCATAACTATATAATAAAATGAAACTAGAGAATTGGAAATAATAATAATATTTCAACTTAAAATACATAGCCTAGTAGTAATTCATATTCAAGAAATGTTATTTTTAGTGATAAATGTTGAAGTGTGTTAAGAATACGATATCCTTTTGTGTTGTAAAGTACTAAAATTAGTTGAAAATCCCACCTAAGATTAACCATTATTTTTTTAAAGAAGTTTCTTTTAGGCAACAACTACTCCACACTACCATAAGTGTTTTCTCACACCATTTTACTCTTCCACGTCACCATACTTTCCGACCACCTATATAAACAAAAACCAACATTTTTCCCTCCCCCATTCAGATCGAAACTCAAGTCTCCCCTCCCCCATTCAAATCGAAACTCCCTCAAATCTCTTGCAAAATCGAAACTCCCTCAAATCTCTTGCAAAATCGAAACTCCCTCAAATCTCTTCCCTCTCCCTCAAAATCGAAACCCTAAATCACAACCTCGCCAAAAATTTTCTGAAAAACAAAGTGATCTCATGGAAACTTCAAAAAAAATTTCAGAAATATTTTCAATCACAAAACAAAGTAAACTTCTGAAAAAATTTCAGAAATCACAAAAAAAAACTATTGTTCGCCTGAGACAATGCGAGATTGGGCGAACTATAAAAAAATTGCTAAAATAAAAATCTCGCATTGTTCTGGGCGAACAAGAAATTGCAGCAACTTTAGCAACTTTTTTCAAACAAATTTGCGCGACTTTAGTAAAATGACCATAAGTTACACATTTCAAAACATTTTCAAGTGATTCATATTGTGTTTATTAGATAACTCAGAGTACTGCAACTTTAGTGTTTTAATCAACTAGAGAATCGGTTTTGATCGAGCACGTAAGTTGGCTAAAAGTCAGGGACGCTATCCCGTTTTCATTGCGAGACAAATTTGCGCAACTTTAGTAAAATGACAATAATTTGCCAATTTCAAAACATTTTCAAGTGATTCAAGTTGTGTTTATTAGATAACTCAGAGTACTACAATTTTTGTGTTTTGGCCAACTTGGGAATGAGTCTCGATCGAGCACATAAATTGGCCAAAAGTCTGAGACACTATCATGTTTTCATTGCGATACAAATTTGCACGACTTTAGTAAAATTACCATAATTTGTTCATTTCAAAACATTTTTTAAGTGATTCAAATTGTGTTTATTAGATAACTCAAAGTAATACATTTTTTGTGTTTTGATGAGCTTGAAAATCAGTCTCAATTGAGGGTTAAATTGGTTGAAAGCTACCCTGTTTTTAAGTTACTGTTTTTTCAAAAACATTTTTTAGGTGGTGTAAGAAAAAAACAAAAAAACTCAATGGTGGTGTGGAGTAGTCGTCGTTGCCTTTCTTTTACTATTAACTGCCCCACCACATACAAGTTCTTGGCTCCTCCCCTAAACACAAGCTCATATCTTACGTCAAATATTTTTATTTGTCAACCTTGTTGATACTTGATGATGTTGGAAGGGAGAAAAGTTATGGAACCTGAACACAGGAGAAGGCAATAACCATGTAAACTGGCAGGACCAAAAGATTGCATCTCCTAACAAAAACTGTCAACTGTCGCTGACATTGGAAATCAACTACCACCAACCACGAGCAATATTGCCTATTGGCCCATGTAGGCTTTTCTGGCTACAGGTGAATTTAACCAAAGCCCTCCAACCCACCTTTCATCTCGCAGCCCATCACTTTAATAGAAAGATTTCCCCCACCCCCACTGGATCCTACTCACAGCTATGAAATTGTTATCTTTCTCCCAATTGATCGTCATGGGTTAGGTCAATTCTTTCTCAAATACATGCGGCTGCACCATGTCTAGGTAGTGGATAATGGAAGAAACGATTTTCATTTTTAAGTACATGAGAGAAGATACAAAAGTTTTTGTTTGGCTATAAATACCTCTTGGTCTCAAATGTTTCATTTGAATACAAAGTCAAGAGTCAAATAAATCAAGAGGACAGGCAACTGAGAATAGAAGCAACTTCGACAGTTTACCTTATGATCCATGAAGATAAATTTTATTAAATAAGAATGACAGATGGACAAAAGGTAGTTTAAGTCTAAGAATAGGAGAGGGATACTGGCAGAGGTAATTTGTATCTCACCTTTTGATAGATGTTAAAGTTGGGATTTAATATATTTGGCAAGAAATACAATCTTCTTAAGATGATTCTGTTTTCCATTGGTTTCCATTAATTTGGAATTTTATGACATGTACGTTAGCTATTTCCAAGCATATTTCTAGACCGTTTAATTGCCCAAGTATGACAATCTTTCAGATCATAATCTGAAAAAGGAAACTCCACAATGAAGATCTAAGACTTATGGTTGACTGAAT
The DNA here is from genome assembly GCA_003290165.1 of Berberis thunbergii. Lineage (NCBI taxonomy): Eukaryota > Viridiplantae > Streptophyta > Magnoliopsida > Ranunculales > Berberidaceae > Berberis > Berberis thunbergii. The sequence continues at coordinate 1,335,886 of QNQO01000110.1, forward strand.
GGTAAATTTCAACCAAACCTTCCAATATCTCTTATACAATTTCAATCACTATACAACATTCAACTATCTATAGTTTCACAATCTATTTACATCAACTACTTTTCTTTCAAAAATAACTTGTTACCAAATACTATAAACTATTTAGTAAAGCTGTAAAGGTCACCGAATGGAATAAAACTCTAAAACTGTACACTAGGGAGTAAAGCTCTAAAACATGAACCTTGGAAATGGTCAGGGCAGGGCTCCACTGCTCCTTCAAGATGTCAAGGCAGATGCTCCCGTTGCTGTTGATATTAGGATGGAAAACCTTTGTCCTGAATGCAACCTGCACATATCAAGAGAGGTTAGGTTCCTGATGAATGGGTGTGTACATTTGTCTTTGTATCTGTAAATGTACGAGAAAGTAAAATCAATATCACAGGGCGAGATCAAATCTTATCATGAAAAATGAAAAATACATTCTAAGATGCATTTTTTATCCTTCCTTCAGATATCCATGTGAATTGACAAATAATCTAAACAAATGCCCCCTAAATCAAACTCCAAATTAATCAAGACTAAGGAGACAAATAAGACTGAAGATCTTCAACAGCCTTTAAAAAACTGTAACATGCAATGCAATGCAATTATTGTAATGTTGTTCCTTAACATATCCAAGAGATATTCCAAAAAAACCAACACACACAGGCCTAATGTGCTAGTGAAATCAGCTGGATTGGTGTGCTACTAAATCATATAAATAAAGTTTTCACAAAAGTATTATAGTTTTACCTTGGGTGGCTTAAATGGATAATCTGGAGGGAAATGGATAGAGACTAGAAAGACGCCTCCTGCATAAGGACTGTCAGGGGGGCCCATAATTGTTGCTTGCCAGTGGAACATATCTTCGGCAACAGGTCCTGCAAAATAAAATCGCATGCAAAGACATCATGATTAATACCTCGAAACGATCATTTGAAGTAAGTGATTAAACTGAAACAAAAGGACTATAATATTTTGCTATTAGAAATTTAGAACATCTCCAACAGTCTCGTTGGAGCCTCGTTGAATCCAACGTGGCATCAAAAAATTGAGCTGCCAATAAAGAGGCTCTCAATGAGTGTTTCTCACGTGTCAAAGTAACGAGGGAAGGAAAGGCTCAGTAAAAAAAAAAAAATCTTATCAAAAAAGTTGTGGGTCCCAAGGTCTTATTCAAATACTTCTGCTTTTGTCATGATGTGGGTCTAAAATCAAGGACTTTGGGTATTCATAAATTTTTTTTCCTAATTAAGTGTGGGCAGGTGTGTTATGTCTCGTGTGATCCAATAATTAAATGCATACCTCTAATTCATCCTTCCCTTAAAAAAGATAGCAGGCAGGTTAGAAATACTTTACATCGCATTAATGCCCTCAAACTTAACTTTCAGAGGTCACAATCATAGCAGTAAGAAAATGAATCAAGGTGTAGGATAGTATCTCTGGGATCAGTTTGGAATTTGTGAGCCACGTCAACATTTTGGCAGAGTGAGACTTTTCAAAGTTGGCCTTGGGGACAGGATAACACGAAGCTCGTGGCCTACTTGGTTTCGTTGCCCTCAGAATACTAGCGCCTGCCAGGGAGCAAAGCTTCAGGCATTACACAAAAAATTAACGTTCATAATGACCTCGACAAAGGGTTGAAATCACCACTGAAATGACTTCTCTGGTCAATCAGATATGAAGATTTTGCCGTGTCCAGCCCAAATTTACATTGCCTTTGTACTTTCAACAGTAAAGGGCAGGGCGAAGGTGCTTTTGCAAGAAACCCCTTGGAACTAAGCAAAACAAAGGCCGTTCCGATGCCATTCATTGATTCCTTGGGCATGTTCAAGGAATGCCCATGCTTTATACAAGTTCCTAAATTTCATTGCCTTTGTACTTTCAAGATAAAAGGGAAGGGCAAAGTTGCTTCTGCAAGAAAACCCTTTAGATCTAAGCCAAACAAAGGTCGTTCTGATGTCATATATTGATTTATTAGGCATGTTTGAGGAATGCCAATGCTTTGTACCGGTGTCCACAAGAAAATAATTATTGGTGAGTGTTGAAGCTGTATTTTAATTCTCATTTCTTGTTTATGAAAGATAAAATTTTCCAAGTTTACTATGGCAAGAAGGTTTGCTTCCTTTGATTTAAAATTTTCTTCTACTCATCTACTTTGTAATCTTTGCCTTTATTCACATCCAAAATTGCAATTTTCCTCCTTACACACCCATGAATACCTTCCTTTGTCTAAATGTTTGAACCACTTCTTCGCTCCCAGCAATGTTATTTCCCAACCTCATAGCATGCAAACTGTAGCATCCAATGCTTAATAATGATTTTTTTTTTTTTGCCTAGGGAAACATTAAAAATCTACTAATCCACTATATTCATCAACAATGTCAGATTAACATATAACTATATAAGACATTTACCTTCCTTCAACGGGTATTTATTAAATGATGACTTCTCCCTCACCAAGAATGAGTTGGCCTCTAACAAATCCAAGATCCGTCTTCTACTGTTCTATTAATTCCCTTCGCAATGCATTTAAAAATGCTTGTATGAGAGTCATTTTGTGCCCTCAATACTATCACCATCGATGTTGGATATTAAATATAATAATTTAATGATTTTTTAATGACATTTCAAAATTCAACGATTCTCACTGGGAAGATATTATATCCAGCATTATAAAAATAATTTAATTTTAAAAATTTACTGCCAAAATCTCTGATTCTATTCATTTTAGAAGCATATCTACACCCACGACCTCGTCAACAAACTTTGACATCTATTGGACGTTATTTATTTGAAAACAATCCATTAACCATCTGTAACAAACATACATAATGAATAACTCCTTGGCTATAAGGTTAGCTAATAGCCATATTTACTGCTTCCTATACCTCCGTTTAGCACATTCTATATTTCTTACAGTTTTCTTTGTCTAACTACTAAACTTTTCCTTTCAAGAAAATTTGTTTCTAGACAACTAGTAAGGGCAACTAAACACAGAACAGAACAGAACAGAACAAATAAAAATAACAAACAGAGAATCATCAAATTAACAACCACTAACTAAGCCTAACATTTCGGAATCATAACATTACAAACATTCAACAATGAGAATTCATTAAATAAAAGGCCTTCCAAACACCATGCCTTTTCCCCTCCTTCAATCATCTAAAACATCTCCAGACCAATAAAGGATCAAACTTTCGCCCAAAAACCCCATAGTTTAACACAATGATACTGGTAATTCTATCAAACAAACAAGCAAATACACAACGAAACACCTCTATCGATTCAACAAAACCACCTAAAATCCAATCAAATCCCTAAAACTTTCCACAGATCGTCCATCAAAACAACTTCACACAACACATAAATCACCAAAAACAACAACAACAAATCGAACTCGTGATTGAGAAACGTTACCAGCGCTGCAAGAAGTAGGAGGATCCTTCTGCAGATCCTTCAGTTCCTTCAATATCCGCTTCGAAGCCATCGCGAAACCCTAAAACCAAACCAAACCCTAAATATCATCAAAATCAACACAAACATATCGAAATCATAATCAAAATCAAAACGAAGAACAAATCGTTCTTTCGTTCGATCGATCGATCGATTTACCTGAGAGATGAGATTCGATCCTCCTTTTTTCCCCGTTTCGGAAAACGGAGGAGAAAATTGAGAGCTCGCGGTGTCGACCAATTTATTTTTATTGAGGAGAGGAAGAAGGATTCTAATACTGGTTCTTGATTGGATCAATGGGACCCACGGAATAGAAGTGACGGTCTACATCCGGTTGGGTGCGGTTTGGGGTGACTGGTTGGGTGGGTGAACCGGTTGGATAATTACATGATTACATAGTGTGTGTGTGTGTGGTGGTGGGGGTATATTGATTGACTGACAGATAATTTGAGAGGTGGGTGGGGCCAATGGGGTAAAGGGAGATTAGCACTAATAATTGGATTTAGGTAAAATAAACATCTGAGTATATTTTTTGGGCTTGTCTAATGAGCGAGGGAGAGGCGCATCTCGAGGGGGATGGAGGGTTCCACCTCCTCCCTCGCCCGTCTCCACGCCAATTAGAATTCTCAATATTTTTTAGATTTGATCTTATCGTGAATTGGAATCTGGGATTTTTACCCTATGCTAATTTTGTGGTTCGTAAGATAGTAGGAGGGGAGGCGAAGCGAAAATACTTGGGAAATTAGGATTTTACAATCGAGATGATGTAGCGCGATTTGGAAGGATTATGTAATTTTGGGTTAAAACGATCTAATTTCTAGTTTTACTGGTCATTTAGATTCTCTAAGTTTTATTTACTTAAAAGGAACCTTGTAAATGACAAATATTGTTAGTGAATTTGTTTGAACTGAAATTTTGAAAAAAAATTAAACACCAATTTCAAAAATAATATATCAAAGTTTCATCTTATTTTGACATGTGTGCATTGAGATCTATGCTAAGTTGAATTAATGGATTTATCTATTTGATATCACGAAGTGAGCGAGGGCCCATCTTCAGGGTGACACAGGCTGGCTAATAATGCCCATTGTCCAAGATCTGCTTGCGAGTGGTCCTTAAAGTCTTAAACACTCGCAGCGACCATTTATCAATATATTAACACGGGGGAATTAAAAATGTATCTCGAGAAACAATGTCTAAACTAGCAAAAAAAATTAACAAGATGCTTATAACGTTCATATGTAATTTTTTCTAGAAATTTCAACTCAAACAAATTAATAATTTTTTTTTTTTTTTAAATTTGGACACCATTCTTTTAGTTAAATAAAACTTAATTTGGTCCTAAACTAATAGTAAAAGCCCAAAATTAATCCCTTTTAAGTTTTAACGCAATGCCCCCGTTTAGGAGCCTTTCTAGGGAGCGACTCATCTTCCTCGAGATGAGTGATGTTGTGCATTTCAAAACAATTTAATTTATCTCGAGGAGGATGGTGCACCCATCCTACGCTACCTAGAATTTATGCCCTTTTTAGATTGTGAAACATCACATTGATTACAAATCCCAAAGCTTGTCAGCTACCATCATCTTGTTTTAAGATTTTTCCTATTCATGGGCTATTTGGTGGGCAATGAAAATTTGTGCCCTACTTAAAACAAGCCGTTGCACTTCATTGATTGTAGCTATTTGAATTTTAATTTCCTACCATCAATCTGGATGATTTCATATGCTCAATATTTATTTCAAAAAATCTAGAGAGCCAAACTCCTAGTGTCAGGACAGCGTCAAGAAGCTCTTTGTGCGTGTGATTGTGTTTAATTGAGGCATTATGAACATCTTTAGAATGATGGAGAGCATTGAGTCTGACCTGGCGTGCCTGATCTGGCTCTCTAAACAAGTATTTATTTTCATTAAAACGCATGATTGCATAACAAAATAAAAACGAGAATTGCCAATGCTAGTTAGCTTATTTAGTAATAATTGTTAAATATGATATTGCAAATCCAATGTTTAATCATGTCTCTATGTATTAGGGTGCATAAAAAACCATGTCTAACTTCAAAATATCAAGTGTTGGATATTTTACACTCTGGCCTCATAATATAAATAAAAACACACACTTATCTGTCCCAAATAGGATGTGATACGATAAATAACCTTTCAAAATATCTCTATGTTGAATTATTTTGATATTATACCTAAGAATCTGGCACATTCGACAGAGGTAAGCAAGTTGGTAAAACCCATAATCGGTAATCTTCCCATTATGTATGGGAAGGGAAGCTTGAATTGCATACTTTTATTTTACCATTTTGGTTTGATAGCCATCGTTTTGAGTCCCATAGATTACAATAATTTGAAACGCAAAATTCTTCAAGTGTATATATATATATATATATATTTTATACACATCATTACATTATAACAAGGGAAAGTTTGGTGCTCAAATTGAAAAACTAATGTGGTAGGTGCCAATGAATTAGATTCTTCCGTTTATTTATTTATTTTCTTGTTTTTTCCTTTGTTCTTCAAGCTAAGCCATCAACTTATTAAATCTTAAACAAATCAAGATATCAAACCATTACCTAAAAAATAAAAAATAAAATGATGGGGCCTCATAAGAAGCATAAGATTATGGTTCCTACTTTGAACCCACTTTCTTGTATTGGATTCTTGCCTCATATATATATTTTTTATACGCCACTAATTCAATGTGGGTTCAGATCTTTTTGTTTTGTCCATGAGCTTTGCTACAGAGCGAGGGATTGGTGGTAACCACCCATTCGTCTCGAGATATGCATATCAAATTTGAGATATGCGATAGTGCTTATCTCGAGGCGAATGGGTGGCTTCCACCCATCCCTCGTTCCCTCCCTCGACCCCTAGAATTTTCCTTTGTCCATATATAAATGGAATTGGCCCATAATTTAATAAATAAATGAATAAAACCAGAACAAACAAGACAGCCATATCAACTTCTATCCCCAAGCAGTTTACATTAATTTTTACATGTTGTCCATTTCTTTTTGTAACTAGAACAAAATATTGATATTTTTTTACATGCACTAAGATGATAAATACAAGTGAAAAAGTTGAATAAACAAATTACACATATATGATAAGGCCACGCACACGCAGATCCTTTTTTAGTCCAGGTTGAGCCTGCAATTCAGAGTAGAGTATAATTAAATGTACACCGTCAAGATTGTACACATATAATACAACGGCAGTGGTTTGTGCAAGAGGCTCACTAGCCCTCGTTAAAGCACAATCAGAAAATACACTCGGAAATCAGGGTTTTGCAATAAGGTTTTACAATCAAAATGTTGTGACATAATATCGAAAGAATGATAAAATCATTGAAGTGTTTATGTATGTTTCGAAATTGTAAAAAACCTCTTAAATTGAAGCTACATGTTCGTGATTGCATAACCTAATTCCTTGGCCTTATTCTCAAATAGAACCAAAACACCTATGCCCATTGTGTAATAATAGTTATTTAAAAGTAGCGATCCAAGATGATAAGCAATTATTTTTAAGTTTCAGTGCGATCTCAATAGTAAATAATAAATAAATAAATACAATAGTAAATAAATAAAATGAAATAGTAAGGTTGAAGAATTACTTACACTTTGAACAAGTTAACAACACACTGGGGAGAGCCACCATCCTGCAACCTCTTCAGTGTGACACCACCGCACTTGACATCAACAGCCACCTTATTCATGTTCCAACCATCCACACCAATGCCAAAGGTAGTCTTCACTTCCACCCCAATCATCAACTGCTTGCTCCGGAACCCATCTTTGAGCTTTTTCGCATCGTTATCTGCCACCAACACATGCTTCACCTGCGTCGTAAACTTCAAAGAAGTCGTGTTCTTCGGCCCTTGAATGAACCCAGGCACCGTCGAGGAACCCAAGTCTATATCACCCCCAACGTTCAACGCCACCTCACTCTTCCCATAGTTCATCTTGATCTTGCTATTTGGATTGATGGCTTGAACGCTCACCACCGTCGTGCAATCCAGATAAGTCCCATCTGGCTTCACCGTGACATTAAACTTAGGAAATGTTATGGAATGTACATTGAAGCTTGGAAGCTCGGGTTGGTACCAGAAGTAGAAGACCAAGCTCGCAACTAGAACCAGAAGATTATAAGGATAAGGAATAAACAAGTGAAGCAACAAAAACAACGGCAAGAACAACAACTTCGGCGCGGCCTCCTCTTGGGTTTGTATACTGGAGGAGCAAATGTCCTCCTGGCTGGCAAGTTGATGGGAGCTGAATTAGGCGGCTGATTCCGATACCCCGGTGGTGGTTGTAGAACCGGCTTTAGTGGTGGTGGTTCTGTCATTTTAAATTGGTTTTCAATAAAAAACCGGAGATCTGAAATTACAAAGATCCAGATTAAATGATCATCATCTAATTAAAGATCTGATTGAAAATTAAACAATTGAACCAAATATAATTCAGACATAAAGATCTGAATTCGATTCGAACAAATAAAAATATGAATTCACGAGAATTTTGCTAACCTGGAAAACAATGCAAACAACATTTCTCTCGCAAATCTTTGAAAACCTATCAGTCGATTCGGAGAACGAAGAGCTGAGGTGGGTGGAGGTGAATAAGGAGATTGAGGGATCAAAAAATTGCAAAGAATTGTGAAGAGAAGTAATGTAGAGATTCACGCGCCTAGGACATTTGAGAGGATGACGTGGCAGAGAATTTCGGAAACCCGAGGACACCTGGTAGGGAACTTGGAGCCGTCCAAATATAACAGATTTTTGGGTTTGATTTACTATTTCGTCCTTGAGTGTGGATAATGACTAAATTGCCCTTGGTTGGTTAAGGAGATATTAAGACTTGGTTAAAATTTAAATTGAAAATTGGTGAGCACTGAGGTGGTAAGGCTTTATTTCAAATTGGTGACCTCCACATTTGTTGCCTAAGTCAAGAAAATGTAACTAGCGAAAATGGGATGCTTCTCGAACTAGAAAAGAATTAGAGCATCGACAGTTTTGAGTGATAGTTTTTTTTTTTTTTTTTTTTTTGCTAAAGCTTGAAGTTAGATTAGAAGCGAGGATAATAACCACGCCACTTATCTTATAATAATTTTATATCTTTGAAGTTAGATGTGCAACTCTTCTTTGTGATCATCTCACTTATCTCATTTTTTTGGCCTTTGGTGGCTTTGTCTGTGGGTGCACGTTGGTCCACATGAGGCCCTCAACCAACCACAATGTCCTTTTCCACAAAGACAACATCTCAAAACAACTTCACCATTCCATCCCAATTTACATCAACACCCCAAAACATAACTCCTAATCACAATTAGACCCAAAGAGTTAAATCTCCTAACCAGAAGAAGGTGGCTCAAGAGGTAGCTCATCACTGTCAATAAGCACCTAACGTGCAGAGCAAAAGGTTTTGTATTTCCATTACCATTTCTTCGCGCTTTTTAGCTCAAGTAAAGCCTTTTAGATGGGATGGTTGCCTCCCATCTTCATAGAGAGAGTGGTCAGAAGTCATATAATGATACGACTACCTGAACAAGAAGTTTGTTTGATGGATTGGTTGAATGCATTATACCATACCCTTTCGAGATCAATTCACACATCTTGAATGTGTTTTTGAGATATGATTGATGACATCTGAACTGGAGAGGTCTGCGCCGAAAACATTTTCTATGGACTAGAAAATAATGTGGGAATGAGAATAAGAAAGTTTGTGTCTCTAAGTAGGTATAGGCAAAATGACAATTGCTGCTGCAATGCCAATGGAATAATTTCTTGTAGTTAGTGGGATAAAGTTTTCGGTGAATCAGGAGGCCAAAGAACTCTTGATAAAGTTTGATTATAGCATGGCAACATGATTGCCAAATCCAAACTATGATCAAGACACCATATAACATTTTGCGCAAAAAAAATAAAATAACCATCATATTACATAAATTATTAGGGAAACCACAGATATCAAATCCAATCCTCTAAGATAAAAACACAATCAAAAAAATCAATGAAAAAAGAAAAGAAAAAGACACCAGAGAACCGAAATCTATATCATTATTTGAGATTGTTTGATCAATCATGCACCAAGCAAAGGGATTATCTGGGTGCATCAACAAATCCCACAGGCTAGCCAATGTTACAAGGCTCAATAGCACACAGCCGATTACACTGACTAACTGAATCTTAGAGGAGATGTAATTGAGAAAAAGAATGAAAATTGAAGGATCATTAGTCCAAAGATCCAGACCCTTGGCTGATCATCCAGGTTAGTGAATTGCAAACCATAGTTCTATCAACTAGTCTGGAGCTTGAGACAGTGATCTTGATGGTTACCACCCTACATCTGGTAAATGAAAAAAAGTAAAGGTCTAAAAAGGAGAAAAGAGATCAACTCACTGCGGGGCAGAAGAGGATTCCATCACAACTGTGGATGGTGGTGGCGTCGAAACTTCTGATCTTGTTCCGGAGGATGTTTTGTTGTCTGTATCCAACCGCCGAACTTCCTCCAACATCTTCAAAACATCCTGCATTTTTGGCCTCTGCTCTGGCAACCTTGCAATACAGGCCATTGCTATCTGTAGCATTTCTACCATTTCTTCCTCTATGCCAAGATACCTCATTAACTCTAAATCAAACACTTCGGCAGTCCACTCTTCTCGGACTACAGACTGCACCCATCGAACCAAATGGACAACCTCATTTGTACCTGTAGCAAGGACAGGGGATTTCCCTGTTAGTAGCTCCAACAACATTACTCCAAAGCTGTAAACATCTGATGGCTGGGCTGCCTTCCGAGTGTCCATTACTTCTGGAGCCCTGTATCCAGTAGCACGGGAGATAGGTGGGGCCACTGAGCTCATCAGGGAATTCAAGCCGAGATCAGACACACAGCCATAATTTTCAGAGTTGAGGAATATATTGGAGGATTTTATGTTTCCATGGGCGAACTTCCCACTGTTGTGTGTGTGGATGTAGGCAACACCTCTTGCTGTACCAATGGCGATTCTTAGTCTGGTATCCCAATCTAGAGGAATCCTATCCTCCCCTCGTTTTCCTGCAAAATGAACGGACATGCAAAGTGCTTTTAAGAAATATACAATGAGCGAAAACAACAGCATTTACAATTCATATAATGGAACTACTGGATCAACTAAAATTAAAAATGATTGTAGTTATCTTGACTTGATTCAGACATTCAACTCTCACAACTATTATGAGTTTCCTATAAAACCTAGTTTTATGACTTTATGCACTGAGACTTGCTAATTTTACTTCAGCCGATGTAATTGTACATTGAAAACCCTGCCACGTTAGCGTTATACTCATTCCTGGAGTTAAAGCGGTGCTTTCTAAATTAGGCAAAAATACAGGAAAAAGTTATGAAAACTAAAAACTAAATAAGGAGAGGAGAGAGAGGAAAAAGCATGACCATTTGAGGTAGAAGTTGACAATAATGTTTTTACTCGTGTATGTTTGATTGGAAAAACTTTGTGCAAAATAAAAATACCTGATGTATACTTTTGTGCTAGCTATTGTTCGTCCTTCCAACATATGCTAGTTTTTCATGAATGAAATACTTATTTTTTTGTTGATAAAAATAATAATATTAGAATGAAGGTAATCTTCAACCTAAAATCTGTCTCTCATTATCTTTTACATTGGAATTATTCGGAGATTCTTTTGATGAAAACATGACCTGAATGAATATAATTCAAAACATATAATTTTTACCCTCTTCTGAAGTATTTATTAAGTAGAATTTATATTTCATCATGGGTCACAAGTCCAACAAGGTTCAAGTGATTTTCTTTAGGGTCAAGTCCTGTAGCCTAAAATTGGCAAGGCATTTTCATTATTTGAGATGAAGTTCTAGTAATAGAATTTATTTTAGCTATTTTGGTGTTAACACAAGTAAATAAAGTGTCTATGGGAGATTTTCTCAGCAAATGATCATTTTATTAACAAATTGTATTGATTGGTGCATTGACAATGAAAAGGCCTTGCCTATTTATAGGATACAATGGGATGATCATAAAAAACATATTTTTGGTCTAAAAGAAATAAACTTAATCAACCTACACTATCTAGTACTTGAAAAACAAAAAACCATAGGAATATATTCCTACTTGTGTAATACGTAAAAGCACCCTCACTAAAGTAAACTACTTGTACATAAAAGCAATTAGAGACCATGCGAAACTAAGCAACTTGGAAAGGAGACCAGAATATTGGCCAGCCTTGGGTGCCATCCTTTGCTTCCTTAGTTATTGACTGGTAACCTTTTCGACCTGTGAGCTGGACATGCTTCTTGCTTGAAGCCAATGGCATGACAGCTCAACGGTTAGCCAGCTTGTGGCATCTTTATCAGTTTATGGTGTGTTGACCAGTTATGGCCTTTAATGGGATCTGGGATCCTATAAAACCCTGCTTGCCTTTGAAAATAAAAATAAATAAATAAATAAATAAAAGCTTATTGCTTGAACATTGACCGTTGGACTTGACATTTTACCCATGAAATTGTATCAATTTCACCCAAATGTCTTACAGCCTTTTTTGAAAGAAAAACTAGTCCCAAGTGTAGAGAAAATTTTAAGTCAGTATTGTTAGCTGCAAGCAGCCAACATGAAGCAAGAAGCCAGTAACTACTTAGCAGAACGACAGTAGCATAGTGGTTACAAGAGGTTAAAATGTGGAATGAAGTAATGAAAGTGATGAATACGACTCATCGAAGGATGATTCGAAAGAGGAAGTTACTCTAAGATATGTTGACAAAGAGACTCAAAGACATTGTGAAAAAAAAAATGTTATCTAAAATTCCCAGTCAGATACGAGAAATTCCAACCTACTCCAACAAAAGATAATTTAAAAGATAAACAAAGTGGAGTTCGTTCTAGTTTGTGACCTAAATGGAATATGCTTGGTTGGTGACTATCGGTAGTCGCCACTTGCCACTAATATCCTTGTAAGTTGAGTTTTGCCTCAGGATTTCATGTGAACTTCTCTTGTTTATGCTGTTTTGACTTTCCTACTGACTTCATTTGGTAATTCTTTTTTTTCCCCTTTCTCTAATAAAATGGGAGAAATATCACCCTTAAATCTTGGTTTGCCCGAGGTAAAAAATAATAATAATAATAAATAAATAAATAAATAAAGCTTTTTATCTAAACTAAAACAAAAAAAAGTGTATTTTTCTCTTTGTACTCCTGTTTTTTTTCACTATACCGCCATAACGTTAGTATTTGGAAACGCACTTGAATGCAGTTTTTGGGCTTAATAAAAACTAACTAACTAGGTTGGGCAACTCCAAAACTTCCAGCACCATGGTATCTTTTTAGTTTTTCTGTAAAATTCCTAGCCTTTTTTCTTTTCTTTTCACTTATAGGTAATTTAGCTTCTAAATTAAAATAATAATAACTATAATAATAAAATATATATATATATATACACACACACACAGAAATTATCTCCAAATTTCTCTCATGCATGTAATCAACATCATAATTTTCTCTCCTGCAACTGTTATTTTAGCCACAATATAACTACCCAATTTGTAGCACAAGTGCTTCTACAAGTAGATGCGCTAAAAGTGTGTAATTCCCTACCCAATTTCCAAATACTCCAACCCCCCCCCCCCCCCCCCTCTTCTTGCAAAGACTTGTCTCCTACCATAAGTCTTTTATCTCCCTTGATCTCTCAACAACTTTTTTTTTCTTATCCTATATTTTCTTTTCCTTCCTCTTATTACTTTCCATTCTTTATTTCTCTCCATGAGTTGGTGCCGATTTAGTAGCCATTGGCATACTCAATTCAGTTTAGCATTCACATGACTATATTACAACCAACATTTCATGATCATAGCATATCAAGCTACTTATGTTGTTCTTTTCCTCTTGTTACTTCCCTTTTTTTTTTCTTTTTTTTTTCCATGAGTTGGTGCTGATTTGGCATCCGCTTGCATACTCAACTCAGTCTAGCATTCGCATGACTACACCGCGTGCAACAATTACAGATCATCAGTATGTCAACCCCTGATCCCTATGCACAGGCTTCCACCTGGTCAAAGCAACGATACTTTCACAACAAACAATGTGGCTTCAGTTGTCAACTATCACACAGAAACCAATTAAGCCACTCAGAGACTTCAACTTTGAGGTTGTTTTAAGAGACTGGCCTAGAACATGAAACTTTGGAGAATCGAATTCTCAAAATTTACTTGAAGTTGCCAAGTATACAGGGAATAGAAAGTTTCACCTATAGAAGAATCTAACAGAATATCTCAACATTGCATAACATTTTTAAGGACGAACTACTCTCCGTGCAAATACAGGTTTGGCACCAGTTCTTCTACAGCATCTGATTTGCAGCATAAACCAATAACAAAGCATAAAAATAGCTCATGTTTTCTTATCTCCTAGTGATCTTCAAGACAACAGAATTACCAACAGGAGTTAGTGTAAGACATAGATAACCAACATGAGAATATATTCCACTGAACAATGATAGTGAAATTGAAGTTTACGCAAAGGATTCTAACAAACATACAGTAGCTAAAGTGCATATATGAATAGTAATGACAAATAATCTGACAAGGGCAAAGAATAATAAAGTTATATCAATATGGTATACTCAGCTGACATCAAATTTAAAAAATTTGTTAAATGAAGAAAGTAGAAACCAAGATTGAGAAAGAGTCATACCATGTAACATGACAGATACATTCCCCTGGCTGTAATAATCATACACCATAAGCTTCTCATCCTTGGAATAGTAATATGCCCGAAGCTGAACCACATTAGCATGTTTAATACTCCCAACCATATCCATTTGCTGCTCAAACTCTCGCTTTCCTGCACCAACCTCCTTCAACCTCTTCACCACCACTGAAGTTGCATCCTCGAGAACTGCCTTATATGCTGTCCCAAATGTACCTTTCCCAAGCACTTCAGCCGAAGCCCTCAACAAATCCTCCAAATCAAATGTGTAATCACAACCCTCAAAGAAAACAAGCCTGTTATTTGCATCTTGACTCCCTGGAATCGCCTTCTCCACTGACCTTTCGCCCTTTGGCATCTTCCCAGATAATTCTCTTGTATCTTTTCTTTTTAAACAGCAAACCACCCACAGCAACGTAATTGCAATAAGAATAGCAACAAAACTCGCTATTATGATCCCCAAAAACACTGATTCTCTAAGCTTTCCAACAACATTTCTTCTCCTCACAACTGGTGGGAGAACTGGTGAAATCATGGGAGAAAGCGGAAAAGAAACATTATTTCCAAAGAACGACGAACTGGGAAAATTCTGCAGAGATTTTGGTACAACCCCAGTGAGATGGTTATTAGACAGGTTTAGTTGTTGCAGACTTGGAACATGGATATCCGGAATTTCTCCAGAAAATGAATTGTTAGCGAGATTCAAATACGTAAGTTGGGACAGATTCAAGAGGGAAGAAGGAATGCTTTCATTGAAGGCATTATATGATAGGTTGATGGTGTTCAAATTTTTCCAGACCAAGAAATTTGACGGCAATGGACCAGAAATTTCATTGAATTGAAGATAAAGATACGACAGGTTCTCAAGTTTCACAAAATCAACAGGGAAAGGACCATTGATTCGATTAGATCTAAGACTCAGGATCTGAAGAGCCGAAAGCCTACTAAGAGTATTAGGAGGGATCGGACCACGCAATCCAACCCCCGGCAACCTTAGCCCTACAATTCTAGAACCATCCACACTACAATTCACTCCAGTCCAGTTATTACACACTGTAGAATTCTCATTCCAGTTCAGAGTTCTAAATATACGAAAACTGCTCGCAAAATCAAGTAAGGCTCGCTTATCCTCAACAGGATCAGCATTCCCTACTGCGAAAATCAATCCGAACAACAACACAATCCGAACGAAAACAAAACAATCCTCCATTTCCTTCACTCTCGCACAATCAAATTGTTTCAGGCTTTCAGCAGATCTCAAAGCACCGTTGGAACTAGAAAGGCCAAAAAAATAGTACAATCAATTTCTACGCTGTCTCCATTAAATAATAAATAGCCGTTACAGAAAGTTATCCTCTAATTAAGTAAAAATGAAGCACAAAATCCTCCGTTAAACGAACAAGAAAATATGATTGTTTAAAAGATTCAACAACAATACACAACAAAGTGAACCTTCTTTTTGTACTTCCAAATTCAAATTTCCAAGTAAAGAAATCGAAATCAAACATGTTACCTTCAGATCTAAGCCTCTGTTCCTATAAACGAAGCGAAACTAGACAGAAATCCAATACATTCTCCGGATTCCAGAACGTTGCAGAGAAACACTCGATTGCTACTTGAGGAGTGAGTGAGTCTTGCTTGGAAATGCAACAATCTGAAACAAGTAACGAAGAAAACAATCATTGAAGAAGTTGCGAGTTAATGAATAAGTTCGCAGAAACAGCTAAGGTTTTGCTTTCCCACGTGAAGTTAGAGCGAAAACCGGAGACGAAATCAATTTTTAAACACTCAAAAGACAGAGTAAGTAACAAGCAAAGCGTGAAAGAAAGCAGGATTTCCACAAATTCCGCCATTACTGACCTCGATTTTAACTACTTAACCACGAAATCCTTCATTAAAGCTCTTCAAACCTCCATTAAAGCTCTCGCTAGGGTTTTTGTCTCGCTCTCTCTCTCTTCTCTTCACTGTAATTGAAATGAATTGCAACAAATACAACTAAGGCATATTTATAGACGTTGTGGGAGGGGAATTAAAAACCTGATTTAGTGTGATGACGTGGCAGATGTGGGACCGTCTGGGTGGGTCTAGTGGACACGTGTCATGAGGTGAGTAGCTGGTGCCAGATGGAGATGGGACCAAGGGATTTTTTTTATTTGGTTAAAAGAATCTCTTTTTGTCTTCTACTTGGATGGAATTGTTTAGAGAGTCTATTAGGGGAGATTGAGATTAATTAATTAACCATAAGTGGGAGATTAAAAAATAAAAAGTCAAAGGCAGTGTAGAGACAACAAAAAAAAATTGAGTGATTCTACACAGCGAGGAAATGGGCGAGGGAGTGAAGTGGCGGAGGTCGGAGCCGTTCATCTCGCTCGGAATGCATGCACAAAAAGTCAATGCACGTATCTCGAATGAGGTGAACGACTCCCACCCCCGCCGCCTCACATCCCTCGCTCATTTCCTCGACACTTATCCCTTGCTCATTTCCTCAACACTTAGAATTTCTCAAAAAAAATTAAAATTAAATTAATATTTTCTTTCGATGAAGGGTCATCTTTAAGATGATCAAACTGGTGATGAGTGACGGGAAGAAAACTAGCATACTTGGAATTTTTGTTTCTTGTAAACCAATGTTTGCTAGTATGATGTGATGGTAAATTGTCATCGTGTTATTATATTACAGTGACTTTAAGTTTCTTGAATAAGTTGTATTAAGAAATTTATTGTGTCAAAATCTTATGATATGTGATATGTAGTGAGCTTGTTATTTATTGTGAGGACGAAAGTGACAAGATGAGCATGTTTCAATCATTTTCTTTTGAGCAAACCCTTGTTCATGATCATCGTCTAGTGAAGAAAAATAGATGAATGTGATGTGTCATGTCAAGATAATATGGTTGCGAAATTTATCTAACCCCAACTACTTTTATGGGTTTGATTGACATTATGGCTCACAGTTGATTTAACTAGCTACATTTGTTGACTAAGATCGAGGATAAATCTGGGTTTCATAGAGTCAAAGTTTTCGAATGCCGGCTTCAAATTTTGTCTTTGGTTATATCACGGTAAAGTCGCATGTACTCCCGTATTGATTGTTAATCAATTTTTCTTGCAAGTAATAAAGGTCTTGACATTCCAGAGGTGCCCCTCCACACAGGGAAGGTTTAATAAAAAAAAAAAAAAAGATCTTCGTCAAGTCTCTCTTCAATTTTTTAATTATGCATGTTGAGTGAGATATTTGTAAATAACTTTTGAGTGTGGTGTTTTGATTTTTTTTCTATGAAAAGATCATGAAATTGTTGAGATGACTAGAACCATGTGAGAAAATTTTTCATCCAATGTACAACGAAAATAAGGTCATGTTTCGTTAAGTTTTTCGTAGGCAACTTTATTAGGGCCTTTATAGAGTTTTTTTTTTCATGATTTTGAGAGAAGATAGGTGGTAGGGAGGTCACAAATTTTACGATTTACTCCACCTCCCTTCTCTTATCTTCCATGATCTCTTTGCTAATTTAATTTATTTTCCATGAAAAACAAAAATCGAACACACCCTTAGTTTTTTGAAACACGGCTTTTGAAAAACTCAAATGTTTTATAGAGTACATCTAATTAGCTTATATCTAGTAGGATTGGTCAGGATCAAGGTTTCACCTTATAAATAAATACATTTTCTTTACATATTTACTTCCTTATTGTTGTTATTGTTTGAGCTCTTATTGTTATTGTAGTGAGGTGAGTCCAAGTGCAACATGATGTGTTTCATGACAAGTTATTCAAATCCATGTCATTCCCCACTTCATTTTTAATAGTAGAAAAGGTTAAAGCAAAATTGTCATCTCATATATGCCGAACTTAGTTATTAATCATGTCGATGGTGACTCGAGGGTTCTATCAAACATTATTGCAACAAAATAACACATTATTAAAAGAAAATATCGCTTGGTACTTGGTTTATCACTCATGAAAAACTTTTATTAGGCCCTAGAGTTTTTCTCGTGATTTTGAGAGAAGATAAGTGGTGGAAGGTCACAAATTTCATGTTCACTCCTCCCTTCTCTCTTCTTTTCTATTATTTCTTCACTAATTTAAGTTTTTCAAGGAAAACAAAATTCAAATACACCCTTAGGTTTTTTTAAAACACAGCCTTTGAAAAACTTAAGGTATTATAGACTACATCTAACTAGGTTATACGTAGCGCGGCGAGGATCAATAGATGCCCCAATACTAAAAAATAAAGAATTATTTTACCAACAACTTTATAATGTGGTTGAACAAGGTTTCACCTTATAACAAACACATTTTGTTTACATATTTACTTCCTTATTTGTTTATTTATTTTTATTGCTTATTTTTAGTAAGGTGAATCCGAGCACAACATGATGTGCCTCAAGACAAATGATTCAAAATCCGTGTCACTCCCCACTTCATTGCTAATAATAGAAAAGGTTGAAGCAAAATTTTCATCCCATACGTGCCCAACTTAGTTATTAATCATGTCATTGGTTACTCGAGGGTTCCATCAAACCTTATTGCAACAAAATGACATATACTTACTAAAAGAAAAGATCCTAGGGTACTTGGTTTATCACCCATGGTTTGCTGAAAGACACATGAAGCCAATAGCTAAATTTCTTAGTACCATATGGGTTTGTCATGGCAGATGGGCATTTCAGAGCTCAACTTTGTGTCAAATTGAATGGAAATTGTTGGATTATTGAGCTTACGTACTATTTATCACCATTATAAATGTATGACTATCTTATAATTGTAGCCAACAATGGGTCATGTTGTTTGTTGTGAGGTCCTCTCCATCATTTGCTTTTTCTACATCAATAATGTGAAGTACAACGCCAATAAGAGGAAAAATATCATTGGACAATATGTTATGCATGTTTCTCGGATCCACAATGGTAAGAACATGAACAAATTATTGAATTAAAGTACATTTAAAAAATCTTCCATCGAAGAAGTATTTTTTTGCCTTGAAAACATGAATGGCCAAGTCCCAGAAGAAAAATCTCGAGCAATTATAAGTTGCAGTAGTTGTTGGGTCATTCGTTAATGAAATTATGCATTTGAGATAGAGAAATGCTAGGAAACCATGTTTTGTAAACATGTTTTGCAACCATGAAGACATGTCATGATCTGGAAAGAATGATGAAATCCTCGAAGATTTTATGTGTATCTCAAAATTGTAAAAAATTCCTCTAACGATGCCACATCATCATGGTTACGAAACATGTTTACAAAACATGGTTTCCTAGCCTCACTCTTTGAGATATGCCTAGTATGATTTTCCACTTTTCTTCTGTGCACAACTGAGGAACACCAGCATCAACCCCCATTGCAAGAATACAAATAATGAGTAGAAAAAAGGAAAAACCCAAATAATGAGAGACGACGATTGGAAGTAAACCTTGCACATGGCAATAACCAATACGACACCAACCAAATATTTTGGTTTATTTCATTCAAAGAGAAGAGCAACTGCTTCTCCCATTGATTCTCCAAGCTTTATTTTGTTATCTATTTTATTTGTTTATCGAAAAATAATTAGTTGTCTATAAATAAGCATCGCGTACATAAAGAAACATATCAAACAGATGATATGAAAAATGATATAACACTAGGAAATAGGAATGATATATCACTGACCACAAATGCTTGTAAAATGATTGTAATAGTCAGCAGCAAGATCATCAAAACATGGGATAAAAGAAATACTACACCTTGGGTTACTGACATAGGAGTCAAGTAGAGGATTAAAGCAGTAACATTAGCCAAGTCTAGGAATCAAATTTGGAAATACCCCTATGCCAACTACTGGTATTTGTTATTTCTTCAACATTATTCGACCCTGAAAAAGAAAATGACAAAAATATTCAATTTTTAGTATCCCATAACCACAACATGGTTTGAAAATTTGAGAGTCGGTTCCACATGCGAAACACAAAATGCAACAAAGTATCCAAATGAAGATACATGGCCTCTTAAGAATAAGTTGGCAATCACTATCAGACGGCGATCATTAGTAATAGTATATTTCTTGCATGCTTCTCAAATAATCTAATAGCTCAGTGTAAGCATTTTATAAATAAATGCTACTAATTAAGCACTTCAGACAATCAACGATATCATGAAATATATGTAACAGTTGAGCTTTTTGCTCTACTTACCCTGTTTCCCTTGAAGACAAGGCCCATAAAGCAGATGAAAGTTGGTCCAGGAAGAGAAACAACCGCAAGACTTGTGTCAACCAGATCAACAGATGACTAAAATATCATAGAGTTTCCTGGATCAAATCTACTATCTGAGAATGTAAGTAGATTTGTAAGTAGATGCTTTCGAATCTAGTTTATCTGATAACATAATGTATATTTAATAATAATAGTCGCATTACGATAATAGAAAAATGTGTTTCTTAAAAGTCTAAAAGCAGTCAAGCACCAAAGAGAGACGTTTTGCTTGATAAGGCCTACAAAACACAGAACAAATTTCTCATATTCAAACATGGCAATCGAAAATACAAGTAGAGTTATAAAAGAAAGTCATCAATCATATCGATTTTTCAGTGTCAGAGCGTATCAAAATATAGAATATTATTTACCATGTTTGAAGCAAGTAGTGTGTTGATTGCTCCATTCATCATTTTAGTTCTCACTTTTACACAATCAAATTGCATATTGCATCAAATTATATTCTTTAGCAATACTACTCCCTAAGAAGTTTAGAAAGGTTTTCACTTTTTTTTTTTTTTTTTTTGCAAAGGCTACGTGGAAGAACATGGATCAAAATATTAAAAATCATGAAAAATGTTTCCAAAAATCATTATATATTTTCAGATTGTAAGTAAAAATAGAAAAACATAGATACTTTGTATAGTTTCCTATGACAAATAAAATCCACTTAACCACAATGTCAATTTCCTCTTCCACCCCATTTTTAGATAGGTTTTGAGAGGATGTAGGTTATTTGGATTTGAAAAGGAAAAATCATGCAATCAAGAAGTAACGCCTCCATAATATCTTTCTTGATAATTCACACTGATATTTCCTGATATTATGTACATCCTATTTAGTTTTCATCAAAGGAATTTGCAAACCCCAATAAAGCGTTGTGTGGTGTTTGATCCAAAACAATAATTTTTTAGAGATGTGCTATGTGGTTGCAACTTATTAAGGATTTCAATCGCATACATAGACGAGACACGAAAAAAGGTGGACATTACAACAAATGCAAAAATGAAATCATAGGTAGAATAAATCATCCATGCATAGTGTCCCATGAGTATTCTAGCTTATAATAGTATATGATTTACACAAATGAATGAATTAGGGTTGAAAACTGAACCGACGGTTCGATTTTCACCTAAACCGTGAACTGAACCGACCATTAATAAAACCGATACGAAACCGAACCGAACAGACTAAAATCAAAATAAAACAAACCGACCGACTATTTTAACATATTATATTATTTATATATAAAATATATATTATTTATTATATATATTCGGTCAGTTCGGTTTGGTCGGTTAAAATCACACAGAAATCGAAAACCGAACCGATCACTTCAGTTTTGAATTTTTAATTCATTCAACTCCAACGTAAGTATAGCTCTGTAAGTATTTTAATTCATTCAGCTCCAACATAATATTAGTTTCACCATGTCTTTTCTGATTTTGATTTCATCTAGGTGTTATCGTCTTCTCTAAAATTTCTCATGTATAAGGAGTTATGTAAGTAGTGGTTGAGTTTGAGTTCGTTCATTTAAATTCGTATAAGGAGTGGTATCTGACCTCTAATCTTAGCCAAACAACCATATTTACTCGTATCACGCAATCTCACGACATTTTTTCCTTTACTTTTTTGTTGTCCAGACCGACTACATAAAAGCTTAATGAATTTAGGTTTTCTATCTGCATTTTTTCCTGTAGTCTTTACTTTCATTGAAAAATCTTTTTTTTATTACCATAATCATGATGATAACATTGAAACTCATCAATGTCGATGAATTTCATCTCTTTTGTAGGTTCTCTTATCTCTTCTAAATTTTATTCCATCAACATACATTCGTTATCTTCTACACTATCCATTCCTGAAATATGTGTGATAATATAAAACAATAGTTATAACATAGAGGGACACATAACAATTATAGTATCATTACCTTGTATAGTCTATTTTGGGAAACAATGTTGCAACTAATGATCCACCAGAGTTGTTATATAGGTAGTTCGGCTGGCCAAATAGATTATACAATAGAAATAACAAAATAAGTGATAACTAATTATGAAATGTGTGAACTAACAGATATACAATCAAAATACTATGTATTGATTTTACCCACATTTCTTGTATTATTGAAAATCAAACAAACCCAATTTTGCATACCATCAGAAGTAGGTCTTTGTCATGGATACTGAAATCTTTTTTTTTTTTAGTAAATATTTTGAAGTGGAAGTGAATATACCAAGCCAAGGTAATTTTTATCAAAACTTCAGTCAATTCAGCTTGAATGCCTGTTATATATTTAGGAACCATACTGAAATATACCAAGCCAAGGTAATTTTTATCAAAACGTCTTCATTTGAAAACTTGATTGAGTAGCATTTTTCAGCAAACCCTTTGGATTCGAAGAAAAAATGAAATAAAACCAAAATGAAATAGAGGGAATCAAAACACATAGCTGGAGGGGAAAAAAAACATTCTCCTTGTTGAAGCAACACTCTTGGGACATGAAATAATGGTGGCTCTCTTAACGTTATTTGTTCACTGCTAGAGAGCCTTCAAGGGAAATACAACAACTACAATGTAGATGAAAACCAACAACCCAGTTCAGCAACCCTAGAGAATAAACCCTCTAACCTTATAGAAGAAATACATTGAAACATACCTTGAAGTAAAGCTCTTCGATCTAAGATGGATAAGCTTTTCTCGGTAAAAAAATAGCTCTTCGATCTGAGATGAAAACTGGCATTCGATCTGAGTTGAAAATGAGGGATGAAAAGGGTCATTTTTCTTTGATCTGAGGTGAAAAGGCTCGAAAGAGTGTCATCTTCGTCGATCTGAGGTGAAAATGGGAGTGAAAGGGAGTTTTTTTCTTCAATCTAAGGCGAAAATGCTGGAAAGATTCCCGTGTTCGTCTTCGATTCAAGTGTTACTCCTATCACTAAAATTGTTCCATCAGAGCGTATCTGACCTCTAATCTTAGCCAAACAACCATATTTACTCGTATCATGCAATCCCACGACATTTTTCCTTTACTTTTTTGTTGTTCATACCGATTACATAAAAGCTGAATGAATTTAGGTTTCTATCTGCATCTTTTTCAGTAGTCTTTACTTTCACTAAAAAATCTTTTTTTTATTATCATAATCATGATAATAACAATGGAACTCATCAATGTCGATGAATTTCATATCTTCTGTAGGTTCCCTTATCTCTTCTAAATTTTAATCCATCAACATACATTCGTTATCTTCTATACTATCCATTATTGAAATATGTGTTATAATATACATATAACATAGAGGCACGCATAACAACCCTATTACTATTACCTTGTATAGTCTATTTTGGGAAACAATGTTGCAACTAATGATCCACCAGAGTTGTTATACAGGTAGTTCGGCTGGCCAAATAGATTATTTAATAGAAATAACAAAATAAGTGATAACTAATTATGAAATGTATGAACTAACAGATATACAATCAAAATACTATGTATTGATTTTACCCACATTTCTTGTATTATTGAAAACCAAACAAACCCCATTTTGCATACCATCAGAAGTAGGTCTTTGTCATGGATACTGAAATCTTTTTTTTTAGTAAATATTTTGAAGTGGAGGTGAATATACCAAGCCAAGGTAATTTTTATCAAAACTTCAGTCAATTCAGCTTGAATGCCTATTATATATTTAGGAACCATACTGAAATATACCAAGCCAAAGTAATTTTTATCAAAACGCCTTCATTTGAAAACTCGATTGAGTAGCATTTTTTAGCAAACCCTTTGGATTCGAAAAAAAATTGAAATAAAACCAAAATGAAACAAAGGGAATCAAAACAGAGAGTTGAATAAATAAAAAAAAATACATTCTCCTTGTTGAAGCAACACTGTTGGGATATGAAATAATGGTGGCTCTCTTGACGTTATTTGTTCACTGCTAGAGAGCCTTCAAGGGAAATACAACAACTACAATGTAGATGAAAACCAACAACCCAGTTCAGCAACCCTAGAGAATAAACCCTCTAACCTTATAGAAGAAATACATTGAAACATACATTGAAGTAAAACTCTTCGATCTGAGATGGAAAAGCTTTTCTCGGTAAAGGAGAGCTCTTCGATCTGAGATGAAAACTAGCCTTCGATCTGAGTTGAAAACGAGGGATGAAAATGACCATTTTCATCGATCTGTGGTGAAAAGGCTCGAAAGAGTGTCATATTTGTCAATCTGAGGTGAAAAAGGGAGTGAAAGGGAGTTTTTTTCTTCGATCTAAAGCGAAAAGGCTCGAAAGATTCCGTGTTCGTCTTCGATCCGAGATGAAAAGGGAGTTTTTGTCCCGTATTCGTCTTTGATCCGAGGTGAAAAGGGGAGCTGGCGCTGGAGTTTTTGTCTTTGATCTATGATGAGAGAGGTGAGATGAAAGGGAGTTTTTGTCTTCGATCTGTGATGAGGGAGCAAAAGGGAATTTTTTGGGGCAAGTAAAAGTAACGCGGGTCTCTTAACATAGACCATTCCATTTTTTTTTTTTAATACTCTCTCTCCTAAAAACGTGCTAAAGAGCCTCCCCTAGCGCTAGGGGCCTGGATCTCTAGAGTTTTTGAAGATTTTCACCCTTCAATGATTAAAAAATAAAATAAAATAACTACTCATTTTGCACTAGATTTCCTAAGACAATTGTCTTTTATTTGACTAAAGTAACCACAAACGAACTACCCATTTGGCAACAGTTGCACTTCTACTAGAAGTACCGGCGATTATTTTTAAAAACGTATCTACTTCCTCTTGCTTTGTCCAATGATCTTCACACATTCTTTCTTATCCTACCCAATTCCAAAGTTGGACAACATCATACCAATGATTGAACCATGATCTAAGGTCTTAGTATTCATGGTTGTGTTAGGAATGACAATGGGTATAGTTCAATTTGGATCAACCATAGCTAGAATCAAATCGATTTTGTTATTTGAAAATTGGTTCTAGTGCCTCGGGTTCAGGTAGTCCCGAACCACAAATTTCACAAGTCCGCCTAGAACTACAATATTATTATTATTGTTGTTGTAATCAAGATATAATAACCAATTTATATTTACAATTTTTCCAGTTAAGATTTTTTATTAAAATATAAAGGTTAGTTGAGAAATTAATAAACACAGTCATACATAAAACCTCAATTTCAAGGAAATGAGAACTTCAATTTCAAGGTTGTTCGTGATGACTCGGTATTAAGATTTGTATGAACACATAAGCCGAATGCAAATATTTCCAATTCTTTAGGTTGTGGTGGCGGTTTGGTGTACCAGTGGTTTAGGTGGAGGATGAAGAAGAGTGTGAAAAAGAGAGTAACTGGCGAAGTTAATCCATGGGAGGCTAGTGGTGGGTTTCAGGTGGATAATGGTGGTGATGAAAAAAAAGATAGAAAATTAGAGAATGAATGGAAAAGATGAACTAATGAAGCCTTTATTTCTTTATTTTTTTATTTAAATCTTATTAAGCATAAAATTTTCTCAATGTGGAATTAGATCTTGACGAGATCTTTAGGGCTGAAGCAAAACATGAGGGGCAAGTAGATAAAGAGTAACCAGTTCCAAAAAAGGCATATGCCTCTTAACAAAGTTGTGACAAAATAACACGAATAAAAGGCACAACCAATTATGCATTAACTTAGACGGCAAACTTGTTTTACCTAAAATTATTGGGGGGCAAAGTGCAAACGATCCTTATGTGAAATTATTAACTAAAACGGATATATAAAACTAGTGAGTGGATGAGATTTTTCTATGATTACAACAAGGAAAAGGAAGTTTATATATTTCGGAGCATTACTAGACTCTCATTCACGGTCAATTCCTAACATTTAAAATTCACACTCGGCTCTGAGGATTTTGCGTCCGGATCGAACTACCTAGGACAAGAACTAAACTAAGGTGGTTTACTGGTGTTTTGGGCAAAAAACGAATATGATTCCTGACACCTAAGAATGGCAACAGGGCGAATTGGGACAGATTTGGGCAAATCCGCCTCGCCAGAGATCGTGGATCCCCAATTTCACCCCGTATAATCGATTAATTATTTTTGTTAAAATCCATCCCTGCTTCGTCACAGATTGTGGATATTCGTTCCACGGTGGCCGCCCCACCCCGATTAACCGTTGAAAAAATATGTACAACCTCCATCACCATCACTAAAACTGGAAATTCATCCTAATTGATCAATTGCATCAATGGTGTGTACTAAAGTCCTCCCTTATCTCTGTAACTCTTCAATCTTCACTCACCTCATCCTTTCATCTTTTATGTTGAGATCCTAAAGAAACGCACAAGGATAAACATCAAGAGATAATAAGCAATGGGTAATCCACATTTCACTCAATATTCACTTCTAGCAATGTCAATAACGAGGATGCCGAGGAAATCTCTGTAGTAAGAAGAGAGAACCAGAGAAATAAGCATGGAGAGAAGAAAAGAGAAGCAGGGAGAGAGTATGCGACGGTTGTCACTACCGTGAAGGGTTGTTCGACGACTTGAAGAAAGGGGACGATGTTCTGATGGTGGCTGTGAGAAAGGGTCGATCGATCTAATCTGCTGCGGGGTTGTGCTGCAAAGAGATTGATCAGTGGAGAGAGGGTGATTGTGACTTGGAATAAGGGATGTTGGTGGTTCATCATGGTTGTGGTTGAGAGAGATTGTCGACCTGTGTGTGAGGTGAAAGAAACATAAGATGTGAGAGAAAAATAAGAAAGAAAAATGGAGAGAGAAGTAGAGGAGAAAATAAAAAAAAATAAGCAAGGAGAGAAGCAGCAAAAATAAGAACTTACAGAGGAGTGGAGCGACAATGGCTAGTGGTGGTCTTGGTGGAGGCATGGAGCGGTGGGTTCTCTATGCAGGCGATGGATAAAATAGAGATACTAGGGAATGGATGGTAGTGATTAGGGCTGGGCAGGTCCGGGTAACCGGCCCAAAAACCTAAAATCGAAGCCAGGACTGAATTTTTGAAAACTGAAATTTGAGAACTGACACCGGACCGAATAAGACCGGTTAACCGGATCTCAGTTAACCGAATTCTCGGGTTGGGTCGAGCCGGTTTCGATCCAATCTCTTTCAACCTAGATTTTTTTTTCTATTTTTTTCTCTCCCCTCTCCCTTTTCCTTCATTTTCATTCAAACTATGACCGTGTGTGAACAAAACTCTGAGATCTCAAAGCCTCGGAACTACTGGTTTACTTGCGAAGAAATGTGAACATGAAAAGAAAACCACAAAAGGTAGTGATGAAAACAACAACAAATGATGGAGACATGGCACCAGCGGCTGATGTAGGTCTAAGAACCGGTGCATCAACAACGTTGGCAACGGAGAAGATGGCGAAGAAAGCAACAACCACGAAAATAACGAAAAAGAAGATTTGGAGCTCTCCATTTCTCTATATTTCTGAAGATTAGAATAAAGTTTTCTTCGTTGATGGAAACTGAGAGATATAAGTGAACAAACTCTTTTCTTTTTTCTTCCGCGTTTGTGTGTAGATGTGAGAAAGATAATGGGTTTGTAATTGATTTGATTTGACTATTCAGTTGAAGTGTAGGGACTAGGGACCTCCTTTGTGTAGGTACATAATTTTAATGTAGGGACCTCCTTTGTGTACTATGTACTACATATGAATAGAATTTGGGTTGGGCTTGGGGGAAAGTGGAAATTGATTATTTAATTTTTTTCTTAAATATTCGGGCCGGGCCGGTTATCTATCGGGCTTTGAGAATCATCATCATAAAAGGCCATTCCCGATATTTTCGGGGTCGACTACATGGATTTTGGTTCTCCAAGCAATGCGGTCTTCCCACATATCCTCGCATAATCCAAACTCAATGATATCTTCATTCACCGCCTTCATTCAAGTTTTCAACGATCGTCCCCTCCGTCTACACCCTCCATTAACTTGCCAATCTATACATTTTATAATTAGCGTCGTGCTTGGTCTCCTCCGCACATGACCAAACCAAGTTAAACGTCTTTCCCTAATTTTGTCCTCTATGAGAGATACACCTAAGTATCTCCTAATTCTTTAATTTCTTATTTTATCCTTATGAGTTTTACCACACATCCACCTTAACATACACATTTCTGCTACTGCCATCCTATGCGTATGTTGTCCCGTAGTAACCCAGCATTCTGAACCGTATAGCATGGCTGGTCGAACAATTGTCTTATAGCATTTCCCTTTTAGCATTGCAGACATCCTTCTATCGCATAATACTCCTGACGTCATTATCCATTTCAACCAACCAACTTTAATCCTATGATCCACATCTTCTCCAATAGCCTAATTCTTTTGAATTATAGATCCTAGATATCGAAAAGTCTCACACTTTGGGACCTCTACACCTTTGATCTCAATTGCATTACTTCTCCCTCATGGTTCACAACCAAAGTTGCACACTAGATACTCCGTATTCGAACGACTAATTCTAAAACCTCTACTTTCTAAACCTGCACTAGTCTCATCAATTAAGACAATATCATCTGCAAATAACATGCACCAAGGTACGTCTTATTGCATACGTCTCACTACAAGAAAAATTGTGATTAATAGCGTTTAAAAACCGCTATGGTAGGCTACCATAGCGGTTTAGTAACCGCTATGACAGCCGGCGCTATAATAGACCCAGGGGATATTATAGCGGTTTTAAAACGCTATGGTAAGTTTGGCTTTTATAGCGTTTCAAAACCGCTATGGTAGACTCTACCATAGCGTTTTAAAAACGCTATAGTAGACTCTAAAACCGCTATGGTAGCCTCTTCCATAGCGTTTTAAAAACGCTATAATAGACTCTAAAACCGCTATGGTAGACTCTACCATAGCGTTTTGGTAAGTATACATAGCAAATTTTTTTTATTTTTTTTAATTTTTTTATACACTATCAAATGACTTTTTATTACACATCTCATAAGTTTTATGTCTAGAAAATAAAATTTTAAATGTGCCAAAGTTAAACATTTCCATGAATCGAGGCAAAGTAATGTAATTAATTAATAAACGGTATTACATCAAGTCACAAAATCTATCAAATAATAAAAATAATGTATTACAATTATGGTACTTGGGATAACAAACTGAAAATCAAGCGATGGTTTTGCCCATTGGATCAATGAGAATCATGCCAATAACACCACCCGCTTCTCTAACAAAATGGCTTTTTTGCTTCTAAGGTCTGGGAGTTCAAAATTCTATTTATGACACTTGGACCTATCAAAATTATCAATCACTCCAAGGATCATTTTCTGCCCTCACTTCTGAAGGCTCAACGACTTTTGTTTCATAGGCTTCGGCAGTTGAAGCAGCTTCAGATTCTTCAATGGCATCAGACTCTTCTGATCTTCCCCATCTTCCGCCAAGGGCAATTGCCATCATTTCATATATCTTGTTACCCAAATCAGGTGGACTATCAGGCTGCAAATATTATCAAGATAGAGTTAAGTAATTATCAAACAGGTTTGGTTCAGAAACAAGTTTCAGAGGGAGTCCTTACTGAGTATCCACTGGAGATCAAAGTTGTATCATACAGCAAATCAACTGCTCTTTTAGCTTCACCACTCTCGGGAGCATTCTTGCATGCAGCCTACAGGGTAAAAGATCATCAAAAACTGACCAATGAAGCCACTGAATGATGACATTCATTCAATATTGACACTTGGAAGAGCTGGGTGCTTCTCCTAGCTGATGGTATGGTATGTTTATGAATCAAGGCACAGATCCATGAGATTTCTTAAAAGTTGCAATACTTGAAAAGGAAGTAATAACAATGTTATGCCAAAACAACAGAACAAGGACAATGGATACCACATATTTCTCAAAAAATTGCAACACTTATAAAGGAAACAACAACAATGGTTGCAAATAGCACAAGTTGATTTGTCATTATAGTGAGACAACATAACAGTGAACACTAGAAGTCCCAAACATTGATTACTACGTTTACCTCAACTAAAAAGTTAGCAAATGACCTAAAGATGGATTTTCTTTTCCAAAGAAAAAAGGTGCCAGACAAAAGTACAAACAATTTGAGTAAGATAATGCCTCTTTAAGTTAGTAGATACTGTCTAATGTTTTTCATTTAGTGCTAACTGCTAAGCACTAGCAGACATGTACACGGCCTACAGATTTGATCAAGAGTGAAATCACTGGCAACAACACCTAGTAAGTGCATTACATAACTATAGTTTCCTTCTCCAGGGATGAATAATGCTTTGACACTTGAGATATAAACTTAACTAAAAGATTATGAAAGAAAAACACAAGATAACCAAGACTGTCAGTGAGAGTAGGCATGCTTCATTCATTTGTTGTCTGATATCAGAAATGTATGCATTTGACAAAAATCAAACGGCATTTAAAAGCGTTATCTTACACTCAGCAGCAAGCAATGATAGCAACGACGGCAGCAGCAACAAGCAACCTCTCTTCTTGACAACTCCTTCAACATCTCTGCAAATGATCAAAATTTGAAATTTTTTTATGTTCTGGCCTAAAACTAACACATACTTTCAGTACCACGATTATATCGGTGTTCTAGTGCATTTGGATGAAATCATAAACTTTTTGAATCTTAGCCATGTGCATCAATTGAAAATTTTCTTGAATTGCCATATTGAGTCCCGACACCTTGACATCTAGCAGAGAAATCCAAGGTTTCCCTCACTGTCATTTCTCCAATGTCAAGATCATTCTGACTAATATAAGCAGAAGTTTTCCTCGGAACAAATTCATGCATTTCATGCCCATTATAGGTAATTTTTCCAGAAACCTATAGTTATTAGAGAAATCAAATTAATACCATCATATATGAAGATGAAATTAATAGCTAGTATTGAGTAGGCTTTCAATGACGAAACTCAGAAAAGGCGACGAGAAGGTCTCCATATATACCTCTAGCTTTGAATCAAGCTTCCCTGCCAAAGCTAGCAGTAAGGAGGTCTTCCCAGAGCCTGGAGGACCTAATAGCAAACTCATCCTGTATATAGGCAAACAAATTAGTCTTTTAGGCGTATAACGGAATGAAAATTCCATATGAAACCCAACATACTAAGTGTCCATGTTGTATCATTCATTACAGTCCTTTATAGAACATACTAACCACAACATATTCTTCTATGACAATCCAAAAGAACTTTGAGCTGTTCCCTTTTCTTAATATGAGAAGAATGGAATTGATTCATCCACTAACCAGACACGAAAGAAGTTGAGGAATATGATAAAGCTTTTAATCCTATCCTAATACAGTGTAAAAGAAAATCGCCAAAGTTGTCATTATTTTAACAAATGTATTACAAATTGCCTTCTAAAACAGCTAACTGTCATGCAGAACTCTGACATGAATGAAGTTCAGAATTGACAACTTACAGTGATAATTAGAGAGAGTTTAACATTCACGGATATGCCCCTCACATAAATTAGATTCATAAACCATGAAATATAAAATATAAATCTATAGATTGGGTCATATGGTGTTTATGGTTGCAAGCCAAGTTGCTACGATGTCAAACGTACTGATAAGGTGGCATGAACATAGAGGACACTAGCATGTTAGCTCTCCCAGATGATAAAAGTCAGGAAATGAAATTAAATGCTTGACATTTCTCCCTCATCTTGTAATAAATTATTTGAAGAGGGGATGCCTTATATATGATACAAACAATCTATGTGTTTTATGTTGTCATTGTCTTTATCAGCTGATTATGCTGATAGTAATTGCTCACAATATCAAAAGTTATAACGTGAATATTGCACACTAATAATTTTTGTGCACTTGGAGATGATATCAATCAATATTCCCTAGTCATTGTTTGAGATCATACCAATTATATTCGAAATTCCCATTCAGCTGATTTAAAAAAAGCCAAGTCAATCTCTGCTGGGTCTATTGTCAATATTTTTTAAGACAGAAACATGAGTAGAATTCCAGGCTAACTCAAGTATTGATTATGTAGGAAATATATATATATATTAAACATTAGGTAAGGAAAATAATATGAGAATAGAAATACTATTAATTGCTATGTTGACCCATATAGCGCCATAATAAAAGGTTTTCACTAGTGATAAAATGTCCTGCTTCAAATGAACTATTGCATCTCATCTGAAGTCTTAGATGCTTTTGGTAATCATATGCTCAAAATATTCTAAGTATGCTAGAGTATTTAGACTGAATAAGCGAACATTATTGCGGGGAATATGCATATTAACTCACATTTAATATATATCCTAGATGCATTTTCTTTGGAATTGAAGGTTTGTTAATAAGGTGGGAAAATTACTAACATAAAAAACACACATTCTTCAGCTATTTTTACATTCCACCTAGATACAGTTTGCTTAGCACTACAATTTTCTTGAGCTGCATGCAATATTTGATCAAAACATGCTGCCCATAAAATAAAAATTAAACACAAGAGGATGATTAAAAAAGACCTTCCGAGGGTTTGGAATGGAACAAAGAGGAAGGGGAGCAATCATTTCTTGGTACGCACACTCATCTCGCTCTGTGACTTGGATTACCCCATCCAAAACAAGAACCTTGCCATAAGTTGCTGACTGAAAAGGAAGAATTTAAACATGGATTAATTGGCAATAATCAATATATCAAAAGTAATGGAAAGTATTTGCATGAGGTTGAGAGAAACATGAATTTAACTAAGGAAGGTTTTAGAGTGACAAGTGGAGAGCAAGCAGCACAAGAACAAGGTTTTACTTCTAGCAAGATAAGAGGAAATTCTCTAACAGCTTTCCAAGTAATAAGGTAAACGTATCATACCTCACACTAGCCTAATATAACGTATAAAAAATAAGAAGAGATTTCATAATCTTGTCAAAATAATTTTCATAGTCATTCAATGTAAATATAAACATATAGTTGGTCATCTTGTTAAAGCAAACTCAGCTGAGGTAATAAAACCAAGGGAAGTTGGTTCTTCAAATGAAGGATCACAAAATGACAAGTATCGTATGCCACTTTATTAAGACATGATTTCATTTATTGTATAAACTAACTTATAAACTGTGAAGTGTTCCTATACATGATATATAATCTCCTAAACATATACAAAAGATCCGAACAAAATGATAAGTAACAACACAACAAAATAACATCTTGATAATTGGGTCCAAGCAGCTACCTCATATTTGCTGGTGCCTCCTGGATTTGCTAAATGCTTATCCTCAACATCTCCTGCTTGCGAAGATACTACTGTTGATACTGATTTGTTAAAGTTTTCAACGAGTGACTTGCATTGTTCTTTGATTGGAAAGTTTTCTACAGTTAAAACTTTGTTTCTGTTCGAAGTCATTGAGAAATGACCTTCCAAAGTAGTCAAGAGATTGATGCCAATGTCGCCTATGCTAGAAAGCAATTTTGCTGTGGAGGACTTTTCATCAGCTACAAAACTCTGGTCATATGAAACAAATGCAAAAGTTAGTCCATATAGCATTTTCTCAAGAGGCAAGGTTTAGCAAACCCAAAAAATGTTCCAGAATCTTCACCTCAGTAACTGATAAAACATCCTTATACATGGCCTTGCAACTAGCCACTGATTCACACAAGACTTGTGGGATATCCCGAAGAAGTAGTGATTCTTGCTGAAGTCCGGATATCGCCTCCATCAATTGGTTGTTTACTTCTAGTTGCTTTGCATGTTTTTTCTGGAGGAAAAAAATGATGGCTCTAGGATCAAACAATGAAGAAGATGAATTCCCAAAACACGGGGAAATGACGTGTAATAGAATGTAAAAACTAAAGCCATAAGAGTGGCAACCTTATTAAGTTGGAATGTATTAAGAGTGACAAAGCATGTTGTTTTAGCAATTCAAAATAGGAAATATATTGGGACAACTTAGATAGTTAAATTTGTTTCACCTTGAATGTTTTAATGGTTTATATTATTTTATATAGATAAAGAATACATTCTTACAATCACATAAAGCAGAGCAAACCTATAAATTGTGAGACAGCGATAATTCCAAATGAATTATCATAAAGGATAAGTCTGAAAAACCAGCTGCATTTGTTAATTGAATTTGTTGAAAGAAATGAAAAGCACAGATTCTTTCTCTTACCTCGAGTTCACTTTTTTCTCCAAGAGCAACTTCTAATTGCCTCTTAAGATTTTGAACCTCTTCTTTATGACGATCTTTTGTGTATTGCTCAAAAGGATTACCCTGTCACAACCCAGATGACTCCATCAAAAACAAATATGACTGAATTCAAAAGTATTGCAAACTTCCTAATGATCATCAAAAAAGAGATCAACTCCATCTGAACTAAGATCCAATGATTTTCCTTCATGTTATTATCCTTAAACTATTGCCAGAAAGCAATTTTTAACAATAGGATACGTTATCAAAATGTAACTTGTTGAGTTCATGCATGTGGGAATCACTACCTATAACTGAAAATGGACAGTAGCACGTATATAAATTATTTCTCTTCAAATAAATTATGAACTAAGAAGTATTTTCCTTCATGTTTTGATTATATAAATTATGATGATGAGAACTAAAAAAAAAAGGGGGGTATGTCAAATACCTGAAATACCAAAACATTTTGGTAATCAGACTTCTCTTCAAATAAGACATTTTCTACTTTGAAAGAGTGTGCTTCTCCTGTAAAATTTGGACAAATGGTCAAAACTACCACAAAAAATAGAATTGTCGATGATGCTAATATCAAACGAGTTAAGGCCACACTGAGGGAAACCCGATACTTGAGAAAATCCAAACTGTATCTACGATTAGAAAGGGAAAAAAATGGATGTCTCAGTTAAATATTTGAGATAAGTTCTGCAATATGGATTTTCATATATGAATGTATAACCATGGTCTTCAAATGCCATTCAAAAATCTTTCTTCTTAACTTGATCTCTTGATCAACTGAACCAAACCAAGCAACATAGGAACTTCTACAAGACCATGTACAAGAAAACAATAGCTATAACCATGACAAATTAAAAAAACACACACACAAATCACTTCACTCCCATTGCCTCTACTAAGAGCACCATTGATCCTAAACAACAAACAAGATTTGGACAACAATTATCATGAAGGAAACAACCATTGTCTGTATTGATGCTTCTATCCACTGGATTCATTCTAAAGCCTGATATGGCTTTATCACTTTCACTGTGAGAGTCATTACTAGCATAAATGAGGGTCAAGTGAAAGATAGGTGCAACACCAGTTTCAGGAAAAATGAAATAAACAACTCATAGGACTTATAGATCTTTGGCTTAGGAGTTCAATCCCATACCTCTTGCTTCAAAGAAATTTGCAGCTCAATCTTGGGAGATTGTTTCTTCATGGGTTCGGTACATCCGTTTACTTGTCTCGTATCCTAGTGTAACCACATAAACAAATACAGATATAAAAATAATGTTATAAGAAAATTAATTTTTGGATCCAAGGTTATGAAACTTGTTCCAGTTATGATTTGCATGATATTAGAAGCTTTTGGGCTACATGAAATATGTGCCAAACCTTGACTGATGCGATAATAATAAATGTGAAGAGGAAGAGCAGATTAGAAAATCCTTGAACGAGAAAAATGGGTGTCTTACCAGCTTGTGAAGATGAGACACTACTTCTGGTGAGATGCCCAAACTCTCTTCCTTGACTTTTCTACAAGATTTACTGCCATCAGCCAAAGAACATAAATCAACTTCAATAGGATGGAAAAATACACATCTTGCAAATATGGGGTTTGAAACAAAAACTATAGAAAACTATTTTTTAATCAAGTGGTGAAACCAAGAAGACCCACTAATCTTTCAAGTACAATCAACCCTCATTAACTTGAACACTTTACCAAAATGCACTCTTATATCCTTATTCAAGACTGACTCTCATTATGGGTAGTTGATTCTCCAATCTAAGTTTTCAAACTCCAATATCCGATTTTGGAAAAACCCCAATCCATTGAAGGAACCCATAAACCAAATTAAAAACTACTAAATATGAGATAATGTATGAATTCAGAATGCAAAGAAAAGCTTACCTCTTAGAGCATTCGTGTCTTGGGGTTACTCCCATGAACTTAGATGATTTAGGAATGGATTCATACCACTTGACTTCATGATGTTTAGAACCAAAGCTTGCTTCAGACCCCATTCTTGAGACTTGTCCAAAAAATGCTGCAATTTGAGGCAAGATTTGCATCACAACAATGAGACAAGTGTTCACAACAAATAGACATTTTTCTCATCAAAACAAACACAAACAAGAAATGGGTACCTGAGACAAACCCCTAGTATACAAAAAATCAATCTCAAAAATTGCAAACTCTAGATTTTACCTTTGAGATTCGATTCTCGCTAGCTGGTCATCAAAATCTTCAAGAACAAGTCCCTATCACAAAGATCTAAACCCAAACACCACCACTCTCAACATCCTGAAACATCAATCGAATTCTAATCCAACATCGTCATCTCCCTCCAATGACTCTTCTTCTCACCAACTCACCAAATCGGCAGTCCCAATCTCCACCTTCGAAGTCTGATTCAACTCAACCTTACTTCTCCACCTCCCCCATCCCGCTCCCTCCTCTGATCCTTTCCCTTCTTGAAATTTGCAAACAGAGAAGAACTCACTTGAAGCAGGCGAAGGCGGTGGAATGGCAGATGCGAGTGGCGTCGACGGTGGTTCTCTTCTCTGTGTGCGATGGAGACTAAAGGGGGAGAGAAAATTAGGAATTTTAGGTTTATATGAAGATCTCTCTCGATTCGTTTTACTAAGTCAACGAAAATGGAGAGAGCAGAGAAAAATTATCACATATACACAGAGAGATGGGGATAAAAAGATAGGGAGAGAAGGCAACAAGAGCGAGAAGGATGGAGAGAGAGTTTTGCTTTTGGTGAGGGAGAGTCGCGAGGGAGAAGAGCGAGACTGAGAGGGAGAAAGCCTTAGATGTTGAAGTGGAATCGAGCAAGGTCTCTGTTTTTTATTTCCCGCCTACTCTGCTGTGAAGCAATTGTGGAGCGCGAATTTCTTTTCATTTCCCGCGCGAGGCCCTTTTGGTGAATTCAATCAATTATAGCGCTTTTCACAAAAACGCTATAAACATATGCTATGAATGATCACTTTTCTTGTAGTGTCTCATCAACTCATCCATGACCAAAGCAAAAAGATATGAACTTAACGCCGACCCTTGATGTAGTCCTACTGACACTGGAAATTTACTGGACATCCCACCTACTGAGCGAACACTTGCTACAGCCCCTTCATACATATCCTTAATGATATCGACATAACATTGAGACGCTTTCTCCCTTTCAAACACCCACCAAATTAACTCCCTAGGGACCCTATCATATGCTTTCTCCAAATCAATAAAAACCATATGCAAACTCTTACGTGTCTTTCGATATTTTTCTATAGTTTGCCTAAGCGAAAAAATGGCCTTCGTAGTAGACCTACCTGGCATAAATCCAAATTGATTATCCGAAACCATGGTTAAACTCCTAAGTATTCATTCTATAACCCTTTCCCAAAGTTTCATCGTACTACTCATAAGTTTTATCCCTCTATAGTTCGAGCAATTTTGGATATCCCCTTTATTCTTATAAATTGATACCACAATGATATGTCTCCATGAATCTGACATTTTTCTAGTTTCCAAAATCTTATTAAAGAACTTAGTTAGCCATTGAATCCCAACTTCTCGCAGACATTTCCATGCTTCAATTGGTATATCATCCGGTCCAACGGCCTTCCCTGTCTTCATTCTCTTTAAAGTTTCTCTCACTTCTATGGCATTAACTCTACGATGGAACACACAATCTCTCCCTTCCTGTGAAGCATACCCTTCCAAGTTTAACTCCCCTACATGTGTTCCATTGAGTAGGTTCCAAAAGTAATCATTCCATCTATCTAAAATAGCTTTATCCTGCATTAAAACTCTTTCATCCTCATGCTTAACACACTTAACATGACTCAAGTCCCTAGTTTTTCGTTTTCTAGCTTTAGCTATCTTGAAAACATCCTTATCCCCTTCCTTCGTACCTAGCTTATTATAAAGATCATCATATGCTTTCTTCTAATTAGCTTCCCCTACTGCTTTACTACTCAACTTTTTAGCTTGCTTATAAAGTTTATAAGACTTTAGGCACCTATATTTTTGCCACACCTTAAAACATATTTTACTTTTCGCAATGGTTTGTTGCACATCATCGTTCCACCACCATGTCTCCTTGTCATATAAACCTCATCTTTTGGCATCTCCTAACTTTTTCTTCGCACATCTTCTTATTTGATTTGCCAAATGTTCAAAAAGATCCGCGCTATCAGTCTTATCATTTGGTTATAGATTCTCCCAACCCTCTGAAACTGACTGGCTACCCAAAATCTTATTTCTAAATTTTTAGCACACATCTCCCTGTAAGGTCCACAACTTAATTATCGGTCTCACCCGTTCTATAGCAATACGACCCCTACTCTTAAGACAAAAATAGAGAACTAACAGCCTATGTTGGTTTGTCAGACACTCCCTTGGTATAAGCTTACAGTTTTTACACCTACCTAAATTGTGTCTCCTCATAAAAAAATAATCAATTTTACTTCTATTGCGCCAACTCGCAAAGGTCACCAAGTGATAATCCCTCTTTTATAAAAAGTATTTACGATCCCAAAATCCTGAGCTAAAGCAAAATCTATAATAGAAATCCCCGCATTGTTTTGATCCCCAAAGCCTTGACCTCCATGTACCATCTCATACCCAACTCTATCCTTACCGACATGACCATTCAAATCACCGCCTAGGAAAACCCTATCGGAAGAGGGAATTCTAATAACTAACTCCTCTAAAGAGTCCCAAAAATCCTTCTTAAATGCCCACCGATAATCGGACCGATATATCCAGACCGGGCTGGGCTTTGGAACCGATTTATAAAATAACAATAAAAAACCGGACTAGACCGGGTTTTCGGTCTCAAATGCCCACCCCTAGTAGTGATAGGAGTAGGGTTTTTATGGTATAATGACTTATTTGTAATAACACGTAGATAAACGGATATCCACGGGACAAATATGGCTAAATCCGTATCCCCTCTGAAACAGTGACATATACGATTTGGATACCCAAATCTGCCTGAAATCCATTGAGGTAAATCCAAATCCGGCCCATTCATAATGGGACTGAGTATCCGTGAAAATTAGCTCACTGCCATCCCGACTTACATCAAGACCCGCAATCGGTTGGGCCAAATTTCCATGCCGCATTGGGCTCATTGGAGGTCATGTTAGCCTTATAGCCCATCAAGACGTTAAACCCTTAACCTTCCCAAACCTCACTGTCTCTTCTTCAGGCAACTTCTTCATCTCCTCTCGTTTCCATCTCTCTCTCCTCTTCGCGCTTTCCCCCTGGCCCTGATCGTCCATCGAAGGTATATTCTCAACTTCGAAACTGATTTCTGTGGCTAATTTGTTATCTGTATCCCTCTCAATGTATATAACTTAATGAGTTGTTGTTTGTTTTGGTGCAAGGAAACGTTGGGTTGATCTTTACAAAGGAAGATTCGAAGCAAGTCAGTGAGGAAGGAGGTTGCACTAAGTACAGGTATCATGTGACGGATTGGTTTGTTTACTTCATTGCCTTTGTAAATTTGGATTTGTAGTAAGCTGCCTACATGAAAAAATAAATGAACTTGTTAAATGTGGGATACGGACTAAGACCAGGCTTGTCAATTTTTATGTTCATTCTCAATTTGTTTGAACACTTGATAATCATACCCAGTAGGAAAGACGCCATAGAATTTGATATGTCGGAGTGAGGCACTTCGGTTTAATGAGTTTAGAAAGATGGATGTTGGAGGAGATAGTCAGTTGAAAGCTTGGTTGCTTTGGGGGGGTATGGAGGAGAGAAAAAAATAGTGTAGGGAGGTAGCAAGACTTGATATATGAAGAACGATAGGAATGACATTGCTCCTTAAACCAATTCTGACGATGCGGGGATGTTCATATAGTGACTTTAATAGAGGCAAACAACTTTTAATAGAGTTGGATACTTGACTCTGAATGTTTCTATCATGTGTCACAAACTCACAATAAGGATGGGTTTGCCACTTGTGAACATTAGTTGGAGAAAACGTCTTAATGGGCAAGGACAAGACAGGTCAGAAAGATGATCTAAGGATAGTAAATGACTAAATGTTAACATAGTGCGAGGACAATAGTAATATGCTCCAGATTCGACAAAGAATATGATTCGAGATCCCTGGACGAGGTCTTAATGCGCTACAATTCGACTTAACTAATTGCTTTTGAAGAGAATAATAAGGACCCTCAAAAACTAGATGAATCTTCGCGTTCGCCCGTAGACGGTATGTAACAAACTTGCCAAAAACCACATAGTTCTCCTAGTTCTCT
Organism: Berberis thunbergii; assembly: GCA_003290165.1. Lineage (NCBI taxonomy): Eukaryota > Viridiplantae > Streptophyta > Magnoliopsida > Ranunculales > Berberidaceae > Berberis > Berberis thunbergii. The sequence goes on from QNQO01000110.1 coordinate 1,376,710, forward strand.
GCCTTGGAAAATTCTCATCAATGAAAAATTGAGCACTATTCCTGTTAGATGAAATCTCCTTGTAAATAAGATCATTTCCACAAAAAAAATGGCTCATTTAGATTTTTCTAACCCCCCTAGATGTGTTTTGAAAAAAAAAAAAAAAAAAACTCGAGGACGGCAGGATGCCCTACTCAAATATATGTAATTTTTTGGTTCTTGCTCCATCGAACTCTTGAGGTTTAAATTATAAATCTTGAATCTAGATAGAGTCAAACTTTGATATGTTAGACTTGTCCAATAAATTTTTATGGATTTTATTAATAAAACACCCCTTTAGTGGAGAGACGCTCACTAAAGGGAACAAACAAGCACGTACAAGAAGCTATTACAAAAGATAAAACTATTTCATGAGAATATGAAATCCTCCAAGCTCAGGTTCTCCATTAATGGTGGCCAAATACCAAAGAATCAATTTAGTTTGAGGATGAGATGTTGAATTGGATGTGCTATCCCTTCAAAAATTTTGATTTTTTAAAACTTTTTTTCCCATGTGATCCAAGCAATAGCATTACAATTTACGGTTCCATATCCATACCCATAGTTCATCGAGTTCACTTGCTTTCCATTCACTCAATCATTATTTGAAGCTTCCATGCATGTATCATTTCTTGAATTTATTGAGGAAGTGTACTGAAATACGTTTTCCATTTGGGTATGTTACAGTATGTCTCTTGTTTTGTAGCGCAAAGTTTTGTAGTTTCCTTTGCACTGATAGCCACATGACCAAGCATATCCTATGAGGTACTTTTGCTACCCAAACCCTTACAAATACAATCTGCCCACAGTCTCTCTCATACCCAGAGACATGTTTATAATACTTCTTTTGAGGAAAACCCATCTCTATTTTTATCCCATGCCCAGTAATTGTTTTCCTCTTTAACTGTTCTCGGAGTAATCAACTGAGTAGATCCTCCAATTGGCTCATCCCTTGTTAAATATCTGTCATCCTCCAATTGTATTCCAACGTTGGTGTTGTCTCTCTCATGTTATCTTCTCTCTCGTGTTATCAACCAGCCTATTATTCTTCCAACTACTGTGCTGTTCCTCATGTGCAATAATTCTGATTTTCATTTGGACTACATGTCATATATTTGTTTTTAAGACAATATGGGATGGATGAATTTTACCAGTTAACAGTTATGAAATGATGTTTATTATGGTGTCAACACGAGGTAATCTGAATGTTTGCTAGATACACATTGCTGAAGCTGATTTGAATACCATAGGATACTTATCTTGCATATGGGCTTGTCTCCTAAAAGTTGTCATGGCACAAACTTTCATTTTTTTTTTTTTGGGTCTCAAATTCAGAAAAGCTCACAGGCTTTAAGGTGAGATGAGTTACAATGTTATAGATACAGTTAATCAGTTAAGACACGTGCACAGACCAATTTGTTGATCTGATACTGTTCTGTTGACTATGTATTCCTGCTACATGTTTCTCCACCACTGGGATTATTTTATTTGTCTTTCTTGTTCAGTTATCTACTTCTTGTCTTACCTATTCCATACTTTGCTGGTTGAGAGCATAATCTTCTATACACCTCTCTTTTCCCCCCTCCCTCCTCATTCCCACTATACTAACAAGTCAAATTACTTGTCTAAGAAGCTCAACTTGGTCGCTACTAAACTGAAATTCTTATTCTCCATAGCCTAGAAATTTCTATAGCAATGGAGTTCGTGAGCCCTGAAGGTCTTCGTTTGGATGGTCGTCGTCCCATGGAGGTAATAAGTCTCTCTGTAAACTTCATCCAATCTAATTATTATCACTAGCTTTGTTTCTGTTTCATCTCAGATGAGACAAATTCGAGCAGAGATAGGAGCCGTATCCAAGGCTGACGGGTAAATCGCAAAATTTTACAGTCTCAACTTTAGTGTTTTACCTATTATGTTAAGTTCTCTAGTTTTATTCTCAAAATTGGTTGTTATTATTATTATATATATATATATATATATATATATATATATGTTTTTTATTATTATTATTTTTTATTTTACTCCAATTATTACCATATTTTTCGTTTAATCACAGTTCTGCAGTTTTCGAAATGGGGAACACTAAAGTCATTGCTGCAGTATATGGCCCTAGAGAGGTACAAATACTTGACTTTGTAACATTAGTTACAAGCTTCCTTGATACAAACTGCAGGCGAATGTCTCTCTTGGGGCTTCCTTATTCCTGGTTGTCCATGTCGGTTGTATTGTAATGATAATTTAAAGTTTTACCAACCAAAAAATAAAAAATAGTTATAAGTCAACCTTGACGATGATTATGGGATTGAATAGTGACATAGGCTGTTAAGGTGATCTCATGTTCGGAAGGTCAACTGTTGGGATGGATTTGTTTGATAATTAATTGATAAGTTTGGAGTGAATAGGAGCTTCGTTGATCTTATTTCTGAAGAGATATGGAAAGTTTTATTCCAGGTGAAATACTGGCATCTCCAGGTGTGGTGACCGGACAAGAAGTAGGTAGTGTGTATGAAATCAGTGTAAGAGAGTTTCTAATCTGAGAACGTTTGATGCTTGCTTTTGAAAGTTATGTTATCACCATGTAAAAGATGTTGAGATGGGTCATGGAAATGATAGATGTATCTTGAATCCTTGATATATTAATACTGTAATGTAACGAACCATGGGAGTCTAAGGTTCTGATGGAAGGGTGGCGGAAGCTGAAAGTGACATGGATGTGTCTATTTTTCCCTTCCCATTAGCGTCCCAAATGGTTTAAGAAATAATATATTTTTTTCTAGGATGCCTGGAAGAATGGAAGATGATCATAAGCACGATTTGGACAGTTGGAGGAAGAATATGCAGCTTTTAGAATATGATATGTTTGGAGAGCACTAGTCTTGTCAGTTCTCGTATTTTATCAATTCTTTAAAAAAAAATGTGGAGGCATCAAGAAGTTGGATCTAGGTCTTATGTACTGTTCTAGTTTTTTTTTTCAATGGACGACTAATACTCCCTTTGATAGACTGTTTAGGTAACAAATAATTTCTTAAAACAATTTCTTCGTGTCATAAATATTTCTACAAGAATTTTCTGGACCAGTTTTTTTTGTTTTGTTTCCACTTGTATTCTACAACACATCTGCCATATATTGACATTTCAATTATTTTTGAAAGGTCCAAAATCGGAGCCAGCAAATGAATGACCAAGCACTGGTAACTGGCCTTAGTTTTACAATAATTAAGCCTCCAATTGTTCACTCATCAAACATGTTCTCACTTTTTCTTTTGTGGTACATAATGTCATATTTAGGTTCGCTGTGAATATAGCATGGCTAATTTTAGCACTGGAGATCGCATGAGAAAACCGAAGGGTGACAGGTTATCCTTTTCTTTTGACTCATGGTCATAATATATGCTCTTTTTATGGGAGTTGAGCTTTATACTTTCTTTATTGTAAAAGCTTTTGACCAAATCCTTAGAAAGCCACGATACAAGTGCTTTTCAAAGAAAAAACAAAATGTCTGAACATCCTTAGTACACACTGAAGAGAAAAACGAGAATTTTCAACTAGATAAAATGTTTTTATTCACAATATTTGTATGGTATTTATATCATACTGAAAATCTAGTTCTTTGAACCGTGTACTTTGGTGCATTTGGGTTGTTGTAAAATCTTGAACTAGATATATTTTGTATCTTAGGATCATATTTTTACTGAGTAGGGTGAATATATGCGGATTTAGGTTTGGAGGGTAATATGAAGACAATAACAGATGCCCAGAGTACTTTTGTTGAAGCTCTCAAGGCAATATACATTGGGTATCGTGACGACGTGACCTCTAAGGGCAACATCACAACCATGCTATGAACTCTCTTCCAGAACATCACTTTTTGGGCATTGAGCTTAACGGTCTCTAGAGAGGTTCAACCACGTCACGTCATACACTAGCAATAAACTCACAACTACATATGCCCCACATTCTCCATAACTGATGAAGCCACTCTCTCTTTTGGATCACTATATATATGGTTCAAAGAAGAGCAACAGGGGGTTAAATTTTTTTTTTTTTACCCTCCCCACCCTATGCTGCCGGCCGGGTTCGAACCCGTGACATGTGATTCCATCCGCCACACCTAGTATATCTTTGGCTTCTCTGCGATATCTCTCGTAAGTCATGACCTTTCTCATTCCTCAGTTCCTATCCCCCTAGTATCTTTCTTCCTTTCCTTCACCTATTGGTAACAGTGTATCCTAGCTTTGGGAGTAAGATAATTTATGTAGCCCTCATCAAGACCTAATCCACCATCTCTTGAGATTCTCCCATATAGGTTTTTTTGGCTTGTTTTGATACAAGACATACTAATTAGTTCCTTTACCAATGGCGTTAATAAATAAATTGCTATGAAGAGTCATACTTAGATTTCCTGAATCGCTATAGAAAATCTGTTTGCCATGCTTTCCATGAGATAGCAACCAAATTGAGACCAAGCTAGATTTTATAAGGACTTGTCTTCTAGACAAGAAAATCAAGAGTGATCTTTATGCACCTATTACTCTTGCTTATAATTTGATAATTCCTGATTCAAGATGCCCAATAAGTTCCCAATTCATCCCTCTTTGTTTTCCAGTTTTTATCTTTAGCAAATGTAATATTCATTTGCAAGAAAGACTTGAGATTCTATTGGAGTGTTTTTGTTTCAATTCATTTGCAAGATATATACCTGTGTACTTTACTAAAATTCGCTTTACTCGTGGGGTGTGGCTACAAATAATAAGTTACTAGGGTTGCATTGATGCAAAGAGGTGCAAATGTGGATGAAGATTTATGTTTATGTTCGGAGACCAGTAAGTCTAGAAGCAATGTCTTCCTCCTGTGGAAGTGCATACAAGAGTTGTTGAACCACTTCTCTGGCCTTCTTCACACTTCATGGGTCTTCCCTACCCTCGTTGTTGGTACATTTATATGTTGGAAGTCTATAAACTTTGAGGTTTGTCAAATCTGACTTTGTTTGCTATTTGTTAGAGTATTTGGGTCATAAGAAACAATTTGGTTGTTCTAAACGATAAGAATCTTAGGAGGAGAGCAATCAAAGTCTAGGGCTATTGTGGTCTCGGGGTTTGAAGTTTCCTCCTCTTTTCTTGGGAGTCTTCTTTGAAGCAGTTCCTCGAGAGGCGAAGTAGAAAAGCATCAACAAAGGAAAGGAGGGTTCGCTCCGAAGGCAGGAGATCTCGATGCGAAGAAGACAAACATGGTGAGAGGTTGAACTTTGAAAAAGCTCAATGCACCCAAGCATTGGATGTTGAATAAACTTGGTGGTGCATTTGCTCCCAAGCTATCATTTAGACCTCACAAGTTAGGAGAGTGTTTACACTTTACATTGATCCCATCCTATGAAACAGGTTAAAGTATGCCCTCACATACTGTGAGGTCACTGCTACCATGATGCAACATTATGTTATGGTTGATAAAAAGGTTAGATGTTAGGACATATAAGGCATATCCTGTGGGATTCAAGGATGTCGTGTCCATTCCCAAAATAGCTGAAAATTTCCATCTAGTCAATGACACCAAGGGACATTTTCATCTTCATTCTATCAAGGATGAGGAGGAGGCAAAGTTCAAGCTGTGCACGGTTAGGTCTTTGCTATTTGGCCAGATTTCATACCTCAACGCCTATGATGGTCGCACTATCTGCTATCCTGATCAGCTTATCAGAGCAAATGACATCATCAAGCTTGATCATGGGAACTAGAAAACAATTGACTTCACCAAATTCGATGTTGGGAATTGTCATGGTTGCTGGTGGAAGGAACAGGGTACGTGTTAGAATCATTAAGATCAGAGAGAAGCATAAGGGTCCCTTTGAAACCATCCATGTCTAGCATGCTACCAGCCATGAGTTCGCTACCCGTTTGGGCAATGCGTGTACCATTTGAAAGGGACAAAGCCCTGGGTCACCCTACCCAAGCGTAAGCGTATCAAGAGGCCAGGAAAAGGATTGTAGCTAGGGTGTTCTTTTTTTTTGAATAAATTAATAAATTATTTTTTAATAATGAAAGTGTGAGATATAGTTTACATGGTTGTTGGATATCTTCTTTGCCGTTTGGTTCTAGCTGACAATTGTTGTCATTTGTCATTGTACTTTTCTTTGATATCATGGTCAAATTATGGATAGTTTTCTAGTAAAAATCCAGATTTTTAATTCTGTAATGGACCAAATTTCTAAGTCAGCTAAGATGCCTAGTCTTTTGCATCCTCTTTATTATTATTATTATTAAAATTTAAGGGGGGAGGGGGCTGGGGGTTAGACATTCCTTCCTGTTTCTAATTCAAAATTTGGATATCCCCCTCAAAGATGGGAAATTAGACATGTCCCCGTAAATGGTCTGATTCTTGACCAGAGGTGTTGGGGATATTTTTACTTGACCAATATGCCCTCCACGTTATATGCACTTTATTACTCTCTCAAGACAAATTCAAAACCATCCATCTTAACTTATCACACGCACCACAAAAAGCATATTAAAGCCAAGATCAAATTTGATTGAAAAAAACAATGTTCTTCTTCAATGATCACCCTCTTCGCCCATTTTTTACGATTTCTTGGCTTCCACAAACACAACACAAGAACCCACCACACTAGTTCTCAAATCACTATCGTTATGCTCAACTCCTCCCTCTTCCAAACCAAACCATTCTAAATCAAAACCTTCAAACATACCCAAACAAACAACCTCCTTCAACAGCCGCGCATCCTTTTGGTCAATTTCTTACTGCAATTGAATAAAGAGAAGTTCAAAAATTCCTTAGCTAGGCTATGATTCTCTTGGGTTTTTGGAGGTGGCCTTCAAAGGATGAAATAAAGATGAAATCAGGGTTTGATGTTATAGCGGTGGGTTTGTTGTGATCAGAATAGGGTTTGCGAAAGACAATGGCTTTCGTCTGCGAGTGGGTCTTGTTCTTCCTTAAATGGTTTCGCTTGGGGAAGGCTTTGAAGTTCCAATTCTTTTCTTATACTGTTTGGGTACTGGTGGGTTCATGTGGCTGTGTTAATGGAAGCCTGGAGATCGGAGATGGGGGCGAAGAGGGTGATCGGTGAAGAAGAAGATGATATTTTTTAATCAAATTTGATCTTGGCGTTTAAATAACTTCTTATAATGCGTCTTAAGTTGAGATGGGTGGGTTCTAAGTTTATCCAATTTTGAGGAGGGTATCCCTAATCCCATATTAGCAATAGGGGGTATGTCTAAAGTCCTTTTATTTTAGTTGCCATTTGGTGAAACTCATATAGTGTGTAGTGATTGCGGATGTTATTCGGCCTTGTTTCATTCCTTGGTAGTTCAACCCCCCCCCCCCCCCCCCCCCACACACACACACACACATATTATAGTTTATAGATAACTACCCATTCCTGTAGTATGTATTCAAACAAAAAAAATCTTGGACAGTTCCTGAATGTTAAGATGGAATTTGTAAATGATATCTCTTGTATATGTAGGCGATCCATCGAGATATCACTTGTTATTCGTCAAACCATGGAAGCTGCCATACTGACACACCTAATGCCCCGTTCTCAGGTTTCTATTACAAATGCAACTGCTGCTCTATTTTTTCAATTATTATTTTTCTTTTTAATTATTATTTATTTCTACATACGTGCAGATAGATATATTTGTCCAAGTGCTTCAAGCTGATGGAGGTACTTATTAAATTTCTTGCCAATCCATTTTGCATTATAGATGATTCTCAAAAATCTTTTTTACTCAGTAATCTCCTATCTTGTTCCCTTTTTCATATTAGTGAGGCAGTATGCACTAGGAAGTAGGGAGAAAATGGAAAGAGAAATGCTATGAAACTTTTACCTAAAAAGGAAAAATACCCCGGAAAGATAAATCATAAGTAGATACATTATGAGCATTTATGCAGCGAAGTTCAAAGTTTATTTTTGAAACTATTTATTAGTTATTACAAACTGTTTTATTTTTTATTTTTTGGAAACTATTCATTGTAAACTATTAAACAGATACCTTTTATTTCTGCAAACACGTAGTGTGGTTTGAGCTGTGTTCCCTAGGTTGTTTCAGACATCCAATCTCAGCAGGTGACAGGTTTCTTTGTTTAAAGCCCCGATGGAGGTGGTTGGAACTTGCACTTGAGAAGGGCCAAGTATGAGTGGGAGGAGGAAATGGTTTCATCAGTCATTGTGGCAGCTCTTGAGTTTATGGTGCCTGGCACAAATGAGGATGGATGAAAATGGAAATGAGATAAGAGTGGGTCATATTTTATAACCATTTGGTTTAGGATGATAATGTTCTAGGTTTCAGAGCCAACTATCCTACTTCCATTGTATGGAAGATATGTGTGCTTCCCGAGGTGTTTTTTTTTGTATGGGAATTGTTTTGGAACCATGTCGAGGTACATCTCGATAAGGACGGGGATCATGGTAGATCCGGAAGGCCATATGCTTAAGCGTATCTATGATGTGGAGTTGGGTGACCATCTGTTGCTCCGTTGCTTCATTGTGAGTTGGTGTGGCTAGGTGATGCCTTGGTCTAGTAGTGCAACTGTGAAGCCTTCTCCAAACATGGGGGTGGAGTACTTTGGTCCCTTAACTCCCTATGCCATTTTATGAGTGGTGTGTTAAGAGAGAAATAACATGAGATTTTGGGTCTTCTATTATGTCTAGAGATTGTATTGTGATGGATGCTCTCGGCTTTGATTGATTGTGTTGGAAATTTTTCGTGGAGTCCTTAACAGTTGCTTTTATTGCAATAAAAGCCACTGTCACTTTTACACACATTGAATGGGGGGTCCTAACAAAAACTGTTACGTACTTTTGCGATCAAGGTGGGAAAATCATTTCTGTCCCTTCCCATAAAAATGAATTACTCATGGGCTGAGAGAACAGGGCATTCTCATGATTGGTTTTACAGAAGAAAATGGTTTCTGTATGGATTTTGCATTTCATGTCCAATCAAACTTAGCTGAGTATCAATGTTGTTATTCAAAACGCCACAGGATGCAAGATTTTAATTTCTACTGCAAAGATTTTCAAAAACTAAATGTATGCTTTATTTATTTATTTATTTTTTTGTATGGTTCACCACTGATTCAGATTGTGAACCAATCTGAAACTGTTCTCTCCTTTCTTTGTAGGAACAAGATCTGCTTGCATTAATGCTGCAACCTTGGCACTTGCTGATGCTGGCATTCCAATGCGTGATCTTGTTACTTCCTGTAGTGCTGGATATCTTAACAGCACTCCGTTGTTGGGTACATTAACTTATTGTTTGCACTTTCCTGGAGTGTTGCCTGAGTTACCGTTTGAAAGGATTTCTCTGTCTTATACAATTGGAATTTTATGTCAACAGATCTGAATTATATTGAAGATAGTGCTGGTGGCCCTGATGTTACTGTTGGAATTCTCCCAAAGTTGGACAGAGTGACATTACTTCAGGTCCATAGTAGGATTTGATAGTTGTGTGCTTGTTTATGGTCTCAGTTTCTTGCTCCAGTGTCCTCTTTTAAAGTGGCAGATTGTTATTGCATGTTTTTTTTTCTCCCTAGTGCTTTCTGCTGGTGCAGACGACTTAGGACCAATGCATTAATTAATCTGTATAATCGTGTTTCTCATATATTTTATGGTTCCACTTTCCCTTCCTTTCTACTAGGAACTTTCATATCAGAAGAAAATGGAGTGCTCCACTCTCCCCCCCCTTAATTGTACTCTCAAGTAGGTTGTTTGATGCAAGTTGTTATGGGTTGTATATGTGAAGAGCCTTAGAAAGTCAAAACGCCATCAAATGGATGTGGCTGTTAGATAATTGGATGTGATTTTTACTGTTTATGAGAGCTATTTGGAACTATAAACAACCTATATTGTTTGGCAATGGGTGTCTCTTTGTGCATTGTCTGACATTGGTTGTTTCACATGAACTTCTTGGACATACAATTGTCCCTGCCATCCATCACCCTAAAAGGTTCCGTCTAGCGAGATTTGAGCATCAATAAAAAACCAAGCCTTTTTGCATTTTTTTTTAGGAATTAGTACTTCCTATATCTTGATAGAGATATCATTCAGTTAAGCTAATTTGAAGTCAAGGATGACATCCTGGTTAATTGATAGCCTGTATCTAATAATAACACAAATCTTTATAGTCCTGCCAATCATCACATCTATCTAAAACCGTATTAAGCATTGTTGATAATGTTCTGTAAATTGGGTTATTCAATGTCAGATCAACATAATACTGTCAGATTTTAGGATTCAATGATGTTTATATCATTGTGCTTTATACAATAAACGTAATATTCAAGGATTTTTGATATCTAAATTGAATCCCCCCATGGCCACCTTCTCTACTTTTAGGAAGAAATCTAATACTCCTTTACAATTATTCTTTTCTACCATAACAACCCTCTGTAGTTTATGTTGTGCAGTCAGTTTAATTTTTTTGCTGATTATGCAGATGGATGCAAAGCTACCAATGGATATCTTTGAAAATGTCATGAATCTTGCCACAGAAGGGTGCAAGGCAATAGCAAATTACATTCGAGAAGTAAGAACCTTCTTTGTTTATTATTTTGTCTAGTTTATTAATTTTATACATTTCAGATGATTCATGTGCATAGAAAACAATATCTTTCTTTTGGTGTGGCAAATTGTTTTCTAACTTTTGAAGTTGTGGAACTTCAAGACTTCTCTTCTGGTTCATATTTGATATTTTCTATCTTTTGAAGTTGTGGAACTTCAAGACTTCTCTTCTGGTTCATATTTGATATTTTCTATCTTTGGTGTGCAATCGGCAGGTACTATTAGAGAATACTAAGCAACTGGAGTACTGGCGTGGTTGATTTTTTTCTTCAGGTAAAATGTTTGTCACCTTTTTCTTAGATATTGTTTCAATGAAGTATTGTGTTCATGGTCGCATAATTTACTCCTGCACAGCCACCACTATTCATAAGTTCCCTAAAATTTTGGAGTCAATTTGCAAGTTTTGTTTGAATCAATCAGCAAAGCCAGTGAAGAAATCTTGCTGAAAACCACCATTCTGTAATGAATAACCTTTTTTTTTGTTTGGATGGAAATAATTTCTTGGCCAATGCTCCAACATATCATTTGACATGAATGTTTCATGGCTAAGAATAATAAGACTCTAGAATACAATTGTTTCTATTCTCACTTACAATAATAAGACTCTAGAACACAATTGTTTTGTATTTTCTCTTACAATGAGAACTTCGTGGAGGGATGTTATAGACAACTGGGTTCCCATGCAAAAGTAATAGACGAGAAAATTTTCTCATTGATGAAATAAAATTTTCTTAAACATATAAATCCAGCAGGTTTTAAGTAAATTAGACTATGGAACTCTGTCTAGGATGGTTTATTATGAAGGGACTTCCTGTATTTTGCAGGTTTTTTTTTTCTGCAGTACACACCCTGGACTTGTGAGCGGCACGTTACTACTACTTTGTTGCTGATCTTCGATCCTATCAGTATCTGAGTTGTGTTTGCAGCCCCGGAATGGTCCATGAGGTTCTGGATGCAGAAGCACTGTTGGAGTACATGACATGATTTTTAGTCAGAATGGTCTGCTTATACTGTTTTGAAGCTAGAGGAATAGAATTGTTGAGATACAATGAGATCCTTTCACATGTAATCTATTATTTATCATCAAAAGTTTAGGTGTCACTTTTTGTTTCTCACACATTGGGCTGTCTACTTGTTGGTAGGATCATTCCTTAGCATGTGTGGGTTGATGCTACTGAACATTGTTTTTAAGAATTAAATGGGTTGATAGGATAAAGAAAAATCTTCATGCAATGGTTGTCATTGATAGTTTGGGCCTGCAAATCACATTTGAGCTACATGTATGACACTTAAGATGTAAAACTTCTTGTAGTTTTAATTTCCCAATTGAGAGATGCAATTATAAGCACCTTGGAAACTCTCGGTAATCTTGTTGATCCATGAAGCATTGGTTCGTTATCAGGTGCTATCAGTGTGCATGAAACTTAACACACTGAAACATGATCAAATCAATGATTGTAAATATATCCTTATGTTTAAATATCTTGAAAAATATAGCATTCAAGATATCAACAATCAAAGTGGCGCAGCGGAAGCGTGGTGGGCCCATAACCCACAGGTCCCAGGATCGAAACCTGGCTTTGATATATAATTTTTTTTCGTGCAATGAAAAATCATCTTTTATGTCTAAGATTTAAAGAAGAATCATCTTTTAGGTCTAAGATTTAAAGAAGGAACGTGTTAGCTCGAATAAAATACATATTCTTTTATATGTTTTTCTTTGTGCAATGAGGAACCATCTTTTATGTCTAAGATTTAAAAAAGAAATGTGTCATCTCAAAGAAAATGTCACGTCCTCAAGCAAAGCTGATTTGATTTTAGAAGTAAAGAGGAGCTGAAATAAGAAACAGAAAAAAGGGCGCCAACACATGGCGCCAAATTCAAATTCAAAAGTTGGGAGTAAGGATAGTTAAGTCATTTGCTATTGTCAGTTACAAATAAGAGGTACACAGGCAAACACGTGTAAGCTCGGGATTAGCCGTTTTGAAATTCTGTTGCAAATTCTGTTACAAGTTTAGTATAAGAAGAGCTGCTCTGTAATAGAGAAAGTAGAGAAGAAAATTATATGTAGGCTCTTCTGGGTTGAGTTCACCCAAAGAGAGGTTACCCTCTGTAGTTTGTATTGTTGTTTCAGATCTATAATAGTTCCTTGTTCTTCTCCCATTTTCTAATTCTTCCATTGTTCCCTGTTATGTTTTGGATCCAAGTCACAAACGTGACAATTGGTATCAGAGCAAGTTACGATCCACTAATCTGTGCAACCATGGAATTCACATCTAAGGAGATAGAAACTTTTATGGAGGAGACAAAGGGAAACCAACTGGAATTCAATGGATAGTGTGAACTTCTGAAAATTGAACTGAGGAGTTTAGCACAATCAATTGATGCTCAAGAGAAGAGATGGGATACCCGTTTTGAACAATTTTTTCAACTGATCCAGAGCAGACAGAGTTCTACCAGCATAGCTCCTCCACAGAGAACTACCACCTCTCAGTCTGATGGAGATACTGATCTTGCCAACAGATCATTTGCCCAAAGCCATTGGGAAAATCAAGGTACTGGATTTGCTAGTTTTCTTTCAATTCAACTCACTTGTACTCCAAAACAGTCACAAGGACCTTCATCAAATCAGTCCATGAAGATCCAAGATTCCTGGTCCTTAAAGGGTAATTATGGAAGCACTTGGGACGATGAACAGAAGTATGTCGATTCCTCTGATGCACCTCCCACTGATGAATGGGAAAATTCTCATAAACATGGCTATACTGGTGAAGTTTGGGTAGGGATTGAAGTCATGGGCATTACTGCAACGTTGCCCAAAGAATCATATTCCAGTATTTCTCAATGTCGTATGGACAATCTCCCTGTTGATGGTATTTACAAATCAAGATCAATTGAGCAGGGTTTCAGTAATTCGTCTACACAGAAGGTATTTGATGAAATGACTACAAGAGAGGTTTTGGATTTTTTGCATACACATGCTAGATTTCAAAGGGTGACTTACTCTTCTCGAATAAAGGTTAAGATGAAAGTTTTGTCAAAAGGGGAAAGGGATGGGAAACCTGGTGGTTTGGATGAAGTTACAGACATGTATCAAATCATGCTAGTTGATGGTACAATTGTTGCAAAAACACTTGAGGAAGGAGTAACTAAAAGTTGAACTAAGAGACCATGTCATACATGGTTACCAAGACGAATGTAGGGTATATAAGTTCTACAAATCAGGAAAGACACAACTCTGTGGCAAGGGAATCGGTCCCAACACTGGTGTTTCTCTCCATCTCAAGGGTTCCTGTTCCCATCATGTGATCAAAGGTTTTATGATACAAGGTGGAGATATGTCAACTTGCAATGGTACTAGTGGGAACCTATTGATGGATTGAAATTTGAAGATGAGAATTTTGAACTGAAACAGGAAATGAAAGGAATGTTGTCAATGGCTAACTCTGGCCCTAACACCAATGGTTCTCAGTTTTTTATAACTACGACTAGAACTTCTCTTCTAGATGGAAAACAGGTGTTTGGAAAGGTAACAAAAGACATGGGGGTTGTTCATTTTGTTGAGCATGTCCCTATTAAGGGTGTTTGTTCCACTCTTGTTGTTATAACAGAGAAGAGTTCATACTTGAAGACGATCAAATCACAGATTTTCACAAACAGTTCAGCTTATAAGTTGAAACTAGGAGACCTGAAAGGAGCACTACCGGATGCTGATTTTACAATACCATGGTGTGAGCAGTGTCTGCCTAATGGATTTGTTATCCCTGGAAATAATAACAGTGTTGATAAATGTCAACGTAGATGCGATATAGGGGATGCAGAATATCTAAGATACCATGGACTGCAAGAGTTTGATCTAGCAATGCATCATCTTGAGGAGAAATATGGCTTCATGACTTCCCAGCAGCATCACATATCACGAAAAGATGAAGGAGACAGGGTCATTATCTTTGAGCATGGAGACTGGGTTTTTGTTTTTAACTTTTATTGGATGAGTAGCTATTCTGACTACCGAGTAGGATGCTTGAAGATTGAAGTAAAGCCAGGCATTGCAATTGTGGAGTTTGGAGATGATGCACAATTCTCAATTGTTATACAATCTCTTTATGGATACCTCCCTCAGCTGAACTTAGTGAACACTCAACTACCCTTAGTATACAAACAAGGCAGAATTCAAGCTGAACCAATTGTTATTCTATCCAGGAGCATGATTCCCTACAACAATCTAACTGCTACACAAGTCCTTATTCAACTGTCCATTGCAATAGCAGCTAAAACACCCTGGAAAGACTGGACACATATCGATTCTCTGTTCCTCATTGTAATCCTTGAGGACAAGGATTTCAAAAAGGGGTGGGCATTGTCACGTCCTCATTGTAATCCTTGAGGACAAGGATTTCAAAAAGGGGTGGGCATTGTCACGTCCTCAAGCAAAGCTGATTTGATTTTAGAAGTAAAGAGGAGCTGAAATAAGAAACAGAAAAAAGGGCGCCAACACATGGCGCCAAATTCAAATTCAAAAGTTGGGAGTAAGGATAGTTAAGTCATTTGCTATTGTCAGTTACAAATAAGAGGTACACAGGCAAACACGTGTAAGCTCGGGATTAGCCATTTTGAAATTCTGTTGCAAATTCTGTTACAAGTTTAGTATAAGAAGAGTTGCTCTATAATAGAGAAAGCAGAGAAGAAAGTTATATGTAGGCTCTTATGGGTTGAGTTCACCCAAAGAGAGGTTACCCTCTGTAGTTTGTATTGCTGTTTCAGATCTATAATAGTTCCTTGTTCTTCTCCCATTCTCTAATTCTTCCATTGTTCTTTGTTCTGTTTTGGATCCAAGTCACAAACGTGACAGAAAATACATATTCTTTTCTCCTAATTCACTCTCCTCATCATTGCTTTCAACAATGACCACTGCAATATCAGCAATGTGCAATGTCTCTAGGAAAAAAATGAGCAGATAAAATGCCCATAGTTGATGCGGATTCTGCAAGGCAATTATGTGCCAGATTAGTGAGACCCACGGTTCGGGTCTACCCAAACCTGAGAAACTGGTATCGATTGGCTCTAGGTTCTGGTCCATTTATTTTTTAGCGGTTCGATTCTGAATCTGACGAGCCCAGTCCATTGTCGTGCCTACATCTTTGTTAATGACATACCTCATTTCTATTAACTTATTTAGTCATACCTCTTCGTAACCTTGATTATTTTAGGATCACCTCTTCTAATTGTTGATCAATTACATTTGACTCCCCATAATTAGTCTAACCGTCAATATTAATTTTTTTTTGTTTAATTTGAACTGGTTATGTCAACTGATAATAAGTGCCTAAAGTAACATCGAATGTTGTATTCAGATATATAAATTTACTAATGACTCTTGGTTCTTGTAATCGTATTCCCTTAGTTTTATCACACTGCACCATTAGCACCACTTATCAACAAGACTCAAGTATACATGTCTGTACAATTGAACATGGTATTAGTTATTTTCATATCAGACTCTTACAAAGTTATAAGAACATTTTTTACTTCAAATGTATGTATGTTATATAAGCAGGTGGATGTTTGAATTCTATGTCGTATACAAACTTCACTCTTATAGGTGGCATGTTTTGATTTTTATTAATCTATAAATTGTTATATTAATTATATATCATATCATGTATTATAGATTGAGATGATGGTTAGTGCAGACAAATTTGTAAGAGTAGCAATCTACTTTGCATTCTATTCTCCGAGACAATTTTGAGGACACACAAGATCCACATCATAACAATGTTTATACCCGGGGTTCTTTCACTTAGCTATTTCTTGTCGGGTTGAAAACAAACACGATGAAAAGTGTGAAAGACACGACCCAAGAATTAGGATGACAAAATTTGGTCTCCAATTATTAAAAAAAATAAAATTGTGTCAAATTAATATTGTAAGATAAAATATTTAAAAATCAGAAAGGAGGACAAATTTGTTGCCATCCATCATCTAGTACTTATAACTTTCAATTTTTCAGTCTCACTTGAAATTGACCAAAAAAAAAATGTATAGAGAAAAGTGAGTTTATGTTTCTTATCGCAAATTGGTTTGATTTGATTTTATCGAGAGAAGAACAATAAGCCACTTTAATTGACATATCTCTCTCTCTCACGTGTTTGGTGCACGTGTGAAACGCCACTTAATATATCGTTTTACACAAACAAAACGAGAGGCAGCGAAGAAACCCTAAACAGCAACTCGATATCTCATCTCGTGAGTCTCAAATTAGTCTATCTCTCTCGTTGAAAACCAATAAAAATTGTAACTTGGCGATAAGTTCAGTTTTGGGCGATTTCAGGTTTATCTCTCTTCTCTTCATCTCTTCGTGAGTGAGTTTCTGAAATTTGTTTATCTCTCTTTGTTTATTGTGCTTTTTTATTTTTTTGTGTTGGACTTTTTTTTTTTTTGAATGAAATGTTTGGTTTTTAGGGCGATATTGGAAAAATTGAGAAATGGGTTTTGTTTGGAATTGTGAAATTTTGTAAGGTTTAGTTAAAATGTGGGGGAATTGAAGAGTTTTTTTGGGGAAAAGGTTGGAACTTGGGAGAAATGAACAAAAAAGGGGTTGCCCTCAGATTTTAGTGATTTGATGAGCAAAGTTTGGAATGAGTGTTAGTAGTGAAAGGAAATGTCCAAAAAATGAACAAAATTGACTTGTTTTCATGTGAGATTCAGCCCCATGATGATGTTACTTGCTCGTTGCTACACAAAAACATGGGTTAAGATGTCTAAACCCAGAATTAATTTTGAAGAATTGAGAAATGGGTTTTGTTTGGAATTGTGAAATTTTGTAGGGTTTAGTTGAAATGTGGGGAGATAATGGGGGAAATGAAGTGTGTTTGTTGGGAAAAAGGTTGGAACTTGGGGGAAATGAACAAAAGGGGTTGTTTAGAAACACTCAGATTTTAGCGATTTGATGAGGAAAGTTTGGACTTTGGAAGAAAGTGAGAAATGGGTTTTGTTTGGAATTGTGAAATTTTGTAGGATTTGGTTGAAATGTGGGGAGAAAATGGGGAAATGAAGGGTGTTTTTTGGGGAAAAAGTTGAAACTTGGGGAAAATGAACAAAATGGGTTGTTTAGAAACACTCAGATTTTAGTGATTTGATGAGGAAAGTTTGGAATGAGTGTTTGTAGTGAAAGGGTATAGTTCGGACAGTTGGTGGTTTTAAAGGAAATGTCCAAAATAGTGAACAAAATTCACTTGTTTTCATGTGAGATTCACTGATTCAGCTCCATGATGATGTTATTTGCTAGTTGCTACATAAAAACACGGGTTAAGATGTCTAAACCCAGAATTGATTTTAAAGAAAGTGAGAAATGGGTTTTGTTTGGAATTGTGAAATTTTCTAGGGTTTGGTTGAAATGTGGGGAGAAAATGGGGGAAATGAAGTGTCCTTTTTTTGGGGGAAAAGGTTGGAACTTGGGAGAAATGAACAAAAGGGGTTGTTTAGAAACGCTGAGATTCTAGTGATTTGATGAGGAAAGTTTGGAATGAGTGTTTGTAGTGAAAGGGTCTAGTTGGGACAGTTGTTGGTTTGCAAGGAAATGTCCAAAAATTGAACAAAATTCACTTGTTTTCATGTGAGATTCAGCCCCATGATGATGTTACTTGCTAGTTGCTACACAAAAACACGGGTTAAGATGTCTAAACCCAGAATTGATTTTAAAGAAATTGAGAAATGGGTTTTGTTTGGAATTGTGAAATTTTGTAGGGTTTAGTTGAAATGTGGGGAGAAAATGAGGAAATGAAGTGTGTTTTTGGGGAAAAGGTTGGAACTTTGGGGAAATGAACAAAATGGTTGTTTAGAAACACTCAGATTTTAGTGATTTTGGTGAGGAAAGTTTGGAATGAGCGTTTGTAGTGAAAGGGTACAGTTGGGACAGATGGTGGTTTGAAAGGAAATGTCCAAATGAACAAAGTTCACTTGTTTTCATGTGAGATTCAGCCCCATGATGATGTTACTTGCTAGTTGCTACACAAAAACATGGGTTAAGATGTCTAAACCCAGAATTGATTTTGAACTGTAATTTTCCTTTCCTCGTTGAAAAAGTGATTCTATAAGTTGATAAATTACCTGTCTCTTGGTTAAGTTTTCAAACTTGTGAATTTTTCCGGGAAGTGGCAAGGTGAAGGGTTATACTGTAGTAGGATTCTTGGAAGATTGTGAAGATTAAACCTGGGTTTGGCAGAGTGCAATGTGCAAAACATCTTGTACTTGTTTGTTTTGTACAATGAGAATCGACGGTTATTGCCCATAGGCATAGGCAATCTTGTCAAAACATGTAGATTCTTGTGTTTTTGTGTGGTGTGTTCTAGCTGTTTTCTGCGGTCTGTTCTAGTATATTTTGTTATATTCTTTTGGGTTGAACAAATGGTGAGTCGTCTGATTCATCAACAAGTGATGCTTTAAGGATTTGATCAATAGAGGGGAAATTGCGTCAAGATACGTGAGGGTTCCGAATGCAAAATTCACGATGCAGAAATTCAATGGAAGGAATAACTTCGGGTTTTGGCGTTGTCCAAGTCCTGGATATGTAAATGTTGGTGGAGTTATGAGGGAAAATTCTCAAACATAATGATGAACATTGGGAAGGCTGTGACCTCTAGGATTCTAGTACTCTTGGGTTGTGATTGGAGAAAGATGCCATAGGAAATCACTTACAGTGTGATGCATGAGAAGTTTGCTTTCTCACTTTTGGAATAAGTAGTAGACTTCCTGCATGACAAAATCTGTGAATGTGAACTTCTGTGAATTTAATGAATTTATTAAATGTGGAAATGAATAAATGATCAGGATCTGTTTCGCTATTCGAAAGCATTATTATTTTTAGGATCCAGATCGATTATTCACTCAATGGAAACCATTATTGGATATTCGCTAGATAAAAGTCAGAATATGGCTCTTATGGGAGGCTTAACAAATATATATATAATTATTTTTTTAATCCGCAAAACAAGATTTCATTGAGGGAAACAAAGAAGCTTATAAGGAGGTGAACCTCTGTGAGTGAGAAACTCACAAAGTAAACCTCAAAACTGTGAAAGAAATTAGAATAGGAAGCGTTACATTCCATGCCAGCCAAACATATACTCGTTAAGAGTCACACTTGGACCCCAACTGCCAAACCATGATCTTGATCTCTTTGATGACTTGAACAGCAGATTTTTATTTCCCTGAGATATCATACTATTTCTTTCTCTTCAAATGGCAGCCATTTTGGCGATGAGGAGTCTGTCCCACAACCATCTTGCCTTGTCCAAGAACTTTGCCTTTACCCATTCATGCCACCAATCCATTGTCAGTTCTTGTATTCATTCCCAATTGTTTTGAGCACTTGCTGATAACCTTGTTCCATAGGAAAGACACCATAGAACTTGACATGTTGGTGTGGCACTTCCGTGTTCAGTCTATTGAATTTAGAAAGATGGATGTTAGAGGTGATATTCAATTCAGAATTACAAGTGAGGCTGTCTTCCGTTATGGTGGCCCAGTACCAAAGAATCAATTTCACTTGGAGGATGAGATGGTCCAATTGGATGTGCTACCCCTTCAAAAAAACTCTCTGAGTCTCTTTCTTTCCACGAGTGATTGCATGCGGTATATGATTCCATGGGGTTCCCTCCATTTCGATCGCTCACCTATTGTTTGAAGCTTTAATGTATCACTTTTGCAATCTTAAATTCATTAAGTGTACTCAAATATCTTTCGGCATATTACAGATAAGTCAGGTCTTCGCAGGTGGTTTGGGCTTTCATTTGTCTCATTATGCAATCCATACCCCTCTCTTACTTGCACTCCCTTTGCTTTCAAGATGTCTCTTGTTTCTAGTTTTCTTAATACTGCTAGTCACATGAAACAAAAAGTATTATGGGAGGTACTTTTGCTACCTAAACTCTTTCAATGCCTGTGGTCTCATACCTATCAGACTTCTTTGAGGAAATTTTTTTTTTCTATTGTTATCCACACCGAGCAATAATCAACTAAGTGAGATCTTTCAATTGCCCATGTGTCTGTCAATTTTTTTTTTCTTTTTCTGAAGGGAGATTCTTACCTGTGCTGTCTTTCTTGTGTTACAAATTCGCGAACTAGTCCATTCTTCTTCCAGCTAGTGTATGGATGTGTATCTTGTCCAATAATTACAATTTGCACTTGGACTAAATGTTGCTTTGAAGCTCATATCAGATGGATGTATTTTATGAGTTAACAATTACAAAATGGTGTTTATGTCAACTTGAGGTAATTTTGATGTTTGCTAGATTCAAACTGCTGAAGCTTGGTTTCAATACCAGTAGGATACCTATCTGGTATCATGGGTCTCCTAAAAGTTGTCACGGTGCAAAATTTTCATTTTAATTTGTTAAATTTTATTTTATCTCAACTTTAGAAAAGCATGCAGGCTTTTTTTTACTAGTGCATTACATTGTTATAGATACAGTAGTAAAGACATGAGTGCAGACCAATGTGTTACATGTTTTGAAATTTATTAATCTGATATTGTGCACTCATGCTTATGATATCGTTCTGCTTCGTTAAGGTGTAATGGTTGTTTCTCAACCACTGGGATTATCTGTTTATCTTTCATATTTAGTTATTTACTTCTTGTCTTATATATATTCCATTCTTTGCTGGTTCACAGCATAAACGTATGATTCAACAATGAAATTGTTGATGATTCTAGGAACACTTATTCTTTTAAATATACAAGTGTACTTGGTTCTTCCTTTTTTTTTCTTCTTTTTTTTTTCATATTGTGTGCTTATTGCTAAGCGTCCTTTTGTAGGGTTAGATCAGCACAGTGGAAGATAAGTTTGCTCCTACATCATCAGTAAGTTCACATAAGCTTACTCTCATGAGGATTAGAAAAAAATTGTGTAGTATTGTTCTTTTCGTTCATCAATTTGCTTGAAGATTATACAGGTTTCTGATTGGTGAGGATGGTTTGGCCATGAACAACAATCTAAAATTCCTATCTACGATAGCTTGGTCAGTGAAAAACTGTGCATCATTGTGTTCAGAGATTTAAAAAAACCACTATTAGGAACTTATCAATGTGCTCAGAGATTGTAAAAAAATCACTGTTAGGAACCAATCAATATTCCCTCAAATGCTTGAGTTGTTAAGGAGCGAAAAGTTAATTACTTAACAACGATCACAACATTCCACCATGCTTCCGATTTCCGAAGTCGATGTTGGCCTAATCAATTGACACAACACTTTCCTCTTTGGTGGCTTCACTCACCTATTGTACGTCAGCACTATGCTATACCTGATACCAAGCCATTTTAATACCCTAGAGGTCCCATTCACCCCTTCCTTTGGACATTGTATGAGGGCTCAATACTTTTCAAAAAACTTGAACTGTCAAGGAAAGGAGAATTAATTTCATAACTAGGATAAAACCTCATTCCTGTGTTTCTAGTGGTGATACGTTCTATACTCTATATATCTCACAAATGTGGCGAGAAAAGCTTCCTTTTATCATCATTTATAGTATATAAAAGGTTAAATGTTTGAGACAATGGCTGTGTTTGTGAATCAAATTGGATGTGCCTCTATCTGTTTACAGTTGCTACTAATCTGATGCTATCATGCATATTTTGATTCTAAAGTTTATAATGGAGCATCTATATCTATATCTACTCAGATCTTCCACTATTTATGTATTATTATTTTTTTTACAAAGCAATATTTGTGAAGTAAGACTTCTTAGTTATCTTAGAGATTCATCATCTACTTATCTTGTGGCAGTGGTTCGTGAGAAAGATGTTTGTTGGGAATACTGTGATAAGTTAGATGGAAACAAGGTGCGATGTAAATTTTGCCTAAAAGTTTTGAATGGGGGTATCAGTAGATTGAAGCATCATTTGTCGCGATTGCCCAGTAAAGGTGTTCTTCCGTGTAGCAAAGTTAGGGATGATGTTAGTGACAGGGTGAAAACCATTATTGCTTGTAAGGAGGAGGTTAAAGAAGCTGCTAGTGCTAAGAAGCAGCGCACTGCTGATGTTAAATCTCCTATAAGCATGCCTGTTAGTAAATCGCTTATCCCTATGGAGGCATCTCCTCTGGCAAAACCCTTTCCTAGTGTCCCACAGGTGGGCTCATCATCTTCATATGACAGGGAAGAGGCGGAGAGAAGTATTGCTCTATTCTTTTTTGAAAATAAGTTGGATTTCAGTGTTGCCCATTCTTCTTCCTATCAATCCATGATGGATGCGGTAGCAAAATGTGGTCATGGATTTAAGGGTCCATCATCGGAATCCCTAAAGACAACATGGCTAGAAAGGATCAAGTTTGAAGTTAATGAAAAATCCAAACAAATTGAAAGGGACTGGGTCACTACTGGTTGTACAATCATAGCAGATACATGGACAGATAATAAGTCAAAAGCTTTGATAAACTTCTTAGTGTCATCACCTTCTGGAACTTTTTTTCTCAAATCCGTAGATGCATCTCCATATTTCAAGAGCAACAAATGTCTTGCAGATTTATTTTTGTCGGCTATTCAAGATATTGGCCCAGAAAATGTTGTGCAAGTGATCATGGATGGTACATTGAACTGTGTCGGTGCTCACAGCTATATTACGAAGGCCTATGGCAGTATCTATATTACTCCTTGTGCTTCTCATTGTTTGAATTTGATCTTGGAAGATTTTTGTAAGATTGATTGGGTGAGTCGCTGTATCTTGCAAGCACAATCCATTTCGAAGTTTATCTACAATCACACATGGGTACTTGATCTAATGAGAAAATTTACAGGTGGTCACGAATTGGTTCTTACCAGCATTTCGAAGCCTGCATCCAACTTTCTGTCATTGCAGTCCATGTTGAAGCATAGATCAAGGTTGAAGCTTATGTTTAATAGTCCCGATTATACAACAAATCCTGCATATCCAAGTAAACAGAGTACACCGTGCATTGCTATTCTTGAGGATAATAATTTCTGGAAGGCAGTTGAGGAGAGTGTGGCTATTTCTGAGCCTTTCCTGAAGGTATTGAGGGAAGTTGCAGGAGGGAAGCCTACTGTTGGATCTATTTATGAGTATATGACAAAGGCGAAGGAATCTATAAGAACATATTACATTATGGATGAGAACAAATGCAAAACATTCTCAGATATAGTCGACAGAAGATGGATGAACCAGCTCCATTCACCTTTACATTCAGCAGCTGCATTTTTGAATCCCAGTATCCAATATAATCCAGAAGTTAAATTTCTTATAAGTATTAAGGAACAGTTTCTGCAAGTATTGGAGAGACTACTTCCAACACCCGATCTGAGACATGATATAACAAATCAAATTTTCATATTCAGAAAGGCACAGGGGATGTTTGGTTGTAACCTAGCTCAAGAGTCACGTACGACAATATCACCTGGTATGTACAAAAGCATTTTTAGAAGTTTATCCTAGACAGACCTTAATTATGTTCCATTATTGTTTGTATGCTTGACATAAATCATTCAAGTTATAATGGTGTTTTAGCTGATGGGCCACATCAAAGGCATGAGTGTACTTGAAGTTTCCATACACCGTCTGACCCAAATCTCTGCAAAAACTAGAGTTTTTAAGCTGTTGATTCAAATTTCAGGAAACTCTGAAGGCGAGTTTATGTATTTGTAAAAGTTTGTCATAGTCACCCATTCCAAGTGTTAAGATCTTAAGGACTAAAATAAATCCCCTCCCTCCCTTCCTAAGGCACTAAACAAAACTCGGCTTTTGCAATTTGAAACCAGAGCATTGATTTTCTTCTTTTGAATCATAACTTCTGAAAGTGCATTAGATGTGTGGATTCCCTTGAATTTTGAAAGTCCATACAAACCTAGCCTATTGTTTCTTTCTGATCGTTCAACAATCACTCCTCTCTGAAATAGGTTGCATTCACTTTGTCTCCCCTAAATGCTGTACTTGAACTTCCTCAGGATTGTCCCTTTCCTAGATTCTTAATGTTATCTTCAAGCTTTATTAATAGAAAAGAAAGATATTTACGAAGATTAAGCAAAAGGTTAAGCTAAGGAAGCCACACACGCACACAAAAGAAATACCGAAACATGGAAAACATGATTAATTTGTCTTTCTCCAGTTCATTTTTATGTAGACATTATAATATTCATGTGGATTCATCTATTTAGACGCGTGTGTAGGGCTCATTGACACCTTAAATAACTTGGAGTGAATATTTATGTACTGGTTTTAACAGATTAGGTTACCTTTTCTGCAAGACCTAGGATTAGCATTCTTATAGTGATATTCTAATTAGCTGATCTTGTTTCAAGTTTGTATAAGTTTTACTTGCATTGCTAACTTGATTCTCTTTCCCGCCATTATTATTGTTGAATGATACATGGAACGCATGTACAATTTACTTGTTTGAGATTCTTATACTGATGACAATACAGGATTTTGGTGGGACCAATATGGTGATTCAGCACCTGGTCTGCAGCGTGTTGCAATTAGGATACTCAGTCAAGTTTGCAGTGCTTCTACTTTTGTGAGGGACTGGAGTGCATTTCAACATATCCATTCGGAGACGCGAAATAGGCTAGAGAAGGACACCTTGGGCGACCTTCTTTATATCAATTATAATCTTAAACTGACAAGCCGCATGAAAGGAAAGCCTGTAGATGCCGATCCTATCTTAATTGATGATATAGACATGACTTCAGATTGGGTAGGGGAAATTGAAAACCCTAATCCAACACAGTGGTTTGATTTGGATGGTGGCGACTTGAACACAAGACAGTTCACCACTTCTATGTTTGGTGCAAGTGACAGCATGTTTGGTTAGTAATTTTGCCATCGTAAGTAGTTCATATTCAGTATGAGATACTTTATAGTTTCTAGTGTGATTCCATTTAGTAACTGTTTCGTTTCTTCAAAATGCTTTGTTTGTACTTCAATACATTAATGAGATACTAGTTTTTAACTTTTATGAACATTGCTTACTTTCTTCATGAATATGTTATGATTCTAGATCTTCTAATTTGAAATAAGAAGTCCTTTTGCACTTTCCTGAATTTTGAAAGGGTTAGCTAAATTTAAGAATAGAGGGTAAAAGAAGCTGGGAAATACTTATAGCTACTTCCATTGCATAAAGAGATTCATCCTTGTATCCTTCTATAGTGGACTCGCTCTGGAAGTTTAGATCCTTGAAACTGTAGGTTGCCTTAGTGGACTCGTATAAGCTATTAAAAGCTTAAAAGAATATGATACTCTACACTTTGCCCCCATACCATGTCGAAATATGATGCTCTACAACTTGTCTACATATCTTGTCTCTATGTGAGATGTTAGTAACAATTTTAAACAAATTTGGTTGGTCCTACATGATATTTTTATTATTATTATTTGATGAGTTGTTTGAGCCATGCTACTTATCTTGGTTACTTATTGTAGTAGTGATGTGAAAAATACCAAGAGATTATTGTTGGTTTTCATTCAATCCTTTGAGTTGTATTAGGGGTGTTAATTGGTTCCTGAAAACCGACCGAACCAAAAAAAATCGAACCCTTCTCTCTCCTTTTTTTTTAAAATTTTTTAAAAAAAAAAAATCCTCAAACCCTTTTTCTCTCTTATTTAATCCCCACCCACCTCACTAACTAGGGTGTTAATCGATTCGGTCGGTTCAAAACTGGACCAAAACCGAACCGAACTAGAGATTCCGTTTTCAGTTGCTGCATATTTTAAAAATTAAACCAAAATCGAACTGAACCAATTGGTTCAGTTTCGGTTTATTTCGGTTTTCCTTTTTTTTTTCTCCACCCACCGCCTCCTTCACCTTCATATCTGAAGTTCATATTAGTAACTTTTTACATGTATTCACGACCACATCAAGTAAAACAAACACAAAGACCTTTCTCGTTCAGATCAATAGCTCTATTTCAGTGATTATCTTTTCAAGTTGTTGTTGATTGGAGACTCTTCATGGATAGTTTGATCAATTATCGAAGAAATGAAGCATCTGACAAGCTTCTCAACATGAGTCTTTGAGAAATCGCTTTGTTCAAGGAAAGGAAAGATTTGGGTCGGATTTTTCAGGCTTCCAAAGACTTGTTACAACAGTGGAGGCCTTGAAAGCGATTTGTGATGAGAACCTATGTTTTCTAGTTAAGTAATCCAAAGCTGCAAGCACTCAATTGACCAATTGACTCAATTCATTGGAGAGTTATATACACTGAAGTGTAGTGCAAGGCAATAAAGATATATGGATAGAGTAGGGCTGGGCATTTCAGATCGGAAACTTGGACCGAACTGGAAACCGGACCGATCGGATCCGTTTCGGGCCGGTTTTTTTTTTAATTTTGATTTTCGGTCCTATAGCCGGCCCGAACCGAAATTTGCGGTTTGGTCCTCGGTCTTCTTCCCATAAATTCGCCGGTTAACCGGCCCGACCCAAATAAAAAAACTAAAAGCTTTTCCAATTTTTACATATTAAACAAAGTCAAAAGTATCACTTTCATCAATAAAACAAATAATTTATTTTAATTCAATGTCACTTTCACCAACAAATAATGTTTTGCTTCTCTCTTTTGCCTTCTCTCCATTTTCTCAGAAACAATACACCACATTTAATTCTCTCTGACAACACTCTTTACAACACTATTTGACAACTCTCTTCTCTTTCTTTATCTCTTCTTCCCTTTGTCTGTTCTCTCTTCTTCTCTTAAATTTTGGGCTTAAGCAAAAATGGGCTGAAAAACATTATCACATAAGTGACAAACATGTTGGGCTGAAAAAAATGGGTTAGAAATTTTGGGCTGAACCGAGACTGACCAGGACCAGCCCGTACTTTCGGTTAACTGAGGTCCGGTTAACCGGGGTCAACCGAGTCGGGCTCGGTCCTTAAAATTTTGGGCTTTACAATTTCGGTCCGGTCCTCAGTTTAGGCTAAACAATCCGGTTACCCGGCCCAGCCGAACCCTAGGATAGAGGGATGCCATATAGCTGCAAAGGATGGAGGTCAGAAGACTGCAGTACCTATAAGGGGACTGTAAATTCACATGGGAAGAGAGATAGGAAGATGGTGAGAATTTGAAAAGAGAAAGAGAGATAATTGGTGGGGGTTGAATTTAAAAAAAGAGAGAATGAGAATTGAGTTAAAAAGGAATTAATAAAGAAATAGAGTGTGGGTAGGATGTGTTGGAATGGGTGGGAATTTCAATAAGAGAGTGGGTTGGTGGGGTGGGTGAGGGATTAAATAAGAGAAAGAGAAGGTTTGGGGATTTAAAAAAAAATGGTTCAGTTTTTTCGGAGGTGAAAAAAATCGAAACCAAACCGAACTAGCTCGATTTGGTTCCGTTTTTTAAGTTAGGTTTCTGTTTTATCGGTTTGATTTTTTTCGATTAATTTCGGTTTGGTTCGGTCAGATTTCAGGGACCAATTAACACCCCTACCACCAACCCACTCTCTTATTTAAATTCCCACCCATTCCAATGCACCAAACCCACACTCTATCTCTTTTTTAATTCAATTCTCATTTAAAAAAAAAAAATTTCAATTTCCACTTTTTCAAGTCAACTCCCACCAATTATCTCTCTTTCTCTTTTGCATCCTTCTATCCATATATCTTATTGCCTCCGTCTTTTGCATCCTTCTATCCATATATCTTATTGCCTTGCACTACACTTCAGTGTTTGCAGCTTTCCAATGAACTGAGTCAATCAGTCAATTGAGTGCTTGCAGCTTTGGAGTACTTAATTAGAAAACATGGGTTCTCAACAGAACCGCTTTGAAGGCCTCCACTATTGTAACAAAGTCTTTGGAAGCCTGAAAAATCCTACTCAAATCTTTCATTTCCTTGAACAAAGCGGTTTCTCAAAGAGTTTCTTGAAAATTGATCGAACTATCCATGAAGAGTCTCTTGTCAACAACAGATGAAGAGATAATCACTGAAATAGAGCTACTGATTTGAACAAGAGAAAAGAAGGTCTTTGTGTTTGCTTTACTTGATGTGGTCGTGAAAACATGTCAAAAGCTACTGATATGAACGTCAGATCTGAAGGTGAAGGAGGCGTTGGAAAGAGGAGAAAAAGGAAAACCAAAGTAAATCGAACCGATCAGCTTGGTTTGATTTAATTTTTAAAAAATGTAGAAATTGAGCTGGAAATCGAATCTCTAGTTCGTTTTGGTCTAGTTTTGAACTGATTAACACCCTTAGTAGGATATACCATAAAGCGTTACAGATAAAGAAAGACCATAAATTTTATTGTGAAATAGGGTGATATGACAGAGCCATAGAATTGGAAAATTTTGTAGTTGAAACTGGAGGAACTGATATATGTCAAAATGGGACAAATTGACAAAATATGATAGTATTTTTTTAAAGCTTTATTTTACATCAGTTCCTTTTGACATATATCAGAGGTATATTTGAGTTGTAATAAAACTTATGTGTTTATTTCCTTTTTTACCCTAGTTTAAATATACCTCTGATAAAAAATACAAACATGAAATTTGCATTAGTGATTATACCCCCAAATACACCCCAATGCCAAACTAAAGCATTAATGTCGTTATGAATGATATTAACATTTTTCTTTATCCCCTTGAAAATTCTATCACTTATTTCTTTCCGGAGAATCTAGGAAAGAAAACTCGGCTAAGAGAACACTCTTCCAAAACCCCCAGACTTGTATCCACTAGAGGTCATTTGCAAAAACAAAGGGTAGTTGCAGCTTCAAACTTTAGCACAAAGATTGTTAGATTTGCTCAGAGAAGGTGCAGGTGAAAAATAGATGATCAGTAAACTCTTCTCGACCTTCACAAAAGCAAGCAACATCTGTTGGGTATGAACATGCTTCTTATATTAAGGTCATCCACACTTGAAATTTTTCAACGTTCAATAAAGAAATTCACTCTAGGAGGAAAGGTTATCCACAGTTAAGATTTACCAAGTGAAGAAATTCACCCTAGGAGAAAACCCCTTTAACCAAAAAAATGCAGACAAATAGCCAAATATTTTGTTGAATAACTATGTTTGAGACTTTGCTTTGTCTCGCCACAAAACAATTTTTAATAAAGTGATTCACCCGGTATGGAGTGCTTTATTGCAATGCTTTAGCCAAGGCGGTGGATAATTAATACACTTAAATAGTTCAATATAATTTATAGAGATTAGACATACCAAAAGTATTGGGAATGGGCTTTGATGATGAGATATAATTTTCATAAAATATGCCTAATACTCTTCCATACGTACTACTGACATTCGTGTTTAAAACTAGTCAATGTAATTTATGTAAATTATAGATTAGACTTTAAGTACATAACCGGAGCATTTTAGATGAGATTTCATCGTCATGCATGGTTTTGAATATCATTTGAATGATCAAATGTCTATGGGTGTGATGGGAAATTGGGAATGCATATATATCTATTTTATTCACACATGTATGCACATGATTGATGCACATGATTTGTATTGATGTTTTGTTTGATAAATTCTTGACTACAATTGTGCACCTTTTGTTCATAAATAACTTTTCTCATGTAATTTATTATTACTACTATTATTATTTAAGCTAGGTTATTCCGAGATAATTGTGAAACACATGAGAAAGGTAGATTTTTACTGAACAAAAATATTTAATTCGTATACTATTGGAAAATTATATTTTTAAAATTGTAATAATTGTAAAGAATAAACTCAAAATTCAATAATATCGTACCCACTGTATTCATTTGTATTCATTACACATCTATTGTTATATACTTCACGTGGATCGATAATATCTCACCTCGAGTAACTTTTAAGGAAATGAAAAATTGTTACAAGAAGTACTCATTAATTTCTAAGAACTAAAGAGAAACAAATGGGAATAAATACCTTCCTTGTAAAATGACTTCACTAACCAAATTTAAAAGTTTTAAAAAACACTTATTTAAGGGACTATTTATGGAATAATTGCCTTTGTTTGAACCATGAATCTAGCACTAGGGACGGGGTGACAACTTGTTTTTTGCTATGTAACAATGATACATGTTGGTCACGTCAATAAAAAAAATGTACTTGAGATATGTACATGGTAATACCATTTACTTTTTCTGAAATAAGTTTTTTTTTTTATTAATCGTATTCTTTCACTTGTATATTGCTATATATGTTCTACTAACTTGCCATAATATCCTTAGTAAATTTGTAAAGAACTGAAATTTTTGAAGATATGGAAAAAGTTGATGATCTAAGCATGGAGGATCCGATGGGAAACATTAGGATCATTACTGTGACATCCTGCTTCTTGTGGAAGTGGAGGGTGGGGATGCGCATATGCTTAGGCAGTCGTCCAAGTATTTGATAGGCATGTGGTGGTCGGTTGAATAGCCTCACATCATGTGTGGGAGGAGCTAGCAAGTGAGTTATAAGGGTTCGTTTACTCCTCAATCATATCAAGGCCTTTTGAGACAAAACTCATACGGTCATTTATCCAAAGCCCAAGATGCGACCCAAGTTTCTTTAGTTAGTTAAGTTGGGGAGAATATCGTACTATTTGGAGGTCTTTGACGTGGGCTCGTCCTGCCGGGTCCTAAGTCCTAACAATAACCTATGAGAGATGGCTGATTTTGATATTTCTCATGCGTGAGATCACAAAAAAGGAAAAACAAAACAACATTTTTGAATGATTTTAAGCAAACAATTCTGGTTGTCGATTTTCACCATTATTTTGTAAACACATCTAATGGAGTTAGAAATACTTGAATGAGCTTTTTTTTTTTTTTTTGTGTATGGAAATCATCTCGTTTACAAGGATATTTCATCTACCATGAATAGTACTCAACTATGTCGTTGGGAGCCCTACGCTCGAGTTGTAATCATAGTTGTGTCCAAAAACTAGTTGGAACTGGATCCTATCCCATATATGTATAAATTGAACCACATTAATGATAGTTAATTGCCACAGATAACACTGTACCCAAAACTACAAATCATAGAAACATGCTCGGCGTTAAGCAGTTTATTGTTTTAGTTTTTGAATAATTTCTCAAGGGGTTTGAAGTTTTATTTCTATAATTCGATCTCTGAAGAAACTCTACTTTCAAATTATTAATTGATAGAACTAAGGAACAATAATCGAAATAAAAGAACAGTAATCAAAATAAACGAAAAAGAATCGAAATAACAGTTATAAAAGCTAAAGGAAAATAACTAAGAAATTAAATATTCTTTCAATCATCAACTGAATAACAATGAACAACCCTTATCTTATTTATTATCTTCCTAACTTCTCTAGCAAGCTAATTAACCTAATCCTAATTGGCTAATAATGCCCTAGCTACTATTTTGGGCTCTTACTTAATATGCCCAATTATTTCTAATATTAATACTGTTAAACTAACCCATAATATTGCTAATACTGCTTGCATCATTAATAAACAAACTTAGAAAGGGAAAAATATAAGTGAACAGGAGCTACAACAAGGTTTATCCTAGATCAGCTTGAGACGTGTCATTAACTAGCCACTTCAAACCAATGCGAAAATAGGAGAGAAGGCAGAAGATATAGATGTCAAAGACTTCAGATATTGTAAGGTTGAATGCTTTATTTCTTATTTTTATTGTTAATTTCTTTAATTGATTTGATGACTTGCTTGTTTTACGGGTCTATGAGAAAGTTCTGCTAGTTGTTTTTTATTTGATGGCATATTTGATCACTTGAATATTTGTCGAGTAGCATTTTTCGATAGACTCAAATATCAATGTCAGATCTTATTTATGTTGATTGCCTCAGATTTCTTTTTCAACATCTAGATTTTGAACTTTCATGCCTAACTAGAGACTCCGTGTAAAATGCGGACTTTAATGATGTCAGATGTACCTCTCTATCCATGCTCATATTCTCAAACATTGTTATCTCCAATAAATGTGGCATTTTTTTTTACCCTATAATGGTTCGAATATATATTGCACAAAACTTGCAATATCTACAATAATGTAGGCAATGTATTATTACTTGTATATGCCACATTTTTTTGTAGATTGCACTGTTTGCCATTTGTTCTCAACTTACCTTACGATTGTCTTTCAGTTTCAGATGAAAGTAACACAGAGCCTGACTTCCCTTCTCAATCTTCTGAATCTTTCAATGGTTAAAAATTGTGAACCTCTTTTTTGAAATTAGAGATTACTCTTGACTGCAAATATTTTTGCTCAGAAAGTCAGCACTCGGCAACAATAGATTTTATTTATTTAATTTATGTTTAGGAAAGAGAGAGAGAGGGGGGAGGGCGGGGTGTGTGTGTTGTAGCAATTGGCAATGTTTACTTTACTCTACTGGATATTTTGTTCACTTTCCTTGATTCTGCATGTATTAGCTGTTTCTGTTTGGTAAAGATGGTGCCTGATGAAATTAATCATTTTCCCTTTTTGATCTTTACAGTTGCCTCATTGAATGGAGAGAGGTATCCTTGTCTTACTAAGTTACTTTATTGTTGTTGTTGTTCCTTACCTTTTGCTTTCCGTTTTATGCTTCCACAAATTGTGTTTTGGTGTTTGAGTTGTGTTGATTAAAAGATCTTAGAGCATACTAGTATGCAGAGTTCAAATTCTTGATTTCACGTCTTGGTTGAATTTCTGTTCCTAGCATGTACAGGGTCATCTTGTATGTAGAGTTGATCTACATGATACTCCATAATCAATGTAATTACTCAACTGGTAATCGATTCCGAGAACCCCCAAGGATTACTACAAATGTATGCGGCAACATGGAGTATGAAGGCAATGTCAGCAACTTGTCAGATCAATTAAGCAGAAAAGCTTTGGTAAGATTTCCTTCCACATTAATGACAATTTTATTTTGAGCATCCATATGTGGATTTTTTTTCTTCCTCTTACTGGCTATTTTTCTTAGTTGTTGCCTTGTATGTTTGTGGGTATGTTTTACTTGGAGGTTCTCATCACAAACGGGTGTACAGTTGCCTAACTTACAAGCTTGACTGTGAACACTTCAATCAACAACCATGTTGAATGAGCATATTCACATCAAGCAATATACTCGGTCTCATCAAGATGACTGTCAACGACAATGTTGGGCATATTCAATTCAAGCAAACATACATGATAGTGTCAGTCAAGGATGAGATGTTGCAGATCTGCAGGAAGCAGATGGAGTTACTACACCTGCCGAAACGCTGAGATGATAATCAACAGCACCTTCTTTCCTTAAGTGGTCAACAACAAATTCTCCATGTTATCGACAGAGTAAATAATGTTACGACAGCACCTTCTTTCCTTCTACCTGGTCGGATTTTGAATGTTTGTAGTGTAAATAATGCTATAGTTGCATTGCTTTTTTGGTTTACCAAATTATGAATCACAACAGGGGGTTTGTGTTAAAAAGCTGTTGTTACTCGTTTGTGAAGAATTCAATGGGATGTATGGTTACTCGTTTGTGAATAGGAAATGTCTTCTTTGGAGAACCGATACACTGAATCACAATTTGAAAACAAATCGTTGTTGTCGAATAAGTTAGTTGGTCATCAGTTAGAAATCCATTTTGTCACTTGAATGAATCCATTGTACTCCCTGGTTTCTATACGAGTCGCTGAGTTTTGGTAAATCTGAGTGAGATTGCACCTACAAAAACAGCCTTTCTGTTAATTCTAGCCTGAATTAAATGCACTGTTATGGGAATCAAAATTGTTAATGTCGAAACATCAGGTTTGTTAGGGGTGTGATCTCACTTGTCACATCGTACCCCTAATTCAGTCACACAAGGTTATCACTGAAATCCAACCCTAAATTAACATTGTCATCATATATCACCAAAACCCCAACCATATGTATGCAGACTGCAGATTCTTGACAAATTTCCATCGTGTCTGTGACCATTGCAGGATGTGCTGTCCCCTCTTTCTAAAGAAGCGACAAATCATGATGTCTTTAAGTTTCTGGCATATAGTAATTCCATGATCTCTAATGAACAACTTCAATGTATGCATTGCCAAAATGAGCAAAAAAATCATGAATACAAGAGCAAGGAGAAATCTGGTCTGACTAGACAAATTGTCTTCTATTTCTTAAACAATCAGCATCAATGAAAGAACATTGCTGATTTTTACTTCAGGAGACAACAAAAATTACGTCTCGACTGAAAATTTTCAACTGAATCTACTGAATACAATATTTTCATGCAGATCAGAATGCTACAAGCAGTGCAACAAAAATGCATGGACTGTTGCGATCTCGGTGTCTTGTTCTACGTTGACTCTTAGAGACCGCTGCAGTAACTGGAAGGCACAACAGAGAGCTCCAGCCTTCCAGTCCATTCCTCGCCTGGCTTCAATGCAATCGGCTTCTCAATTGCGGCACCATCAACACAGAGCATCTGCTTGTACTCCTCATCTCCAATGTCGATCATGGATTTAGACGACTTCTCCCATGGATTCCATACAACTGTGTAGAGCAGTTTCTCTATCAGTTTTAGGTAATCAAAATGGAAGTTTTTAGCAACTTCCCAACAACCAGTTAACAGGGTTTTATATGCTCAGTTTAAAAACTTCTATTGTAGTAGACCATCCATATTCTCGAAAGAACTTTGGCAGTTCTTAGGTACACAATCAGAACTTGACGATTTGATCCATTGCATTTATAGTTGCGAGTTTACAAAAAAGAAGACTTAATTCTTACCAACATCTGGAAGTCCATCCTTTCTTATAACAAAGGTTCGCTTCTTTTCGTGGTCAAGGACTGCAATGACATTCGGAGAACTAAGGTAAACTCGATCTACCTGCATATTAAAAAAAAAAGGCAAATAAGTATTACACAACAGTTAATGGCTTCTTGGGAAGTCTGTGAACCATCTTAAATACTACTTTCATAACAAGCAAATTTACCTCAGATTCAAATGTGATGGCATCTCCTTGTTCCGTAAAGCGTTCTCTTTGGCAAAGATTATCCAGATAATCAAGTGTTTCTAACCCTTCTATCCTCACTTCACTATTAATAAGAGCCACATTTATTAAATACAAAAAGGCCTTAACCCATACTCATCACTTCATGGTATAGAGTGTACTACTACAAGTATACTCACCTGATATCAGAAACAGAGAAATATGTGTGGTAGGCAAATGAGAAACTAAAGGGCTTTCCATTGATGTTCCTGATGCGTGAAATCAAGTTGAGATCCCCACTGGCTGACAGAGACACCCGAAGACGAAACTCAAAACTGAAATATACACGAGTAAATCAATCTTCTATTACTAATACAGAAATTTAATACTATCTCCTAAGACATCTATCATGCATAATGCATGTACACAAATATATGTGTATGTTTATGTTATTATGTATAGGGATCTAAGCTTTGGATAATTTTTGGAATAATGGTTGTCGATTCTGTCAAATGAAACCATTTTTTACACTATTGCAAGTAAGAC
Source organism: Berberis thunbergii (assembly GCA_003290165.1). NCBI lineage: Eukaryota > Viridiplantae > Streptophyta > Magnoliopsida > Ranunculales > Berberidaceae > Berberis > Berberis thunbergii. The sequence goes on from QNQO01000110.1 coordinate 1,412,704, forward strand.
CATGTTTATGCTAGTTGTTGGACAACTAGCACTCACAGTTAGGGAACCTAAACTTCAGGTCTACGCAAAAAGGATACATGCTGTCACTGGCATATGCATGACTGCATTCTAGTCCGACTAGGCAACTTCTTGAAAACTGGAGTTTACTTAATATTTCCATCTTTGACAGACATCTCAACTTTTTAATGCATCAAACATCGTAGGATAAGTTATTTTCATCAAACGTTCAGACTGTAAACTAATATATAAGAATTTATGAGTTTATTGTACCTAATACGAAGGGTTTCTATAAAATCTGTGCTCATACCTATGGGACCATCCCTTGATATCTTCTTCTGATGGTTTGAGTAGCAAGTCAATAAAAGCTTTTCCCTTTGAGTCGCTAGGATGAAGAGGTGGAGGATTATCATCAATAGTCCAAGTTTTGTTCCTTGCAAACCCATGCTGTTCAAGGGATCCACTCCTTCCAAACTTCACAAACATTTAAAGCAATACTAAAGTTAGAAGCCAAGAGCATTATTATTTGGAGAAATTGTATCAATGTCCATTGGAATAGATGGAAATACCTGTGGGAAACAAAGAGGAATTCCTCCTCGCATTGCTTTTGGCGGCTTGAAGATTGCCTACAGTATATAAAAATATTTCATGTGAATGTTTTTTATACAAGTGCATTACATTTAGACATTCCAAAATAATTGTACGCTTTCATTTGATTTCCCCACACCAAAATAAATTTTTGTTCCTAGGAGAAGGGGTAAATTAATGGATTTCCTATTTACATGGAGTATTCACCATGTTTTGGTGAATGATATTTCTAAATTTTTCAACTAAAAATAGGTTCCTCTAGTTTTACTATGCAGTCTGGTCAATTTGAATCACTCTCAAAGCCGGTCAAATTCTCAGCAAACAAACGAATCCTTAGTTATTTTCATCATTCAAGAGAACTCTGGATCGTCGGCTTTGGCAAGTGAGTCGTGACCATTCGTATAAAGAGGATATTCCACTAATTAACACTATTACTAAATTTGATCCGACTTTATTTTGACACTGTGAAAGCATATTGGCCTAAAACTTAAAATAAGGCTGTTGCGTCCATGCTAGGCATTAAAGTTGACCAAAAGATAGGACTCAAACAATTCAACATCTTTTCTGTAAGTTATCAATACATGAAAATTGTTTTCAACGAGTTTCTAATCGAATCAGAATCATTTTCCAAGGGATATCAAAATTTGATGATTAAAAGTAAAACAATGTCATTGAGCTTCATCTCTTTTGATTGGTGAATGTCATTGACTCACTACAGTATTTTGTATATTGTTAGAATTTGAAGAACGTACTAATTCAAGCACTCGATTACATTCGAAGAATAAATCATATAAGTCATTATCTTAAAACACTTTACCTTACTACTTGTGAATAGGAGTTCTTCCCCTCGATCACTCCTCCATGAAATAACCTGACCACCATGTAAGCTAACCTGCATTGCTGACAGAGAAATCATCAACAAATGAAGAACCAGGAGCAATTCATCACGAAATCACAATCGATACAAATATAACTATTTTAATCTAATTACACCAATCCTTGAAATAGTTCTAAAATTCTAATCACAAAATCTACATACAAACATTAAAACAAATTCATCAAGCACAAACACAAAGCAAATAGGGAAGATGATCTAAAACTAACCCTAGCCGAAGCACCTCGTGGGGATCGTAGAGTGACTTGATCTATACCATTCCAATCCTTGGTGATCTCAATTGCTGCTCTCTGATCCCAAACTGCTGCAAAATGCCCCATCTCTCAAAGAAGAGACCCCAAACGCATGAACAATAAGATGAATCCCTCCTTCACTTCACCTTAAATAAGAAACTCAAAACACAATAAATATACTTGAATGAATTACAGTTGATTCATTCACAAGTATAGTTGAACATTCAACTGATGAACTTCCTCAACAATGCCTTTCTTTTCATTAAAACTCCTCACGGGAATAAAAACCAAATCACCACTAACCCCTTTAATGAAAAAACACAAAAAAAAAAATGTAAAAAATCCAAAACCAGGGAAATTCAACAAGAATCTTCTAACTCTTTGTAAGATTCACACAAAAAATGTTTCCCAGATCTATCACATTTGCATCACAAAAAAAAAACCCAACTTTCCCTGAGTTTCACTAAAATGATCCTAAATCCCACACTTTATACCCAGACCTCAAAATTGCTCTAAAACTCAATTTTGAACAACACCCAGACTTCTGAATCACTCCCAAACCACCTTATATAAGCCTACCACCTAAAAAACTAGTCATGGGGGTTCTCTAGAATGCTTTAATCTCTGTGTTTTAAAAATACCCACTTGAAAGAAAATAGTGGGGCAGTGGAGGAGAGATCCAGATAAAGAAAAATATATAATCAGAATACAACACATGCATGATGACTGAGAAAGAGAAGTAGAAGTTATGATTCAAATAAAGAAACAAATGAGGAGACTGAAAAGGATAGAGAACAAGTAGAAGGACACCACACTGTTGAAAGTTGAAACCACACAACAACAACAACAACAACAACAACAATAACACAACACAACACAACACAACACAAGGTGGGAGGAGGAAGGAAGTACAGTCAACTGTACAAACACTGGCAAGAAATTCAAAATGTTAAATGCAATAAAAGTGCCTCGATTCTATTTCATCATATTTTTAACATCATTATTTTTATTTAATGGGTCCCTTGTATCATCTTGAATTAAGTGAAGGCCCTATTTTCAATCAAATCTTAGCAAGTGGTCTCCATTTTGATGGAATTTCGTACTAAGACAACACCATAGTGTTCACGGGATGTACATGTGGAATCTATCTATAAGTTCTTTTCATCCGGTAGTTGTTGTTCTATATGTTGGTTTGACATAATTAGGAACTACGCTAATTTTGCAGGGAATACAATAGAATTTACAAGAAAAGATAGAATAATAATTTGAAGACCTAACTCAATTTTGAATTGTCTTAGTCGCCTTTAAAAGTTTAAGATTTATTAAAAGATAAAAACTATAATCCTATTTGAAACAAAACTAAAATTTTATTAAAAAATAGAAACTAAAATCTTATTCCAAAACAGTAAAATGTTGTTTTGAAAACTTAAACGATTTCAAATATTTAAAATCCACCATACATCACCGCGTAGCCATGAGTTGTCTCGCAATGTTGTTTCCCTTTCTGAAAAGATATTGTATGCCTTATTCTGAGCTCAAACGTCAAATTTGTAAATTTTGATTGCATTATTTTGTCTTTGGTCAATCAATCGTATCTCCAATTATTTCAGCGACATGTTCTACATCACAAATTAAGGAGTGACAATTTGTGACACAATTTGAATATGATTATTAGATGCCAGTAGGGTAATTATTACCTCAATTAGTAGATTTATGAGGATGGTATCACAAGTTTAAGGTTTGAACTCTGTCCACCACACTTAGAGTGAGAAGGGTTAAGAGATTTGCTACGGGTCGAGGGAGGGAGCGAGGGATGGGTGGTGCCTCGAGATGAGCACATAAAATTTGAGATGTTCGGTGTTGCTCATCTCGAGACGAATGGGTGGTTTCCACCCATCCCTCGCTCCCTCCCTCGACCACTAGAATTTTCGTTAAAAAAATGGATTGCATAGGTTTGAGTTTGGCAACGGTTATTAAAGCCAAATTCTAGACAGCATGGGGGGCGAAAATACAATGTTGCCCTAAAAAGGTGTTTAAAGAGGATGGCAAAATTGTATTTTCACCCTCAGACAGCAAACCAGGCTGTCTACCCAGGCCCTGTAGAATAACGGGTTATTAAAATAGGACTATTAGCAAAATGTAAATCGCAAAAGACTAAAATGCCCTTCGGTGAGATGGTATCGAAGCCGGTGGGGGAGGAATGAAGAGCACATGAGCCATGAAGACTTGTACGGACATGAACCTGAGCAAGCAACATGAACCATGTCTGGTGTTGCGGGTCTTTGAGCAACCTGCGCATTTTAGAGATGGGCAATTATGCCGTGGTACATTCAAGTACAGTCGTTATTCGCAGTGCGCAGGTTAGCAATTTAATGGTTGAAATTCGTTGTGGTGCGCTTTGGTGGGGGTGAGTGGACTTTCAGTTGAAGAGGAGTTGTTGCTTGCTTGATTTCTATGGTTTAAGTTTAAGCTAATTAAATCGAAGTTGATAAAGCGATCAAAAGACTTGAAAAAGAAAAAAATAAAAATGGGAAAAAAGGGCTCACGATCCAGATTAAAGCTGTCAATGGAGTATTATTATACTAGTTTAACGATAGACTTGTGACTGATAGTATTACAAGTCCAATATTTAAAACTCAACTACTCACAATGTAGAAGACAAAAACAAAACTAGTGTTGTATATCTTTATGTATTGAATCACATAATACAAAAGATGAAAAGGACATGAAATTCTAATGAGGAGACTCTAATGTCCCAACGCGAATACTTGCATCACAAAAAACTATTTAACTCCGCACACATGTGCCCACATTGGACCTTTCCGCATATAAGAAACACAGTCACATTCAAGATAGGGACTACCCATTTGATGAAATTATGGATCCATATTCTAGCTGTCAGCTAAAATTCTTATATATCATTATCATCATCATCATCAAAGCCCATTTTCGAGGTCGGCTACATGAATTTTGGTCCTCCAAGCAATGCGAATTCTTTCATATATATATAAAGTTAGAAATAAGCAAATTGCATTCAAGGTACATGCATTAGACCTTTAGAAGCATAAATAACATCCAATAAACAACAATCAAATACCCAAGTCTAAATTGTTGAACATAAAGAATGAGATCCAACTATTTTTTTGTTCCTTCCTTGACCAGATGAGCCAGAGCTGTATGTGTTTTATATTGCTTGCTAAACAACAACACTATTGTACTAGTAGGTTAAAGGTGTGATGGCAGTGACGGATGATATCATTAGGTCACGAATTCGATCCCAATTGACGGCATTTAAGGTGGGAGCGGCTAATGGATTAAAAAAAAAAGTAGGCAATGGTGATTTGTTTCCGTTATTGTTAAAACATGGGTCTTCCTGATCATATTTGATCATGATCAGATAAATCTATTAAAATAATGACATGATATATTTAGTACACGCCATCAAGAATATCGTTTCAAATCATTTATTTCAATTCCATCTACAATAACATGTTTCATTTATAGTGAACATATTATTTGTTTTTCTTGACAGTATTATATTTTCACAAGATAAACAAGCAAAATATTTGATTGTAAGAACATATTTCCACAGGTTAGGGTTGACTAAAGAACCCACTAAATCGATCGAACAAGTTTTGAATTAAGTTCGATTTTAGAAAATTTGAAACCAATAAAGTTGTTCAATTTTCGATTTTTAAGTGATTTTATTTTAACCATTAAAACTGAATCAACCGAAAATATAAAATAAATAATACATGTTATATGTAAAAATAATATAATATGTTTAATTTAGTTGATTGATTCGGTTTCAATAACATTTTAATCGGAATGTTAAGTTTGCAATTATATAAATTAAGATCCATTCGATTTCAATTTGGTTTTGTTAATTTTTAGGTTTAAAAAATTTTGAAACCAATAAAATTTCGATCCTTGATTTAGGCGAAAAACTGATCCGCGGATTCTATTTTCAACCCTAAGGAAGGCATGGGTCAGCTGGCCAAAAAATGTGGGACAAAAACGTGAGGTGGGGTTAAGAGACCAATGAGGCACCCAAGGGGCTCACGTTAGACAGTGTCGGGTGTAGGTTAAGAAAGTGACAAGGGAGCTTATCTGTGCTCACATGGAGAAGGGGACATTGTGCTCTGTTTTTGAACTGAGAGCCCGCCGTGATGGGAGGCGGGAGTAAAACACCACTGGCGTATTTTAGTAAAACAACTAGTATTATTCTAAAGTAGGTTAATTGCACTTTTTTTTTTTTTTTGACCAAATTCATTTGAACACGTTGAACAAAATTTCAACAAAGACCACAACTGCTATCGTTTTGTTTTGCACTCTTTGGTGATTTCTTTGCGAAGGGTTGAGAAAAAACAAGGGGAAGTGATACTTGATGAAAAATTCAAGATATCCTGATCCGAAAGCACTGATTTGAGCATAAAAGGGTGATCCTACCACTCTTCAATTTCTCCAAACCCATGAAGAAAAGGGTAGAATAGTCCGATCACGTACAAGCCACCCTCTCGAGCACATGCCAAGCTCCATAGAATCTCTAGATACTTAATAAATGCACAGCATGTTACCTGATGAATTGATATTTATAGTATTATCATATTTGACTTGAATACGTTCAACAAGAGCAATCATTTAAGCAAATAAAGTTTGTATATCTTCCACAAATCCTTTAGTATTATTGTCAGCATATTATAGATCACTTCGGAAATTCTAAACACGAAGATAAGTATGTAAACGTGAATTTTACACAAGGCGCACTCTAAAACTCTCCTCAATATACAATAAGATTAATGAAAATCCCAATCAGCATGTGGGATGATAAAAATAAACCACAGATTGATAATGCTCAGAAAGAAACTCAAGAGTGAAAGTCAACGATTTCCAACCTTCCTTCCGTTGAGTGAGCCAACGATACATCACCATGTAAGCGCCGATTGATTGATTGCCTGCCTACCCGCTGCTGCCTGCTCTACCACACTACCTGAGTTACTGTTAGGACCGATACCGGGTTCATAACTTTTTCAAAATTACACTTAAGTGAAAAAAGGAGAAACAAAGTCGATCACACAAAACGGCCACTTGATCAGTAATAACAGTTTACTAGATCAGCCTGCAGCGACAGCATCAGCCCTAGAACTTGATTCTAAGAGTTGGTGCAGCTTGGTTCCAGATTTTTTCTCAAGGGTGTCACTCTCCATTTGCGAGCTTCCCATGGTATTGGAGAGGGAGCTGTCTACTCTGGATAAGAAGTTCTCTGTACTGAAAGGTTTAGTCTCTTGTCCTTCCTTGCCGTTGGAAACCATTTCTTCTGCGCTTTCTACTTCTCCACCTTTCACTTTTCCCTGTGAGAAGAAACCCATGAGTTCTGTAGAAAAGTAGGGGGGAATGTTGTTGCTATAACCAATATAGCAGAGAAACCTAGGTTGCTTGATGAAACAGCCATAGCTGCATTTTGCATCATTCGGCAACTAACAAATGATTAACATATAATGACAGTAACTAGTCGCATAACTATGACTACATTCTGCACTACTCGGTGGTGTCCTGGTCAACACTAGAATTTTAGGAACCCTATCTAGCTAAGTGTGCCAAAACAAGTATGACATAACTAGGGATTTACAGACGGAACAATTTCAAGACCATGGACTTGAACCATTTGAAAGAGGCACTGGAAAGAAGCACACTTCAGAAGATCAGTGTTATCCAATAATGTTTGAGGCTTTGGTTCAACCCTGAAAGATCATATCTACTGTGTTTAGCAAGTTCGTGACAACTGTCTACATCTGAAGGTCTAACGAACAGGCTAGCTACCTCTTAGGCTAAACATCAAAGTAAAACTAACTGGACTTTCATAGCCCTCACTTAAACCTTCACAAGACTAATAAGTTGAAGAGGGGCTATCCAAAGATAGATAGAAACAGAAGGAAAGAATACCAAGAGTGCTGCGTTTTCAAGCCTCAATTTCTCCGAGCTCTCTTTTAGTTGAATTATTTCAGACTTCAGGGCCTGATTCTCCGCATTCAAAGCCTCAACTTTCAGTGCGAGTTCTTCAGTCTCAGCCTAAAAAAAAACCCCATCAAGATTTGCTCATGAAAAACAAAAGGTTAAACCAAATGGAATAGAAAAAGGCCAAGAGAGAATAATCATGTTCTGGAGTTTCCCTTACCTGCTTCTTCAACCTTGATCTTCTGGCAGATTCTCTATTAGACTGTTTCCTCCTCTCTCGTTTCAGTTCCCGTTCGTCCTGAGGGAATAAGCATCACACACTATATGATTGACAAATAAACAGGTTGCAACTTGAAGTTGGCAGATCAATATTTTAGTTACTTGCAGGGAAAAGGAAGTTGATAACCACGTAACAAGTATGTGCAAAGAGAAAACTCTCATGAAAAGAGAGAGAGAGAGAGAGAGAGAAGGGACATTTGAGGTTGAAACTCGAAAGTGCCTACTTTGGAGAGCAAAAAAACACGGGTTCTCTTCAAGCTCAGGAGCTATATTTTCTGTTGAAACTCGAAAGTGCCTACTTTAGTTATTACCCTAAGTACTATTGACACTATTACTTCATCCTGGTCTTTAACTGTTTCAACCATGGGCATAAATGTGTAAATCACCAATTCCAAGTTAACATGCAAAAGAAACACAAAAGCATCTTCACTGAAGCCTTTTCCCCAAATTTCTGGAGCATCAACGTAGAAGTATGTGTGCCAACAAAACTAGAAACCCCGAACGGTTGGTTACTCGTAGTTAAGTGCAATGGACTTTGAATTCCAGCAAGACTGCTTGAGAGATTTTTTTATTTCCAAACCATTGCTGACCACAAGATCAACAACAATGCCACTCGATCTGAAGGGCGTGATGATGATGGATGAAACATCAGTTTTCTGCTTCAAATGACAAGTCCAATATATACATGTCCAAAGATACCAGGATCCAGGATAGAGATAACTCTACACAGAACAGGTAGTAATGTTTAAGGTTGTAAAATGATTTTTTCTGAGTAGATGCAACTCGTCCCCTCTCTACATAGCATACCACATAACGTCCAATCTTAAAATTTCTCAATTTTTCAGACATGACAATAACAATGTGCATACCTAATGCCACATAATAAAAATTGTTCTCATAAACTTAGAATTCACTCATCATGATTGGCATTACATATTTAGCCATATAGAACAAAAGAATGAGGTTAACTTCAATTTTTGGTTTCAATTAGTTATATATATCCCATTACCTAAGCAAAACAGAGTTGTAAGATCAAGCTGACTGAGGCAGAAAAGACTTCTTTCTCCTAGTACATGTCTTAGTTATATAGAAAGGAAAAAACGAAGGAAACTCACAAAAGAAACTTTCAGGTGAACTGCTGAACTGAGTTGATATTACTAGACCATACCTTTATCCAGAGCCCAGATGTTAAACCATCTTGAGGTGGTACTTCTGCACCAGGAAAAGTAGCTGTAACCATCCTTGCTTTTGCGTTAGGAGGTGCCGTTCCTACTGCTCCGTCAGCAACACCAGCAGGAACTAAGTTTACCCCAAGTGACATACTGGAAGTGGCACTTGCCTCCCCTGCAAATTCAGGAAAGGTTTGTAGTTCAGCTTTACCATCCTTGCATGTTTGCATAAATGAATAAACAAACAAGTAAGAAGTGATATCCATTTCCAAAGTTTACAAGTGATGGTTGGAGTTATCCACTAGGTAAAGGATCTGGATGTGATAATCGATAGAGATTACACAAGAAACCATCAACCAAGTGTGTTAATGAATTAATTAATCTAACTATACTTTTTTAGCTTCTAGAGATAAGGGTAGTAATTTCATATTTTAGTTTAAGAACCTAAGAGACCCTAATTCCTCACTAACTTGGAATACAAGAAAGAGAAAAGTTCTGATATTGGGGTGGCGGAAATCTAACTGCCAACATACTGTCGTATGATCAACCCCACTTCACAGATTGTTGGCAGGATGATGCACACAAGTAGCCAGGGTGAGGATTTAAAAATGACCCCACAAATGTAAGATTATTCCTGAAGTTTAAGTCTTGGTGGAAATCAATGTTGTACCTGTAGATGGTATGACCTTGGAGCTTCTTTTCCTCTGTGTTTGGTCCCCACTCAATAAATGTTAGAAAACCAACATGAATACCACATATGAAAGTAGATAAAGTGACAGATTCAAATGTACATAAATAATGATCTTACCCCTTCTGATGTATTCCCATCGTTTCCATCACTTGAACCTTCAGTTCTGCAATCGCCACTGAACACACCCCATAAAATAAAAGAGGAGTAAGGCAAGCAGAAATTACTAACTGAAAAAATCTGAAAACTAAAAGTATAACAGCAGTCCAAATGTTAACCAAAGCAACCTCTAAAAGCATGTGTAACACATGTCTGGTCCAGAAGCAGAGAAAATTGGTGCTTCTGCCTACTCAACAACATCGCAACTTCCTCGAGGAAATATCGGAATACAATGAAATGGTAGCAGAGCATATACCTCTGTGATGCTGCTGAACTCCCTGAGGTTCCATTGTCATTTGACACTGGAAGCCCATTTAACCCTTTCAGTTTCTTCATAAAACCTTGATCTTTATTGCTGGATGACTTAGCAGGTGTCGCTATGCTCAAGGGAGTTGCTGCCTGCAACATAGTGATAACTATAAATAAAACATTAAGAGACCCAGCATCTCTCTACATCATATATGTTTCTTTTGAAAGTAGCATGTCATAATTCATATGATCAAAGACAATTAAATGGGTAACATTCAGTACCATGGCTTCAGATACAAGAGGAGATGATGAACTTCCATGACCTTGCCCATGTGATCCCTGTAGATAGTTCACAGATGCATATTTTAGAGCATTTCTATATTGGCGGGCATAGGCATTCCACTGAAATAGTGACCTACTTTCCAGGTGCACTGAATACCTTGCATAAGATATTCAATAAATAGACCTGGCCCAAATTGATTTAACTGGAAATTAAACCATTACATGATTGTATTAAGCTTAGGTTGACCTACTTCCAGGTGCACTGAATACCTTGCATAAGATATTCAATAAATAGACCTGGCCCAAATTGATTTAACTGGAAATTAAACCATTACATGATTGTATTAAGCTTAGGTTAGATATCACAACATACCTCAAATGCCAAATTACCACGCTCAAATACAAATATTCAGCGGCGAGCTACTAAATAATTTATTGCAAATCAAGACATACAAGACCAATTAGGGTTGGGCATTTTAGATGAAAAATCGGACTGAACCGAGAATCTTCGGTTTCACTTTTCAGAACTTGCCAGTTAACCGGCTCGGCCCAGATAATTTTAAAAAACTAATTAATTATATATAATAACTACGATTTTCTACTTTCTAAGGTTTCATTTCATTCACAAAAAGGCCCTTAAAAATGTCTGAAATTTCGAAGGAGACGACCACGTGGGACTGAGCGGCGAGATTGTAGACCTTGTCACGGTTGATGGTGTCGAGCAGCAATTGAGGGAAGCAACGCCAGCGAGGTCAGTGTAGTGGGGATGAATTCATCCTGGTTTTTTGGATGTTGTGAGGGTCAGTTGTTGAAGATGGGAGCTGAGAGATCTGAAGGAGTTCATGCGAGTATGAAAACGAAAACCTTAGATTTGGAGATAAATTAAATCACAATGGAAGCACCTTTTTGCTGTGAAAACCCCCAAGATTTCACCATTGTTGGATTGGGTAACTAAATAGAGTGTATAAACACCAAAGAGAGGTGTTTCGAGGTGATGTGGGAATAAGAATGGGAACTGAAACTGTGAGGGTACCATAGAAACCAGAAAAGTGAGTGAGGGAGGAAGGTTGATGAAGCCAGCAAAGTAGAAGGTCAGCTTGGGCTCCACACATAAAACGAGAAGAGAGATATTGGTGTGGGTTTGGGTGGGCAGAAGGTCAACTTGGGCTCCCACCTTCAACACTTTCTTCTTGCTCTATTTGGTTGTTTGGTACGAGATAATCAAATCTTTGTTTTTCTCTCTCATGCCTCTAGGTGTCTGAAGGGAAGGGTTTTTTTTGTGGATCGCAGATGGAAGGGGAGAGGGAGAGAGGAGAAAAAAAAAAAGGCTGAAAGGGGATTGGGCCAAGACCGAGACCCGCCTGGCCGAGCCCGAATATTGGTTAATCGGGACTAATCTCACCTGATACTTCGACGAAGTTAACTGCAAATCTTGCATTTACTTTGGTCTACACCATATTTGGGTTTGAACCAGGGTAGCCATCACTATAACAATATCAATTTCCTAGAACCTTGGTGATATTAAAACCCAATTTCCTCCTTGAGGTTCTAGAGTAGGTCCGTGCACCTTTTCAACTTTTCACAGGTGAAAGTTGGAACCACACAAACTAGTAATCATTACAAATGGAGAAACTGAGGAAGTGGTACAGTCAATGAACTCAAGGATAAAGCCTGAAAGTATGCTAATTTATTGTAGTTACAGTTCCATTCAAATGTACACTTACGAGAGAAAGGGAAGGGTGGGCATAAACACCTCCATGTGGGTAGATTGCAGCGTAGGGTGTCCCATAAGGCGACATCATATGCTGACACAATCAAGAAAATACTGAAATTAGAATCAAATTAGCTACGCATCTGTTCCGCAAAATTTCCTGCGTACTGAATTACAGGAAAGGAATGAGAAGCAAGTGGAAAAGGAATATTTATTCCCGGGACCATAAAAAGATACCTGGGGTGTGCCCCACATATACGCATGGGGAGGATGACCAGATGGAACTGCAGAGTTGAAATACGGAGGTGGTAGAGTAACACCAGGACCATAATATGCCTAAAAATGTACCAATGAGTGAATTGTTAATGAGTTAAAAGGGCGAAATGAATGTATATCACAAAAACAAAGAGATGAATGAGCAATACCGGCATAGCGGCCCAGTTAGGATATGTATGGACATTATTATTCTTTTCCTGTCAATGCAAAAGGATATGACACTCTTCAGATATGACAAATAAGAGTATGAACCACCATGGCGGCAAAAACTTCAGCCATTTCATGCAACAAGACCGCCCATGCATGTAGACAAGCATATAAAGCTAATTGAGAGATTCTAATTATATATCAAGATCACATAGAAACCATGTTCACAAATAAAACACCACCAATTTTTCTACTCCCGCCATAACGTCGTGTCATGGAATTGTCTTAAGAAACTTCTGTCGAGTATGACATTCAACCTCGTGGAGAAGAGGGTTCTGTTTCAGCCATTGGTGCTTGGTATTTGGTAATCAACACTACCCTCCTACTTACCCAAATGTGCTGAATTCCAAACTCATCTTGTAATTAGAAGGGGAAAAAAGGAAGAAGAAAAATAACTGAAAATGGTGCACTTATTATCAGAACCAGAGCTCTTATCCAATCGAACAAACACAACAAACTGCTGCTCTTCGAAGCCGTATACAAATGATTGTTCATACCCCAGGAATCTAATGCTTTAGTCTTTCTAAATTGATTCTTCTATGAATGACATCTATACAAAAATTAGAAAAACTTCTAATTGATCAATGCATTATAAATACTATATCATTAAGAAATGCCAGAAAAGTACAATATTGTGCCTGTGTGGTGTGTGCATGCCTCTACTAATTTTCAGAATTATCTGCCATTAATTTTATAAGATATATTATGTACGTCATAGCTTGGCTTTCACAACGTCCAATGACCTTGATCCTAGAACTGGTGAAAGAGGACATTTGCAATGGGAAATTTTGAGAAAATGAGAAGAGATGGGAGAGAAAGTGGGGAAAAGCTCTCAAGGTTGAAGATGACCATGTATTTTGGAAAATATTCTCTTACCGCCCCCCCCAAAAAAAAATGTTTTTAAAAGTTGAAACAAACAAGAGATAGAGATCATCCACAAATTCATGTTTTTCATACTCTTTCCTCATCTCCATTCTTACTTTTGAAATTTTTATTTTCAGCCAAACACACCCTCAATGATCACCACACCACAAACTACATAACTCATGGCTACATCTTAATGCTTGACATATAATGATTACTCTTGGATATTACATCAAAGTTCGCGTCCAAACTTCAAGGTCTAGCGGGTGAAGCTATGTCCAGCTTGTAGAGCACATGGAACATGCATACACCCTCCTAGTCCCATATGATATGCGGACATTAACTACTTTCTCAGCTCACCTGCACCAGAGAAGATGCTTTCTCAGACTTAGGTTGTGACTCTGTTTCTTCAGTTCCCATTCTTAAGTGCCCAACTGAAAGCTGAGTTGTTGCACTAGGCGTAAATCCCTTCAGCAAAATCTGTTTCTTGGTTTGAAAGTTCTCGGTGAGCTGCATTTATAGCAAGGTAATGTCATTTAACTGAAAAAAAAATAACATGTGAGGAACCATCTGGTCATCTGTATAATGTATAACATATCAGACGCATACATTTTAAGCACAGTATTATGTTTTTTAGTATTATATTTTCTAGTTCAACCAACTGTGGAGGGTAAAGAAAAGTATTGGAGGAGCCAGGATAAACGTCTAACCAAACAATACAAACCCATTCTACCGAGAAAGGAATGAACGAGCCAAAAAGCACATAAATCCCATTCAGGGATATATTGCAGCTAAATCTGTGAGAAGATTTTATATTCTCTTCTCACGATTTCTTGCATTCAACATCATATGATTTGAAAATGAGAATGTCAATATTTGAATGACAATCAAACTGATTAATAGGTGGCAGGAGCCAAGAACCATCCAACCATCAGAATATTATTACATTAATAAGCAAAATGCAACTACTACAAAAAGCATTAACTTATCATTAATCAGAGTGGATAATGGAGTTGTGGCTGAGTTTGCTGCTCTTTCACGTTTATCAATATCAATAACGAACATACTTACCGTAAATTCCATAAAGTGTAAATGTTTTCTACACTTGCAAGAAAGCAAGCTTAAGTTGCATTCTGTATCCTTTTTAACTTGTATAATTAGGTTATGAAAAAAGTTTGATTTACATCTTTAGTCTACCTAATTCAGCTAATAGTTCTCTTTATAATTGCAGTGCCTAAATGAACAGCATCCTAGATGTGGCGTTAATTTTCAAATTGAGGAAAATTTTAACTAACAACGGCAATCTTCGTAGCAAGCTACTTCCTGCTTCCTAATGGGGTGTTTGTTTTTGCATCTTATTAAAAATAGATGTCTAAAACCGTCTAAATATTCTGAAATATAGTATATTTATAGAAATTTAAATCTCACTAGATTAAGAGGCAAAAATCAAAATCTCGCAAGTCTTAAATTTTCAAAATATATAACAACAAGATGATTCACAAAGAGGCAAATGAACACCATCGCAGTATCTCACCGGATACTAATTTCTATTGAAAGTGTATTCACTGTAGTGCCATATCAGGCCCACACCATTCTGTTTTGGATATCTGCGGCATTAAAAGTATAATAAATGATTAGATCTTAATAAAAACGGGAGCTGAAGCATGCTAATTCTCCTTTTTCAGTGTGATCTCTTCCACCTAAGTTTTAACCACACAATACCTTTGGCACACCGCCAACTTTCACTCCCCATCAATAGGTAGAGTTGATGTGGCTGAAAGATAAGAGTTGGGAACTTCCCACCTATGCGAATAATCAATCTTTTATATGATAAGAAATTTATTTGTATCTAGCTATTGTTTCAAGGTAAATTTTAGTTCAATCTTCAACAGTTGAGCATTTGACATCTAGGGTCTCTCGAGGGCTTTACCGTAGGTGGAGGACATCTCATGGAAGAATTCATCTGGACATGTCTCAGGGGCTAAATAAATAACATCATTAAATGCAACATCAATTTTGTGAGAAATAACCATAAACATCCCACGATTAAAGTTGATGCAGCATCCAATGGTGGTAATTTCGCTCATCAAAATTGAACCCAAATTGATATGAAGACTTCGCCTTTCCAAATGGTTTGTTCTAACATGAATGTTCTTACATATAGTCCAGGAACTCCTTTCAAATTCAAAGCAAATTTTGGCTACAAACACATCCTTGAATATGAAAATAAACACAAACTAAACAAACTATAGTTGGCTTTTACATAGACTTGTTCCATATGAATGTCTCACATATAATCCCCAAACTTCATCCTAATTCAGAGCCAATTTTGGCTCGACGCAACATCTAACCGGATGCCAACACATCCCTTGAATCTAACAATAAACAACATAATTAAAAGAATCAATAATTCACCAAGCAAAGCTACAAGTAACTCACTCACCTTCTCCCCAATTCCGACAGTCCCCAGGTTCGAAAATGTTAAGCAAATAGGCTATTTTAAAGATTCTCAGTTGCTTTCATGTAATGGATTCTAACAATTTTGCAAATGATCAATACAAGCTTAATATTCTTTTCCATGCAAACCTAACTACACACATCAGGAAAGAAAAGAGAGAGAACTTCAGATTTCAGTCTAGCAAAAGAGACATGGGTAAACAAGTCATTTCCAAACTCATAACTCATGAAAACAAACCATGGAACAGCACCAAATCAAGTCCTACCAAAACATTGTACATACAAATGACATTACTACCCTTTGATCTACACAAAACCCCCCTACACAGTTCCTAACATCCCTTCAATTCCCATCAAGGGGAAATTTTCATCTCTTAAAATCACCTAAAACATACATCAATGCAAAGCCTTGACTCAAAAAGCCTCTTATCAAATCACTCTTAATACACAAATCTAACTTGCAATTCAACATACCTGCAACACCTCGAACCCCAGAAACCTCTCAACTCTGAATCTCTGATTCTCCAAAACCTACAAAAAAAATAAAACACAAGTAATTTTTCACCCAAATTTTTTTTTAAATAAAAATGCAAGCTTGAACTCAAAAAAATTGTATTTTTAACACTCCAAGGTACACAATTGAACGAATCAAACACACCTGAAACCCCACCTAAACTCGAAAAGCCGAACACTTGAACCTAACCCTAGAACCGAGAGAGAGAGAGAGAGAGAGAGAGAGAGAATAAAAAGTTCTGATTTTTATTTGTTTTGCAGAGAAGGAGAAGAAGAAGAGAGCGCCAAGGGTGAACACTCCACGTCACTAAGACACGTGTCCGTATACATGAGGTGTGTAAAACATCATGTACGTATTTTTATACGGTGGTGGTGGTAATTGAGTTGGCCGTATATAGAGAGAGAGAGAGAGATTCGTTTTAAGCCATTAATTAATTCCCCCACTATGGCAGCACCACCGTCCACGTGTCGGATAATATTTCTGTCATGTGCGGATGACGTGGTGGTTCTAGTGTTGTTACCTTCAGCTGGATTTAATGGCGGGTTTCGAGTCCACGAATGGACGCGCAGATCCGTTTGGATTAAAAAAAGTTTCTTTGGGAAAAATATCTTTACATTCTATTTCCAGATTTGCCCCTTTTCTTTCTTACAATAAAGGCATTTGTCCCTACTATTAGAAGAAAATATACATAAAAAATAAATGAATTTGTTTAGACTATTAGACACCCGAATTATGTTTGGTACGTTTTAAGTGGAAATATTTAACGTGTTTTTGCGTGATTGAGAATTAAGCATATACTAATTTTACTATGTTAAGCTTAATTGCATGTGGGAGCATTTTAAACCAGTCATTTAAGTGCATGGACATTGACTTAATTGTATATATGTTGATAATTTGGTAGCTCAAATCTCATGAAAGTAAATTCACAGGGTGTGTTTGGTTGCAATAGAAATTTATGAGGGGACCCTTTTATTTTAGGCTAAATTGATATATCACTTCACATCCACCATTTGATTTTGTGATCAATGGTGGGAATGAAAGTCCTATGAACATGGGAATCACATGCCTTGGAGGTCAAGGAGTGGGATTCTCATGTTCATGGGACTTTCATTCCCACCATTGATCACAAAATCAAATGGTGGTCAAATGATAAATGTGGAATGATATATCAATTTAACCTAAAATATAGTGGTTCCCTCATGAATTCTCATAACATAGGATTCCATACAACTAAACACACCCTTAGAGCATTTCTAGCCATCCACCTAAATCTATAATGTGTATGGAAAAATCCTAAACATAGCCAGTGAATTTCATGGTATATTTTATAAACCATGTGATAAAATATTTAATTTTTTAATAATAATTTAGTAATTTTTTAAAAGTGTTAAATACACCATATAAAAATTAAAATTACATACCAAAAACATGACACTGTACCATACAGGCTACGTAGAAGTGTATGGCCGTGATTATAATAATCTTGTTGAAATTAATTTCAAAAAAATCAAAGGGCCCAAACCCGGCAATTAAGCCTGTGAAGAATGTCAGGCCCTCCATATGGGCCAGTAGAGTGGATGGTCAGTCAAACCTGTCACTACGCTTTCTTCAAATCCACTTTTGCCTCGTGAGTCATTCCGTATATCCAGCGGCACACGACGATTCTTCACCAATAAAAATAATCGACGGTTTTGCTTCCTCCACGTAAACTAATCAACGCGCGCCACCGAGTTTCTCATCCAAAAATCAAACCCACTTCAACACATCAATAAGCGGGTCCCACAACACTTGTCGGTGTCTCAACGGTCCCCATCGTGACGTGTGAGTCGCGTGCGTTCTGATTACGAAGCGGACCCCACAACCCACCACCACCTGGTCCCACAAATGTCAACGTCTCCGTCCATATGGAGGGCTCTCCACGTTTCGACACGTGATTGGGTATATTTAAAGCGAGCATGTGATTGCTGACTCGTAATCGGTGAACTTGGACCGTTGGATTTAAAAGGTTGGGTACCGACGAGGATGCTTGTTTTGCGGGTGAAGATGGACAGCGACATGTGATGGATGGTCTGACGTGTTATGTTTTTTTTTTTTTTTTTTTCAATTTATTGTGTCGACAGGTGACGTGTCGTATAAGCACGTGCTGGTGACGATTAGAGCGTGGTGGGGCCCTGGTTGACGTGGACACCAAGTAAAGGTTTTTTGGCTTTTTTGGACTTTGGCAAAGCTAAAGGTGGGTATTTTGCAAAGTCAAACATTGCTGGCTTATTCAAGTTTGGTGTTACCAATTACCCCTAATGGAGCTTCATATTAGCTATAGTACCCACGTAATTATCGTTGTGTGTATCACTGTATTGTGTGCTTTATTTCTCAAGCAGGAGATAGATTGTCCAAAAGAAGCAAGAAATTTTTTTTTTCCGAATGAGCCAATTCATTTGAACCCTGCTGATCTATTCTTTTTCCTATAAAAAGACAGGGCCATTGTCGACCTCAAAACATGTAAAAGGGGTTTCTTGGTTGGCACTATGCCATTTTTGGATCTCTCTAATGGCTCTAAAGGGTCCAAATGGTTAGTAGGTTGAAGAAAAGATGGCGATATCTTGAAATGTTTAGAACAATTATTAGTCCAATGAAATACCTGTCATCCATTCAGCAATAATTAAGAATAAAAACTTCCAAATCCCATTGATCCTATTTTACAGATCAGATTTGGCTTCAATATCCAAGTCCCATCCAGATTCAGATTTGGATCTGTAACCTACCTTACAGGATCTTGACACATATCATGCCCTTGCCAATTAGGTATAATTTATCCATATACAACACAAGAAGATACTCAATTAAGAAAAAGTGCAGCAAAGAATCCAGGACTGAACATATAACTTACAAAGCACAAATTTGATGTCTTCTATCTATACATTGGGTACAGCAGCACTCTTTGCACCCAAAATGTATTAATCTGTTCTCTCAAGGTTAGGGAGTTCCGTAAGAGCCCTAATAGACTCTTCATCAAATTACTAAGATCCTAATAACAACCTAAAAACTTCTAATCCTCTTCCTAAAGCTACACCTGTGCCATCACGATCATGACACAGAAAGAATAGTGTCTCCTTACCTTTATCCACAGAGGGAAAATGATCCAAACATTATAAAGCCATGTCAGAGTGCTGAGAAAACCTTCATGAGAGGTTAGTTATGCTAGTTTTGCTTCGAGATGTAGTTCTGTATTATCTCTGTGAGCCACATTCATTCACCAGAATATCAATTTTCTCCAAAATGCAAACCATGGCGAAAATGAATCAGCGAACTGAAATCAACCTTCAACTAATAACCATGTCAATCTTGACTTCAACCATGCATATGGACCAATAATTCTCTCTTTAAGATAATCTATGAAAAAACGGTGAAGTTTCTTTCATGTGACGTTAGAAGGAAATTAAGGAATAATCAAACAGCCGCACATATGCCTCCTGAAAATACGAACAAGAAGTTTCAGTTTTTATCTTAGGAAATACTAACCATGAGTGCCACACTAGTTAACCCAAACAATTATTGTACAACTATATAGATTGCGATTTCATCTAATCATATCAATCCACATTTTACATCCATAATTCGCTCTTCAAATTTTCCTAGGGTCCGTCTTTTTAACAAAATCATCTTCAGGTAATGATTACATTGGCTTGATTACAAGCATGGTTTAAATGAATAGAGACAAGGATCAGCAAATTGCTGGAACGCCCAACATCAATGAGAAATCGCCCTGCCCTAAGTTTAAAAGTAGAAATTTTTATTTTATTTTTTTTATGTGATGCAGAAGATGAAAAGATTAAGCAAGAGAGTAACCTGAAGACCAAGATGAGCAGCAAAATTTTGATTCATCAATATGCTTGACATCAAGCCCAATAAACCATGATCCAGCACTGACATCATCATGTGCATATGCACGAAGAATAGATCTGTAACTCAACATAGAATATATCAAGTTCTGCATGGTACTTGAAGAAAGGGCTCAAAAACTTTATGCACTATCTAAAAAAACAAGATACCGACCTGTTTATTGATACAAACTGTGCCAGTGCTCGTGATATGACAAACAACTCACCAGAAGCATGCCGGAAGTACCTAAATAGGAAATAAGATTATTTAAGTCATGACAATAGTATAAATATATGTTTAGAAAAAAGAAAAAGCAACTGCAAAAGACCGATTGAAGGAAATTCGAGACAGCAAGCTGCATGACATCTCCGGTAAATCAATATTAAGAAAAATTGATTAGTGCTTTATTTTATTTTCTTCAAAAGTAAGCTCAGATGGAATGGAAGCACAACGGTATGTAACAAAAAATTTTGGTAGACAAGAGATGCAAAGACTAATATAGAGTTATATAGGATATATTTCCATATGCATAAGGTAAGCACATGATAATAAACCACATGGCCTTTGTTTGAAAAGAAATGATATCCACTGAACACCAAAAACCTATCTAGTGTCTAAAATTCGTAAACCATCTTGTGCTGTCTCAATATGGCATAGAGGTAAGTACCTCGCGGACATGTCTAAGAAGAAGATAAACTTACATTAAACACATTTTGAAGCCACCTTCCTATACTCAACTAATGTGAAAAGGCGTCAAGTAGTGATATGTTTTCCCTCATTCAAGCAATAATGTGAATTTGCAATCACACAAGCGTTCAATATGCGAGTAATGTAAACAAACACGAAGATGATGTGAACTTTTTTTAAAAACAAGCCAAATTTAATGAAAAAATCATGAGCTAAGGCAAGACATACAAATAAATTTTAAATGATTCATGGAACCAAATAGTTCTCCTTCAAGCTGCTAGAAAAACCAGCAGGCAACCCCTTTTTCAAATTAAAATTTGAAAAAAAAAAATCAATTTTACGAAATTGTCACTTACGATTTTCCATCACCAAATTTCCACCAGTCTGGTTCATACCACTTATGAGTCCTGTAATAGTCACAAAAAGTGTTAACTTTATTGAATAGTCGACAGGTTAAAAAAAAAAATTGGCAATTAAACAATGGTTATGATAGAACTTACGAGTCCGAGAAAACTTCGCCTGATTTCATGCATCCAATATAAACACGTGGTTTGTCCAAATGAGTTGCAAGCATAGCTCCCAAAGAATCTACATAACCAGAAGGAACAAGATACATAAGTTCACGCCAGAATATCAAAATACATAAGTTCACAAACTAATTAAGTCCTACACATCATAACTATAACAATTAACACATAATAACATGACTCTAAAAGTTTAAAATCATAAACTCCATTCTTCCCTTATCTCATCCTTTTATCATTCTAATTGATAAAGTGTAGAAAAAAAATTTGATTAGGATTATCACGTTATATTTTATAAGAAGTGTTTGTGGAGGCATGCAAACCCCATGACACACAAAGAGCCATATCTAACATGTATCCAAAGAGTGACTTGTGTCCTGGTCCAATATGACCATGGCACTCCCAGCGGAGTTTCACTACTTTCTAGATCAGCAGGTGTGCATTTTTTCAAATAAAAGTTATGCAATATAGTCCAATGTAGTAACTTAAGAGCTCAAATCCTTAAACAAAACAAACAATCGTGAGCATTTTCGTTTTTCAAATAAGGGATTGCCTCAATAACTAAATTGCGCCAAATGCCAATTACTAGCCAAGGAAGGTATGTCACCATTCTTGAGATAGATATTTTCTTTCTTGAGAGAGATATCAATGAACCTTTTTTTATCTCCCTTTTGCCCGGGGACTTGTGTTCATTTGATCGATCTAGATCTCAACGCGGGGATCACAATGGTGAAAACGACGTCAAAATCGGAGTTTTAGGTTATTTTTTAAACTTAGTCAAAGTTTGGGTCAAACAAGTTGAACCCTAGTCAAACATATGACATCATTATCTTTCCAAACGGGGTCGAATGTGAACATGATAACTACTTTATTTTTCATTAAATATTATGTTCTTTATACTGATAAAAAAACTTAGAACTTCATCTTTCTATTCCTATAATCAACATAATGGAAATTTGATTATTTTTGGAGTAATTGAGAGCGTAACTTACCCATATTCAAATGTTCATACTCATTTCTATTTCACGTTCTTGCTTCGTTTTCGAATTAAAATCTCACAGACAATCAAATTTCACTCCTCTAATTCACATACAACATGAATACAACACACCCAAACAATACCACAACAAAATTTTACTAAAACAATCGAACAAAATGGAATTTAGTAGTCAACGAATTCATACGTCCACAAAACAAGTGAAACATATAAAACACAGATCATACCTTTTTGAATGAATTCTAACCCTTCATAATTGCCCAAACGAGTCTCAAATGCAAAGATTTAGCTTTTCCGCCAATTTTCCCTCAAGTCCCTTTGACAAATTTGTTCAAATCACATGGAGTTGAACCAAACTCTTATTATTCGCATGGGATAGCTTGATTCGACACGGGGTTTGGTGGTTAAGTTGTTCGGAGTTGTGATTCTTTGTTTGCAACTGAGTATGATGAACTTCATTTCTTTCAGTTGACTTTGAATATATAAATTGACTTTGAATATATAAATTTCAACGATTTTAATTTCAACTATTATTTGATTATTTTAATGAGAATTTGTTGTAGTATTGATTGGTATCATCGAAGTTATGTTGCATAAGAATTATTTTAGTGAAATCAGATTGCTTGTGGAGTTGCAAAATAATCCAAATTACATAGTTATGTTAAATTGATTATAGCGATGGAAAGATGATAGTCTAAGTTTTCTATCAATATAAAGAACATTATTTTCGTGAAATGATCCATCGAAGTTTTACATGTTTTAGCAAATACCGAGCTAAAACTAGGTCTATTTGAAGATGATAATGATGATGTCACGATGGCAACAGTGTGACTCGAAATCAACTCGTTTGACCCGAACTTTGATCAGTTCTAAAATGCAGCTCAAAGCCATTATGATCTTCGCGTCAAGATCTATTAAATGAAAGCAAAATTTTGTTAATTTGATAAAATTATAGACTTACTCCTAAAAGCTACTATGCGTCGGTATGTGTGTTTTCGATCTATGACGGTGTTTTGAAGCATGTAATGTTGTGATTTCAGAGTGATTATTGATATATTAAGCAAGAGTTTGTGTTAATGGATTATGATGAATTACATGAATAATAACTGAGTGGCTAAAATGAATGCAGTGTTTAAATTATGTGATTTTTTTCAGTTTACGATGAATTTTATATATAATATATTGGCAATTGCGTTTAATGCCTCTCAGTTTTGTTCAAACACAATGGCTAGTTTGAAGCTACTCATGAGATGAGCTCTTAAAGGCCATTAGGTTTGTACACTCTGAAGGGAAAACTAAGTCTTCGTATTGGATACGAAGAAGAATTTCCAAGGAAATACGGAAAGTCCTATGTTTTGCTAGTTTTCGTATAAGTTATTCTTTATTCTTGTAGAATTTGAGACTTACAACAAGTTATGTGTACTTGGAATAGAAATTTAGTATCTTAATCCTTACAGCCATGGCATCTTGTTTTGAAAGCTTAGAATGGTTTGGGATCCTTATTCCATTCATATTTTGCATTTCATGTGTTAGTGAGTAGGTATACGTACCTATCATGTCAACCTACATTCATTAATTATTGTGTTATTATAGTCCGCTCATATCAACGTTAGGTGACCCACTTTGCTCTATGCAGGTGGAGGAATTGATCCAAGTGATGGAACCAAATTGTAGATTTGTTTATCCATTGTTAGTTTGATACTCATAATGATAATACTTACCGATATTAACATAAACATCGTCATTAACCTTAGCATAGAACTCGGCATCCCATTTATCTGCAACATGAGCAAAGAACAACTTTGTCTTCTTTGGAAGCTCCTCTGGTGCCTCCACAAGATCATCCTGTCAGAGTAGATGTAACAAATATGACCTGTATCTTACATACTTGCATAATAATAGCATCAAACACTTCAAATACAGAGACCATCAAGGCAGAAATTTCATTCCTTTGTTCACACAAAAGGGGGTGGGGGGGGGGGGGGGGGGGGGGGGGGGAATATGGTGAGACCTATATTAGCTATTAAACTATAACTAGAACCGTGCCAAATTAATTTCACTCTCAACTATTGCACTATTAGTACTCAATTCGAGTTTGAGAAGTAATATGAGTTCCAATGGAGGCAATGAGGTAACAACAATCTAACCCAAAATCTGACTTTAACTAGATAAAATCCCAATGGTGCTTAACTAGTAACATAAACAGTTTTAAAGTTAGCTGAGCATACGAGAATGATAAAGTCGTTAGTCCGCCTATTTTCGCTGTCAATGCCTCTATCCAAGCTGTCTCCACGGTTTGCACTGTGATTCATATAGAATGTTAGAAGCTACAAGCAATGCCTATCAAGATTAATGCAGTGTGCACAAAAGTAAGACCTTCTTCCAATTACAAATCGTATGATGATGCCCTTATCATCTTCCAGTTTTTTCAAAGCCGCACCTGCACATATTATGTTTATCCTTAGTAAAATAAAATAATGAAAAGAACAAATCAAAGCAATAAAGAGAGAGAAATAACAAATAAGCTTGCCAAATAACTTTAGGAGCTTGTCACATTTAAAAAACTAACATAATAATATGAACCCAAATTATTCTCATTTTGTGCGAGAATGTCTTAAATTCAAAGTGTGCTTACCAATCAGGTTTTAGAAAAAGCTTAAGATTTATTAGAAACAAACTCGAGCACTTTTTAATATTTCAATCTTCCCGGTAGGTGACTTGTATAATTTGTGTGTAACAGGAAGGTTGTAGCATTATCCAATATCGAATTAAAAGGTCCAACATGAAACTCCATTCCAGATGGTAATGCTGGCCTCTCATCTGTGTGTGGGGTTACAGGAAGGATGCAACATCATTACTTACCAATTATTTCATGGTCCAACATGAAACTCCATCCAAGACGGGATGCTTTGGAGCTAAATATGTAATACTAGCA
Source organism: Berberis thunbergii (assembly GCA_003290165.1). Taxonomy (NCBI): domain Eukaryota; kingdom Viridiplantae; phylum Streptophyta; class Magnoliopsida; order Ranunculales; family Berberidaceae; genus Berberis; species Berberis thunbergii. The sequence goes on from QNQO01000110.1 coordinate 1,438,249, forward strand.
GTCATAAAATAGGTTTTTTTAACAGCAAAAAAACCTATGTTGCAAAACAAGCGGTCATAAAATAGGATGATATGATAGTTGATACAACTACACCTAAGCAGATTTTTCTTCTACCATGTTTAGAAAATAAAGAAAAAAAACTCACAAAGGGGAAGAGTAGTGTACCAGTTGGCATCCATGCACGACGAATTGCATCTCTGTTTTTCTGGCGGCCAAACCGAGTAATTATTCCTATAGCAACTAACGACCTTTGCTTAGAACGAGTCCCATTAGTCTCTGATAAGAGTTCCTCAGTCTTAGATGTGTACTTTGAGACAAAACCATCTTTCCTAGCGGCAGCCAGCTCCATTTCGAGGGCTAATAACTTCTTCTGTTGTTCCCTGACAAATACAGGTTCCATTACCCATCCCTCAACTAGATAAATACAATATTATAAAATTTGTGATTAGTGATTACCAATAAATACAACATATGTAATTGCCTTACCTGCAAGCTATTACTTTTAGAGTGTCATCAACTGAAATAGCTGATTGCCCCTGGAATAAGGAAGACAGTATTAGTTATAATCAAACCAATATTTCCAATATAAAATGATATTCTTTAGGGTTACATACTTCTATTCTAGATCTCATTCATCATAACAAATTGATAAGCCACCAATTAGATGGATCTTGATACAAAAAATATCCTAACCCCCTACAAATTAAGTATTACGCACTCTGAAAATGCAGTAACCAGTGTTCCATTCAGATAGTCAAAAACATATGATCAATTTGATTAAGTATCAAATGGTATAAAAACCCGACATTGTCCAAGTGAAAAAGAATGCATATGAGTTGAAAGTGCCCCTACTCTGTTAGGGTTTTTACCCCAATGGAGAATCAATTGAGCATATCCTGTGCCCATTCTCTGTTTCGATGTGAGAGTTCATTGCTTCATAATCTAAATGGCTTTTTACCCCCATGGGTGACCTGTTTCAATGGGTTAATCAGTAGCATAGTAAGGTGTTGTCCCCTCAGGACAAATGGATATGGGAAAGGCTACTTCTAGTCACTCTTTGGGTGCTTTAGAAGGAAAGAAACAGCAGAGTTTTGGGGGGTCCTAAGATAGATACTCACTCCCAGTGCAGAATGAATAACATTATGGCTATCCAATGGCCCTTGGCTTGGCAGAATGTGCCCGATAAGCCAGTCTCCACTCTCTACCTTGGCTGGGAGAACCGGTGTTAGACTTGTAGCTTCTTTTTTCCCCCTCTCCCCATGATGGGTCTGTTTTCATTCTTTTTTACCAGTTTTTTTAGAGCTGCTTGTTGTCTTGTACTGTTCTCATTTTTCACTTCTAATGCATGTGTTTTATTCATCAAAAACAAAAAAAAATAATGCAAATTCAACTAGTCTAAAGGGTATTTGGGCAAACAAACAGCTAAAGGGTTGATTTTTTCTTTCCAGATGTTGAAATACCTATAACAGTGAGACTCGCCCCGAGGCGAGCCTCAAATCGTAGCCTCACAATGCTTTTTTAAACCGTGCTCAAGAGTTGGATCCAAACCCTAACGCAATAAGGGTAAGCCTATGTCGGAACTCGGGTCCTTTTGAATACATGAATTTCATTTAAAACATTGATTTTAATCAATATATTTTGCTAGCGTATATATGTTAAAAATGTTTACACAGTGACACGGAGATTGGATAAAAGGACTCAATTTCTAGTTTGATTTCCAGTCCAGGTCACCGGTTTAGGACCCAGTTATGGTTTTCCATGGAGAAATACTCTTACCCCTCCCCCCCAGTTTTTTTCCCCATGATTTTGAGAGAATATATGTAGTGGAAGGTCACATGGTTCCATGGTCACTCCTCTGTTTCCACTTTTTTCCATAGTTTCCCCTGGAAAAATAATAATAATAATAATCAAACACGGCCTTAGGTTTGATTACATGACACGATCCATCAACTCTAACGGTCCTACCTATTGACTTCATGGTTACAAACCTATTTTATGTCCCTATTTACTCATTATTGAAAACCAAATCTATGAAAAAATGAACAAGATTAGAAGTTTCTGCTTGCTTGCTTTGCATCTCGGACACAAGAGGAGAGGCGTGGTGGGAAGGAATCAGCCCTACCCTATGTTCGCCCAGTCATTTTGAGTTGAACAAGTGATAAGTTGCACAAATCAAACTTATTTCTAAACCCCTAATTCAATCTTCACCATTTACCACATTCACCACGTACTTTTTCAGATTTTCACGAAAAGTTGCATAAATCTAGCTTATATCTAAACACTCGCATTACAGTTTCCAAGTTCCTAACAAAAATGCCTAAAATTTCCACCCAAACCAAATCTCAAGTCACTAATTCCAATCGCTACCACGCGTCCAAATTCCCTTCTCTCGAATTCGAGGATGTGACACAAATAATGAATCACTAATTTCAATACAAAACACGAAAAGTACATTAGGGGCAATAACAATTACCTGACCTGTAATCCTGTCAAGCTCTTTGATCAAATACACCCTATTCTGCGCATCCTGCCAGAGCCTGCCATTCAATTGTCATCAAATTATCCAAAATTAAATTAATTAGAGCTAGAAGATCTCAGAATCTTGAAATTAAAATCGTAATGAGATCCATAATAATTATCTAAAATGTAACATATAGATATATCGGTTATCTAAATGTTACATTGATGTATCAGTTTCAAAATAAACCCTAGAGATAAATCGAAGATTTGAAACTGACCTGCCAGCGACGTAAATAGCAGCCATTGTAGCGAACATTGAGAGAAGCAGAAACGAGACTCTGGATCGGAAGGCCGAACCGGACAACCGATTGCTCGATCCCCGGTTCTGCATTCTGATTTTTCTTCTTCTTCTTCTTCTCGATCGATCTTCAGAACCTCTCGTTCGTTGTTACTGATAAAAACTAAAATTCGAAAATCAAGAATAAGATCTCATGCGATCGATGGAGGTCAAGTAGGGTTTCAAACTCTCTCTCTCTCTCGAATTGGAGATGATTTCGAGAGTTTGGTGCAGAGTGAAGGAGACGTTGGAACCAACACGGTCTCGATGGGATCCTTGGACAGAAGCAAAGTACAAAGGATACAAAAAGACTATGTTGCCCTTGCCTATTTCATTGTCAGGTGATGTTCTGTTTATGGAATCAGTGGGGTTATTTCTGTAATGTGTGTTTGGTTAAACGGTTGTTTGGATGGTGCCTCTCTACCCTCCCTTGCGACGACCAACATTTTATCCTTTTCTTGTTTAGTTGGTCCTCCTCGTGCCATCGACATTCAAACAACGCTGGAGAATTTTCAACATTGATCGAGGTGTTTCAATTCAATGCGAACATAAATTTCAGTCATTACTTTTTCTACCCCCTCTATATGATCCATCGGATCTTTTATCTCCAACCTAAAACACCATTCTAATTTATTATATAGATAACTAGGGTATTTTTCTTGCCTTCGACACTCAAATTCTAATTAGAGCTTTTAGATGTGTGATGGTTAGAGTTAATTAAGACATAAAAGTTACAAATAAAATATTTACAAAAAAAAAAAAATTCTCCAACCTCCTTCTTTGTGGTCCGTTAGATTCATTTGTTTGGGTAAATCTCAGTCGTCTTTTATCTCCAACCTCAAACACCATTCTGATTTGTTATATAGATTAGGGTATTCCTCGTACCGTTAGCATTACCGTATGGGGTTAACTATTTTCATCGCGACTTATTTTTATATTGTGTTTCTCATGGCTTTAATTGTGTTGAAAAATCACTCGGCATGACTCTAGAAATTTTAGGTGAGTATGTTATTAACTACTAGTACATGAGCTTAAACTAAACCATCATAATAAAAAATATAAAAAATAAAATAAAAAGTTTGGCATTAAAAAATTGTCTAATAAATATATATTGTCATTCAATACACGTGTCACTAATCATACCCCAAGGTTGCGGCACATGTATCACTACCACTAAACATATTTATTTAATATATGTCATGTCATTCATCTTTTTAATATTCATTGCAGTATTATCTCAATCACAAATATTTTGTATTTATTTAATGACAATTTAAACTAAATTAATTACAATATTTTTGTTGAATTTTAACAGTCTATCTTGTTTTTAAAAAATTTCTCAATACTAAAATTTGCCATACATCATAAATTTGTATTTGTAATTCATCAAAATGGCAAAAAACACAAGAAACCACTATAACAATACTCCACATGCTAAATGTTTTAGTAGGCAATAAAACATAAATATAAAAATAAAATAAAATAAAATTTTCAAAAATTCGACAGAGTTTACTTTGTTTTCTTCATTTTTTTCCAACACTAAGCCCTGTCATACACGATAATATTGCATTTGTAATTCTTCAAAATGCAAATATATAAAATGAACTATTACAAAATGAATCAAATTTTGACAAAGTCTACTGATGAGCAATAATATAGTACCTCTACAGTAACACATTTTGTATGTAAATGTAAATCACGTTGTGTACATGTTTAACATTGAAGTCTCACTGTACGCATATGTAAATCACACTGTATACAAATGCATGCAAATGTATACAAATGTATATTAGGATATTCAACATTGTATTATAATTAATGTATGTTAGAAATATAATAACTTTGAAGTCTCACTATACATGTCAATAAATCTCATTGTTCTCAGTCAATAAATCTCATTGTACATGTTAATAAATAAAAAAAAACTAAATTATAGCATGAGTATGCAAATGTCAATAAAAAAAATTAGAATAAAAACTCTATAATATTTCAATAAAATGTTGTTGATTTCATTTCAATTGATCTAACCGTCAAATGCATAAGAATATTATCTTTTTAAGGGTCAGATTTTTTTTTATTCATATAATTCCTGAAAAGTAATTTAAAATATTAAAACAAACACCTATACTAAATGAAGTTATTTAAAAATAAATAAAATTTTCAATTAGGGTCTAATTGGGGCATTTATAAATTGAACTATTTACAAATTGGGGTCTATTAATTAGTTACTAAGTGGACATCTCAATAGGATTTCAGTTAATAGAATAAGCTAATGCAAAACATTAAATAACTTAACTTATTATCTATCTTGATTTCAGTGTTAGTGCAAAACATTTACATTTCAATAGAATAAACTAAGTGGTTGTTAAAATAAATTAACCTATTATCTCACAGCAAAAGTATTTTTTTTAATTTCAATCACAGTGATAATTAGGATTGTTAACGGACTGGACCTATGCAAAAAAATAAAATAATAAATAAATAAATAATATATTAAATCGGATTTGGTGTTTTAATAAATATATATTGTCATTCAAAACATGTATCAATATTCGTACCTCAAGATTGCAGCACTAATCACACCCCGAGGTAGTGTCACCAATCTGCCTTACTATAGTATTGCTCCACATGTTAAATGTTTAAGTATAATAAATAAATAAATATACTTACATGCCTAATCACCACAATAAACTTTTGAATAAAATAATTCAATATAAAAAATGTTGGGTATGGGAATCGATCATTTGCACTCTTATTGGGGAATAAATTTTCATAAATGCTAACTTTAAGTCTCAGCCATTAGATTTTCATGTTTGAATAAATCTCAGTCATCTTTTATCTCAACAAAAATAAGAAATATCAAATGTTATGCATGGGAATCGAACCCGTGCACTCTTGGTGCTTTAAGTTCTATAAGATCTATCAGATTCATATATTTGGTTAAATCTGAGTCATCTTTTATCTCCCACCCCAAACGCCGCCCTGTTTTGTAAGATAAACTAGGGTATTCCCAACGCTTTCGGTACTCAAATTGTTTTGCTTGTGGATAGGAAAATTTGTGTGACAATAAGAGAATTTTCAACTTTGGCCAAGGGTATTTCAGTCTAATGCAAAAATAAAATTTTGCCAAACACCCTCCCCTCTCATCCATGTGATCTGTTAGATCATTATGTTTGGATAAATCACAATCGTCTTTTATCTCTAACCTGAAACATCATTATGATAATACAATTTAAATTTATTATTTTGACCATTCACCGAGTACGCGACACGCACAAAGTACGCGTACAATTATGTGGTTCAGTTTTTCGCTCGACAAAGTAATACAAATAATTGAGAATTATTATTACTTGGTAATTATAGTCATCAATTATTCTATCTTCTCACATTTACATTTGCGATACGTTTTGTGCACTTGAGCTTGTTCTGATAGTGTAGTATGTCAATACTCCACTCGATTGACCAATGCTCAATGTCGTATGAGTTCATTAAATGATAAGTCATTCAATGTTTTCATTTCATCTTTGCAAAAAACTATTCATTATGTTTTCCTTATTAGTGACCCTTTTGCTAAGAATGTATTTCTTAAACGCATTTCATCATCGTCATCAAAGCTCATTCCCGATATTTTCACGATCAACTACATAGATTTTAGTCTTCCAAGCAATTCGGTATTTCCGCATATCCTCGTCTAATCAAAACTCACGGATGTCTTCCTTCACCGCTTTCGTCAAAGTTTTCAATGGTCGTCCCATCTTTCAACACCGTTCATTAACTCGCAGATTTATACATTTTCTAATTAACACCACTGAGTAAAAGCGAGGGAAATGTGGAGCGGGGCAAGGGAGATCAGAGGGGCGGGGCCAGTGGTACAAAAATTGGAGAAGTACGGCGAGGGCATGGGCGATGGTTTGTGGTGGTCGTCGGTGAATTTGAACAAATAGAGTAAGGGAGGGGAGAAGTTGTTTGGGGAAGATTATTTTTTTTTTAATAATTATTACTGTTATTAAAAACTAACAGTGAAATTTTCCTCGAGACACAGTTAATTTTGGTTGGACCTTTGATTTTGATCGAGATGAATTGTTCGAAATACAAAACCTTCAATCCGACCCCCTAGATAAGTCAAAAACATTTTGTCTTGAAAATATGGTTGTTCTGAAAACAAATCGTGCCCTCACAGTCAACGTGACATGACCGCTAGCCCTCGGATGAAATTGAAATAGTGATATATTTTAGTTGTAAATGTTTATTAACTATTTATTATAAGGGGTAAGTGCAATTAACACATTTATAACTCGTGTCTGACACATGACAATTTGGCTATAATGGGTGCTTCACAGAGGCAATCCTACCTAGACGCAAGTGGCATCCAGGAACCGAGACTCTCACTTGAAACCATGCAAGCTAACGGTTGCTAGATCAGTTGGTAAAATTTGTGGTGGAAAGTAGAAGTGGGCATGTTAGACCAAAATCCCAAACTGAACCGAAAACCAAACCGGTTGGGTTGGTGCGGATCGATTTTTTCTTTGATATTTAATGTTCGATCATAAAAATTGGCCCAACTCGATGTTTACGGTCCAGTCCTCGGTTTCAATTTATTAAACCTGTCGGGTACCGACTCGGCCCGGATAAGATGAAAACCTAAAAGGAATTAAGGTTTTATCACTTTCGTCCCATTCCCAAATTCCACTTTTTTCTTCCTCTGCTACTCCTCTTCCAAAATCTACTATTTTCTTGCCTCCCCCGTGGCTCCTCCTCCTTTTCTGCTACTCCTCCCAGTCCTCTGTTGCTACTCCTCCTAGTCCTCTGCTGCTACTCATTTGAGATTTCAGGGCTTTACACCGATATTGGCAATAAGGCAATATGTAAAGTTGATGATATTTAGGTGATATTTAAAATTTGTCGCTGTTTGGAAATCCTTCATTGTCCCTTTTGTTCATTTTATGAGTTATGTCATTGCTGAACCACAGTGGCAATTTTTTACAATTTACAATTTGCAATTTGCAAATTGCAGATTACAAAGTGCAATTTGCTGATAACAATTACAAAGTGTAATTATAGAGTGCAATTGTTGATTACAATTACAGAGTGCAATTGCTGATCACAATTAGAGATTACAGATGTATAATTTGCTGATTACAATTGTTGATCACAAAGTGCAATTGCAAATTACAGATGTATAATTACAATTACAATTACAATTATCAATCACAATGTCACGCTCCGATTTTCGAGAAAACGAAAATCCCCAAATCTACGTAGGATTGTCCTTTTTCCCAAAAGTTGGGACATGAATTTTCATACACGAAAAATAATAGTTGGCATCCACGAGAAATAATAAATTTGCACAATTTACCAAATAGAGGGAAAATAAAACAACTGATCTGAAAGACCATCAAAATGAAAAAAAATATTTAGACCTCGTAGTGCCAACGCTAACAAGTTCAACAATTTGCGATTGTATCTTTCCCAAAAAATAATAAATAACTCCGAGTTCAAATTACAAGAATTAAACTGACACCTACAAATAAAAAGATCTAATATTTCGAACACGCGCAACTCCCTGCAATGCTCGTCACGTATGGTACGAAATGCTCTAAGCCCGCCCGAGATTAATATATCCTGAAAATAAGCCAGTCGGCGACATTCCCGAAGGAATGCACCCAATAAGCCAAAGCCCACTTGGGTCAGCAATCAAGTTTGTGTGAAATCTCTTTATTTTCCCAAAAATCAATAAAGAAAATTACAAGATATGACCAAAAATAGTACGATAAAGAAATCAAAACACACAGGTAGTTCCTCCACGAGGCATTCATATCTTAATTCTAATAAGTAAATATGCACTTACTTGTACCTACTAGATGGAAGTTGACTATGGCAAGTCTGACCTGCAAAAATATTAGTGGACTTGACATCCTGCATGAAAAATGATTAGAAACAATATAGACGTAGTTTATTCATTTTTATTTGAATGTGGTTCATCTTTTTAACGGAATGATTACTTAGACGATACCACATTCGCACCACCTCCGTGCCGAACATACATGCCCGTATGCCTCTCTCATATAAAGGAGGACTATTCCGTCATTCATGCCCAAGTGGGGACATCACATAAAAGCATGCATCGCGGATACTCCTAACTATATGAGTATCAAAACCCACCATTGGGCTATCAATGAGCATAACTCACGTCACATTTTTTACGGATAAATATCAAAGCCTATTTTGGGCATAACAATTCACCTCATTTTCGCAAGACTAACCCGAAGGTAATTTTAGTTAATCTAGTAGGAAATGGATGCCCCAACTCCGCAAGATGACCCTCTGGTCATTTAGTTTCTATAGTATAAAAGGAAAAATAATAAACACAAGAGGTGTGGTAGTTATAAGTGATGTAATTTCAGGTGATTTATATTTTTAGAAATCAAGGGTTACCAATATCATTTATTTTTTATATTTCAATTTTCTCACAATGACACTTTGTCATTCATGAGTTAATTCACAATCGTATCCACCCACATTTTTTGGGAAAACATAGCATATCCATTAATCATGCTTTATAACAACATGACAATCAATACACTCCTTGATTCAAATATTCAAATCCTTCATAATGCATAACCAAGTCAATATGCATAATAATACCAATCTCCAAATAAGTTCCGATCAAAATGTCTATACATGCAGAATAACACCGTTGCAATTAAATTCATTGCACATCAAAATAACACCATAAGTGGGATCCAGTGAATTTTAGGGTTGAAAACCGTGAACCGAACTGACCTAAAAATTTTTAAACTGAAACCAAACCGACCATTAACAAAACCGATCCGAAACCGATCCGATTCTAATTTATGCAAACCGTAACCGAACCGAATTGACTAAAATCGAACCAAAACCGAAAGAAAACCGAACCGACCGACTATTTTAAGCATATTATATTATTTATATATAAAATATATATTATTTATTATATATTCGGTCGGTTCGGTTCGGTCGGTTAAAATCACATAGAAATCGAAAATCGAAACCGATCCGAACCGATTGGTTCGGTTTTGATCAATTCGATCGGTTTAGTCGGTTTGATCGATTTTTTGTTCAGCCCTAGTGAATTTAATTATACAGGAGCTCTAAGTGTCAACAATCTAATTGCAAATACCACATAAAAATCTAATTGCAAAAATCATCACAAGTGAAACCTAGTGGAACTCTAACTGTATGAAACCTAATTGCAAATAACAAATATCAAATATAAGCCTAATTGCAAGTAGCAAATACCCTCATAAGGTGAAACCTCTAACTGTATGAAATCTATTTGCTGTATGAAACAAATAGCAAATACCAAATTAAAAGCCTTGCAGTGGGACCCGTCAACAATTTGTTGGCTAATTGAAAACATTGGAATTTACGTTCTGCAGAGATTTTAACTTGCAATTTTTCATTCTCATAGAATGTGGGACTCAGTGAAAATATTGGACAGAAATTTTACTTGCAATCATTCATTCTCATAGAATGTGGGACCCAGTGAAAACATTGGACAAGAATTTTAACTTGCAATTTTTATTCTCATGGAATGTGGGACCCAGTGAAAACATTGGACAGAGATTTCAACTTGCAATTTTTTCATTCTCATAAGGTGGGACCTCACAGACTACCCTATAAAAAGATTGTCAGATGGGATTAAATGCTTTGCCATATGGTGTATTTTTGCTTTATTTGTATTAAAGACAACGAACTCAGTATTTCAAAATATAAAAAAGAACAGAACGAAAAAAAAAGAAACAGAGAATGAACTCACAATCCTCATGTCACATCAGTCACACATCTCCCCCGACTTTATGCAAAAAAAATCAAAAGGCAAAAAGATACAATACAACAGTAAAGAAAAAAAATTAAGGAACAAAGAGACTCACCGTTTTTCCCTCTGTTTTTTTGCCAATCTCCCTATTTCTCCCTCTTTCTTGCTATCTCTCTTCTTCTCTTGTTTTTTTTATTTAAGCGGCGAAAGAAAAAAAGAAGACCCCAAACCCTATTTAATCTCACTACAGACAAACTCCTTCTCTGTTAGGGTTTTGCTCGAGGTTAGTGACACCCCCTTACTACTTGACGTCACCCCAAATAAAAAAAACACAACTAATTAAAATAAATAAATAAATAATTAATTAAAAATGATTATATGTTAAAGTAGGGTCGTTACACACAACTACATATTACAATTACAATTACAAATTACAGTTACAGAGAGTGTAATTACAGTTACAGATTACAGATGTATAATTACAGTTACAATTATAGATAACAATTACAGATGTATAATTTGCTGATCACAGAGTGCAAACAATTTGCTAATTTGTCAAATTACAGTTTACTGCATAGTGCATACTACATACTATAGTGCCTAATTACAAATTAATAAGAGTTGTAAATTTGGGTTTTGGACCGAGACCGGTCCAGCCCGACCTGACATTTGGTTAATCGAGACGTTGGTTAACCAGCCCAACTCGGTCCTCAGAATCTCAATCTTTAAAAAATCGATTCGAGTTTCGGTTTTTAGTTTTCAGGCCGATTAACCGAACCGGCCCAGGCCTAGCGGAGTATCACAAGTCCGGGCTGCAAACCTTGCCAAAGACATTTAATTGTTCCATATCCAAGACATTATCGAAAAACCAGATTATGCCCATCCATACGCCCCTATACCCAGGTCCAAGCCCAACCCTTATAAAACTCCGAAAAACCCTCTCAGTTTTATCTTCTTCCCCGATCACTCGAAGATGACGCAGATCACAGAAAGAACTTCAAACCTCTTTGCTTTGTTTCGATCGAAAAATGAACGACGCAGATGTCTCAAAAAGCAGATGGTGAGGTTCATTCGCCAAGAAGCGGAAGAGAAAGCCAACGAAATCAACGTCTCCGCTGAAGAAGTAAGGGCAAAATCTCCTTAAAAGATCATTTTCTTACTCTCTAATCTCCGATTTGCATTTGCGATAACTTCTCTTCTTGTTCAATAATCTGTTGTTCGTATTTCTTGATTGTGTAATTATACTTGTACGGATTTGATTGGTGTTCAATGCAGGAATTCAACATCCATAAGTTGCAAACGGTGGAAGCGGAGAAGAAGAAGACCAGGCAGGAGTATGAGACGAAGGATAAACAAGTCCAAGTTCGCAAGAAAGTGTAAATGTAAAGGATTTCCGAATTTCTATTTAATTATTCTTCACTTTTGTTTGCTACATTTTGCCATTAATTGTGCTTGTAGATTTGAATCAGTAATTGTAAGTACTGTGAGAGATGGAATTTAGGTCATATTGATTGAAATCATAGCGCATATATGAATGACCAGGGATTAGAATGTGATAGGGTTGGCAATCAGTTACCTGACATGGCAAGTGAGTAACTGACACGGTTGAGTTTTGGTTTGAGACACGGTTGACACGACCTTTGTAATTATTATTCAGTTACTAAGCACATTAGCATATTTATGTTTATTGGTAACTATATGGCTTTGGCATGATTATGGACTGCCACAAAAATATAACCATGTCAAACTAGAAAATGCTGAACACAAGTATGTACAAAGTTTAAAAAATGACTGTGACAGGTCTGATACACTGTCTAAAAGTAGTAATCATGATCAAATGTGTATTAGTCTGTGTCGGGTTTGGTATCTTTGACACAATTACTAAAGGGGTCGGGTTTGGGTTTGATAAGTTGACACAGGATTGGCACGACACGACTCATTGCTACCTAGAGCCTAGAATGTGTTTCCTTTGAGTTGATTAGCTTATATTGCTGAAAAATTGGGCTTAAAGCCGGTTAATTCACTTCATACACATGAACTTTAGTCTGTGATTTGTTCAAAAGAAAAATGGCTTGAGAAAATGATAAAAACAGATAGAGCTGAAAGAGGAAGAATGGTAACTAAGGACATACATTTGATTTGAGGATGAAAGGACTGTGGGAAAATATGTTTTAGATCATACTGATTGAGATCATGTACCAAATTATGACTATGGACTAGAGTATATACTGCTTAAAATTGGATTTGAAGTGTTTTAACTTATTAAGCCTATTTGTTGAAAACTCTAAAATCTGAGACTTATAATGAATGTTTGATAATGACTGAATGATAAATTCAAAGTCGAGACAAAATTTCGTTAACAACTGACAAAATTGTTTTTAAATTTTAACATATTAATGATGCTGAAGATAGAATTATAAGATGAAGATTGAAGGTTTGGAACGCTTTCAATCTTCAGTGTTCATGGGTAAGTAAAGAAATCTTGCTTTTGTCTAACCACTTAATTTGACACTAAATACTATTCAGTTCATATTTCACACGTTAACAAACATCACTTATTTAGGATACTACTGAATTTTTCAAAATTAAGTCTTAGGCAATAAAATAGGTTTAGCAAACAACTTCTAAGTACAAAAAACCTTGAGCGTATTGCCAGTTGGACTATGTCTAGCAATATTGAGTGGTTGTCAGACAAAACAATTTGATAGGGTATAAGCTTATTGATTTGTGGACTGAAACATTGAATGCTCAAGTCTTTGGGGTGCGAGTGCTTGAATTGTTGGATTTAACAAAATTTGCATAAATTCTGTCGATTTTTTTGATGTACTTGTAGAGTTGTAGATTTGTAGTCAAGGATGCACAGATACGGATACGTGTGTCTTGTCGGACACAGACACGACATGCCGACTCGACAATTTTTCAAAAAATAGGACTCGGAGACATGTCGACATGTCATACTATTTTTTTAATTATCCATATAAATAATATTATAATAAAACGTCTTCTTAGAGTGTCTTGAAGAAGATATTGTTACAAGACAAAAAAATTAAAGTATTGAGAAAAAGTATCGTAGAGAAGTAGAGGAGAGAAAAAAGCAAATGAGAGAAAAATAAGAAGCATAGGCTACCTTTATATTTTAGTGGTTTTTTGCCCTATTTGTCTTAAATCGCAATTGAAATAGTCATTCACTTCAGATGGATCAACAACCATTATATTATGTGGTTATTTGCAAACATCTAAAAAAAAAGGTTTACAAGTGTTGATTGTGTCTTGAACAAGTTTCGGGTGTATTGGAGGCGTGTCCGACACGTTGATCACATTGACCATGTGTCTAACACCCCTCGACACGTTGACTAAGTGTTCAACACGTGTCGAGCAAGTGTCATGTGTCGGATACGTGTCAGACACAGATACAACAAGTTTTTGAAGAGTTTGTGCTTCCTTGGTTGTAGTGTATGTGTGTTTCGCTTGGGAAAACAAGTAAAAACTGTTAAGTGTTTTTACTGCAGTGAGTATTCAATGCAGCTTAATGCTTCTCGTTTAAAAGTTCTCCAAGCTCAGGATACTTTGTTAGTGTCATGAAGGAGGCTGCTGCTAAAGAACTCTTGCGCATGAGCCAAGAGCACCATACATACAAACATCTTCTGAAAGATTTGGTTGTTCAGGTCAGCAAAAACCTTAGCCATTCCTTCATAATTATATTTTTCTTTTTCATAGGTTGTTTATTCTGTGGAAATAAAAATTACGCTTTGCAAAATGAATCTCTTTAAACACATCCGGTGCTGTACTGCCTAATTTTAATCATATGCGTGAAGTTTTAGAGTAAGCAGTAAAACTTGAATTTTGGAGAGGTTTAAAACTGAGAATGCTCAATTGTAGTTGACCAAATATTTGTGATCATGCATTTTATTGGTTGTTTATTTCTTTGGCATTACTGATAGTTCAGAAGGGGAGGAAGGAGGAGACTAGGATGTAACTATGGTGGGTACCCTTGGGGGAGAGAGAGGGGGGGGGGGGGGGGGGGGGGGGGGGGGGGTGGTGGAGGGGGAGTAGTGATCAATCATGTAATTAAATATATGAAAATATATTGCGTTGGGTGGGCTATTGCTCAAACTCTCATTAGCATAGGTTCATTTGATTGATTTGGGGGTATTTTCATCCTTTGTGTCATATGGATTATCATACATTATCATATGAAAAAAAAGCTAAAGAATTTCAAAGTGTGTCCGATGTCGTAGTGGAAATATAAGTTGGTGTGAAAGTGGAAAGTGTAATATATGACAGTCTGTCCATAACATTACTGATTGATAACAATAAGAATAACAATACTTATACTTTTGAAGCGAGTATGATTGTGAGCTACCTGTGCAGGCTTTCTCCGATTGAAAGAGCCCGCTGTCTTGTTGAGATGTTGTGAGGATGACACGTCACTTGTGGAGTCTATTTTGCATTCGGCAGAGCATGAGCATGCAGAGAAAAAAAAGGTTCATACTCCTGAGATGATAATCGACTAGAAGGTTTTTCTGCCTCCTGCACCTACCCATCATAATGCCCATGGTCCTTACTGGTAAGTCTTCAATCATAAAATTATAAGGTGTCGTATTACACTTGCATGTTGTCAGGGCTATGCTATTTTTCTTTTCATTGAACAATTTTTTTATATGGTCATGATTATTTTGTAAATGAGTGTTTTAAGATTGGGAATAGGATAGGATTTAATTGAAATTCACATTACTAGTTTGACATTAAACTAGACATTTTTCCTGGTTGTGGTGTTTGAGTAAATGGAAATAACTAAAGGAGAAGGGACTGTGAGCCTGGCTTTTACCTGCGGTAACTGGATCCTTGCAATCCAAGGGTGAGATTATATTGAATTGACAGTACAGTGTATTTTAAAGGATGACATGTCAAGTCAAGCAGATTTTAGCATTAATAACAACTTGACACATGGAAAGTTCAGGATGATGTTGAACACATGTGCTCTCTTATCAATCTCATTCACATCATCTATAGACAGCGATCACGTCTTCCGGCTTTAGTCTCTAACCCAATACAAAGTCTAGAATCCCCATGAATTGGTTAGCAGGAATTTCTCAATTCATGTATGGTTTTTTTTTTTTTTTTTTTTTTTTTGAAATTATCCCAAGCGTTAGAAAGACTAATGTTTGAAACCACAAATATTTTCTCTTCAGCTTCATTCATCTTTCGTCTTTGCAAATATCGACAACCTGGATATTGAATTCTTATCATCATCAAGTTATAGAAACCCCTAATCTCTTATTATTATTATTATTATTATTATTTAGACTCTACGTTTGAATTTCTCCCTAGTGAATTATTTAAAAGTTACATGAAAAGGGTTTGAAAATTTCATTGTCCAGCAATACCTTTTTTCATTTTGTTTGGTAGCGTATGGATAAAAAGTTTCCATAAAAAACAAAAATGACCCCTTGTTAAATGAAATAATGGCTTCCAAAAGACAAAGTTTATACCCAGTTTTGTTTGCTTATATAGGATGTAATAAATATGATTTAACACCATTTTCCTTGAGAAGATATCACATACTTCCTAAGTCAATACGAGTAGATCCCATATGACCTTGGGATATAATACTTCTGAAAGGGAAGAAGACAAGACAGTTGAAGTGGGTGTCCCATATGAAACTAAATTTGTGGAGAAGAAGATAGAGTTTTAGTGGAAGAATATGTGCATAGGAATATAAAGAGTTGTAGATTAAACCACTTATCTATGTTGTCGGGGCTCTGCAATGGTGGGCCTCGGCTCCTCACCCTTTGCCTCACCCCTGACGATGAAGCCAATGTTGGAATTAGAAGTGGGTTATTCACCCCACTTGAGGTATTATTCATTAGTGAAAATAGACGTAAAAATAGGTTTCCATCCATGTGAAGATCTTGGAAAGTTTTAGACGATTGTGGATTTTGGTTTCCCAAATCTAATTGTTCCATGTTTTTCCAAATCTTCTAGAAGATGGAATATCCATGAAATAATTCTGGAATATTCATGAATAATTTCCTTTGAATTGGAAGCTAAGTAAAGCCTTCTCAAAGCCTACCTCCCTTATAAATATGACTCCTTTTAAAGGTTTAGAACATCCAGAAATTGAAAAACAATTCTTCAGAGCGAATTGGTGAGGGCATCATTCGGAGAAAGTAGAAGAGAGCCTCCTAGTTGAAGATCTTGTTGTTGAATTTTTCGACATTGAACTTTCCAATTGTAGTCGTAAACACTTTGGAACTTGAACTTGCTGTCTGCCATGTTCTTCAGCACTTTCATACAACAACCACTAGCTCGGTCACCTCCAAACGAACCCAAAGAACATCAATAGCTATGGTACAAATTTGTTGCACCTTGGGAAGCATAACCAAGCAGAAGAAATTGATAGTTGCTGTAGAAAGTAACCAGCTGCACCACAATCCATATAAAGCAATACAACATAAACAACAACACGTACCAATATCATGTGGTTTAGAAATATTATTTACATACACGGGGGAAAGTATATCAACTGAGCACTGAGCAATCTTTTGTTTGCTCCCACACATGCCAAAGACTTTTCATACTCTCTTAAACAAGAGGATCTTCAATTAGACTATCTTTTACTTTCTCCAAAACATGCTCTCGTAGAAGAATTGTTTTTGAATTTCTGGATGCTCTAAACCCTCAATATGGGGTCTATTTATAGGTGTGGCGATGTAGCTTTTGACGAGGCTTTACTTAGCTTACACTCTTAAGTAATAAAACCAACTCAAAGGGAATTATTCTTAAATATTTCAAAAATTTCCTTGATATTCCAACTTCTAGAAGATTTGAAAAAACACAAACATAGTTGGATTTGGAAAACCAAAATCCATAATTTTCTAGAAGCTTCCTAGATCATCACATGGGTGGAAACCCACTTTAATTCTATTTTCAATAGTTCAAGGGTGAATAACTCACTTCTAATTTCAACAATTCTCCACCTCGGTGAAGATTTCACAAATCCAAACCGACCACAAGCAACACACAACATCACTTTAACACATGAGCATTACCAATCTTTACCTTATAGGCTTATACACCCCCGAAAGGTCACACTCTTAAGGGCCTCAATCCAAAGGAAGGATGTTGATCAAGTCAATCAATGTTGGAACTTGACGCCATAAACTATCTTCGTCAACATATCTGTAGGACTCTCTTTGATGACAAATTTTTTTCGGTAAGATGTCCTCTTCAATGATTTGCTGCACAAAGTGAAAATAAACATCAATGTGCATATTCTGTGCATGATGAACTTGGTCACTCTTCTACGAGGAACCAATTTGCTGAAAAGCATACGAGAACCATTAGAGCATCCACTATAAGTTAATATAAGCCCACCTAAATCTCATGAGGTCTTGAGACCCTGGGTTTTCACCCACTATAAGCTATAAAAGGGAGGAGGTCTCAAAACCCCACAATTGCACAACCAATATCAAATGTACCTTGGACGTTTTTAAAAAAAACCACCACTACTTTATGCAATAGCTTATAGTGGGTGACAAATTTACCCTAGGGTCTGGATTGTTTTGGAATATTTTAATGCTTTTAGTCTTGGGGCTGAATTGGGGCACCCACGATAAGCTAATATGTAAAATGGGTGCCAAGTGCTAAAATAATATTAAAAAATAAAAGCAAACAAAAACGTTGGAGGGTGAGAATGGAGCCTAGATCTGCTGGTTGACATGGTTGAACAACAACCACCCAAGCAATTGGGCTGCTATTTGAAAAAATGCCTAGAACTGGTTGCTATTTCAAACAATGCCCAAATTTGGATTTTTTTTGGTTTCAAAAAACACCCAACTTTGGATGTTTCTTCAAAAAGTGCCTAGCTTTTGATTCCAAGGACTGAGCAGGTCTACATTTGATCCCGGTTGATCACTTGTAGGGTCCCATAGCTTATAGTGGGTGAAAGCGCCCCCCTCATGATTCCAAGGTGTGAGCAGGTACTACATTTGATCTCAGTTGAGATCCTAGTGAGCACTTGTGGGGTCGTAAGACCCCCCTTTAATAGCTTATAGTGGATGAAAAAATCCATGGTCTCATGGGATTTAGTTGGGGTTATATTTAGCTTATTGCGGATGCCCTTAGAGCATTGGAGAGAAGAAAATAAAATGGGAAAGGAGTTAATAAATGATAAGGAGCTGTAACACCAACACCAACATGAATGCAAGGCATTAGAGACAACTAGTATGGGGACACGACCGTAATATATGATATGCTTTTAAAGTTCTAAATTTTATTTTATTACTCATTTTTTTAAGCTGTAAATAATTATAACTATATATGTACTGCTAAGTTTTTAGAGTATACATGTACCGTTTATAAATTATTGATCATTTGAAAGATAAGATAGGCGAAAAAGTCGATCACCTAATCGTTAGTGTAGTAAGTGTCTGGTGTCTGAGTACAGTGATGATTGTAAAAATGATGGAGCGTCCTTGTTACATAGGTAAAGAGTATTGTTTGAATTCATAACAAGTAAGTTGGTGTAAAGTCAATCATGTAGTGTCCCTGTTATATAGAGCGCTCTAACATGCATAAGCTATTTTTCATTTTCAAAATTTCTTGGTCATGTCAAATAAATAAATGAAGACATTTATTTCTTGATAATTCTGCTTGAGAAACCTTATACTAATGCATTGATTTTAGTTTCTGTATAAAAGCAATGTCAAGTTTGACTAAGTAATAATTGTAACTGACAATATGTCTGCTCAGCTCTGGAGGTGTCGTGTTAGCTTCTCGAGATGGGAAGATTGTGTGTGAGAACGCCCTTGATGCCAGGTTGGATGGTGTATTCCGGAAAAAGCTCCCTCAGGTATTTTTCTCGTCCCCAATTATTGCATTTATCTCTATTACTCGTAATCTTTTGGTCTTTGTTTGTTTGATTTTGCTTGATTCTGTTTTAATTGTGAGATTTTTGAATTCAATCCTACATGACAAGAGAGAAAGCAAACTTTTTCTATTCTGTGAAGAAAACGTGGATGCATAACTTTAAAGCCAACTGTACACATTTTTCTCGCCATTTATTCTTTCACTACTTTTATAGCACTCTCCCTATTTACCACTGGGTTAATCTCAACTCATTTTAATCTTCCTTTTGTCATGCTAAAAGTTCCAAGTGTATAAAAAAACATTGAGGGTTGTCTTACCTAATGCCCGAGGCAAAATGTTGTACATTCAAGAGCTGAAGATATACTCTGACTAGCTCATGGTCCTTTCTCCACATCTTCTAGTACCACCACATACCCATGTAACTATGGTTGTCGGAAAACTTTTAAAGTAAAACTATATAGAATGTGAAGAGGAAAGATAGCATGTTCATCTGTTTACTTCTTAATGTTGGAAATTTTTGCTTCAAATGCCAACAAGAATGCAGAGTACAGCTACAAAAGTTCAGCACATTTAGAGAACAAGAAATTTTTTCCACTATGACACAATGTTCTACTATTTTAGTAACAGATCCTCAAATCCAAGTCCAGGAAGGAATGATCCTCGAATTCCATGTCCAGGAAGGAATGACATTGCAAATGAGCAGATCCCCTCATCCCCATGCCTAAAGAAAACCATTGCATCCTAAATAACTGGTCTACTATTTGCTAGGAAGCATGGACATGACATGAGGAATCTAAAAAAAGTAGGACATAGACACTACAATAATAAAACTATTACTATATATATAATTTTTTTTCCTCAAAATACATGTAAGACCTTAAGTACAATGCACAATAGTCCAAAACTATATTAAAATATTTATAAATGTTAAATCTAAAACATTCAAATAATTCACATAATTCCAATTTATAACTCATGGCATAATTCAAAATCCTACTATTTACGTTTAATTCTTCATAACACAATGTTTCATTCTTTCAATTCCATAGTCTACCAGTCTTGCAAAGTCTTTTAAAATTCCGAGGTGCAACTTGCTTACTTGCATTGTTTTTCTAAATCTAAAACAAAAGCTTTCAAATAAGAGTGTCCAACTAGTGTCCACTTAGTGTTCGACTTGGTCAAACATTCCGAACACTTTTACTAAGTATCCTACACGTGTCCGAGGAGTGTTAGTATCCGATAGTGTCCGACACGGGCACTTCGGATTTTTTGCATTGTCCGTGCTTTAGAGACTATTTGAAACCTGATATTAAATAACCTATTTGTATTTTCGAGCGACATTGTGCCCAAATGTAGCATATGGAGTTAAAGAGTAAAGTGACATCAAACACTAAGATATAGGGTTGTCAATGGATTGGATTTGGGTTTTTAAAAAATGCTTAAATTAGGCTTGTATCGGATTTCGGATTAAAATCCAACTTTTCCTAAGAAAGTTGGATTCCATTGTCAACCCTACAAAAAAAGTCGGGCTGTCCCTCCAAATCCAATGCAAATGAGGGAAGTGTCCTAGCGAATAAGTTCCTTCATTTGCCAAATGACACTTGTACTTGTCATAGTATGTGAGAGCAAGGAACTTATTGCTGATGCGAAATCTAAATGGGGTTCTCCGTGTCATCTAGTTTGAACATTTATTAAATTTGCTCCTCAATGTGTGTGTGAGGTTTGTGCTTATATGAGCATCCAGTGGAAAGCTCAACCTCAAGCTAAAAAAACGTGGACTAGTTTGAGGTTGAGGGTGAGTATATACTCTAATGGGCGTTTCAACAAAATCTCAAAAGAAATGGCCCAAAGTAATTTTGGGGGTTGGGGATAACCATTTTAAAACTATTTGCGTGTAAATATAAGGTCAAATTAGTCATTTGAACTAGGCACACAAAACAATCATGCGCACACAAGACTATTTTGAATGCTCGGCTCCGTCCAAATCCAACCGATCCATATCCTCTTTTGGTAACTGTTGGACTGAAACGAAACCCACGGAGTTTTGGGATTTTCGGCGGAGCATGAAAATCCACCCTCAAAGCTCAAACCAAAACTCATATTTGGCTTTTGAGCTTTGCCCATTGAAGATATTCTATGCTGCTAGCATAAAAGTTATTATAGTAATATATAAATGGCACACGAGTTTTGGATTGTTGTACGGAAGTTGTTTGATTTTGTTAGTGTCTGATAATACATATAATAAAAGAATAACATGGAAGCTTAAGAGAACACTTTTATTGTACATTTATGGTGTTGATTTCTCTGATCTTGCTTACAATATTAATTGTTGTTATAGTGGTTAATATGGTCTGACTTCTACTATTTCTATATTGTGTTTGATTTTATTGTTGCAATTTTGTTGTGCAATATTAATCGTTGGAAACCCACTTTATTTATATTTTCAATAGTTCCACACATGGGGTGAATAAGTCACTTCTAATTCCAACAATTCTCCACCTCAGTGAAGATTTCACAAATCTAAGCCGACCACGAGCAACACACAACATGAGTTTAACACATGAACATTATCCATCTTTACCTTATACACCCGAAGGTCATGCTCCTAAGGGCCTCAATCAACACGAAGGATGTTGATCAAGTCCAAACAATGTTGAAACTTGACCCCATAAACTGTCTTCGTCAACATATCAGTAGGATTACTTGATGTCAATCTTTTTTAGTAAGATGTCCCCCTCTTCCATGATTTCACACACAAAGTGAAAACGAACATGAATGTGCATATTCTGTGCATGATGAACTTGGTTACTCTTCTGCGATGTGCAACAACGAGTTATACTGAAAAGCATGCGAGAACCATTAGAGCATCCACTATAAGCTAATATAAGCCCACCTAAATCTCATGAGGTCTTGAGACCTTGGGTTATCAGTATCACCCGCTATAAGCTATTAAAGGGGGTTTCAAGACCCCACAACTGCTTAGACCT
The DNA here is from genome assembly GCA_003290165.1 of Berberis thunbergii. Lineage (NCBI taxonomy): Eukaryota > Viridiplantae > Streptophyta > Magnoliopsida > Ranunculales > Berberidaceae > Berberis > Berberis thunbergii. The sequence goes on from QNQO01000110.1 coordinate 1,460,702, forward strand.
TGGTATTACAAGTTGGACGTTTAAAAAAACACCACTACTCCGTGGATCCGTGTTTCATTCCCAATCTTTGACAATTTTGTTTTTTTTTAGTTTTTTATATTTATTTTAACACTTTGACCCACTTTATGCAATAGCTTATAATGGGCGAGAAATTTAACCCTAGGGTTTGGATTGTTTTGGAATTTTTTAATGCTTGTAGTCTTGGGGCTAAATTGGGGCACCCAGTATAAGCTAATACATAAAGTGGGTGCCAAGTGCCAAAATAATATTGAAAAATAAAAGTAAACAAAAGCGTTGGAGGGTGAGAATGGAGCCTAGATCTGCTGGTTGAACAACAACCACCCTAGCAATTGGGTGCTATTTGAAACAATGCCAAAAGACTGGGTGTTATTTCATACAATGCCCAATTTAGATTTTTTTTTTTTTTTTTTAAAAAGCGCCAAACTTTGAATTTTTTTTAAAAAACGCCCAACTTTGGACGGTTCTTCAAAAAGTGCATAGCTTGTGATTTCAAGGTCTTCTTAGGCCTACATTTGACCCGGTTGAGCATTTGTAGGGTCTTGAGAGACCCACCCCCTGCGCGATCCCAGGATTTGAGCAGGTACTACATTTGCTCTTGGTTGAGATTCCAGTTGAGCTGTAACACACTAACACTAACACCAACACCAACACCAACACGAATGCAAGGCATTAGACACTAGTATGGTGACACGACTGTAATATATGTATACTTTTAAAATTCCAAAACTTTATTTTATTACTCATTTTCGTAACCTGTAAATAGTTATTACTACATATGTACTGCTAAAGTTTTAGAGTATACATGTACCGTTTTATAAATTATTGATCTTTTGAAAGATAAGATAGGGGGAAAAGTCGACCATCTAATCATTAGAGTGTAGCAAGTGTCTGGGTGTCCGAGTACAGTGATGATTGTAAAAATGATGGAGCGTCCTTGTTACATAGGTAAAGAGTATTGTTTGAATTCATAACAAGTATGTTGGCGTAAAGTCAATCATGTAATGTCCTTGTTATGAATAGAGTGCTCTAACACGCATAAGCTATTTTTCATTTTCAAAATTTCTTGGTCATGTCAAATAAATAAATAAAGACAATTATTTCTTGATAATTCTGCTTGAGAAACCTTATACTAATGCATTGATTTTAGTTTCTGTATTGTTAAAAGCAATGTCAAGTTTGACTAATAATTGTATTTAACAGCATGTCTGTGCTCACAGCTCTGGAGGTGTCGTGTTAGCTTCTCAAGATGGGAAGAGTGTGTGTGAGAACACCCTTGATGCCAGGTTGGATGTTGTATTCCGGAAAAAGCTCCCTGAGGTATTTTTCTTGTTCCCAATTATTGTATTTATCTGTATTGCGTAATTTTTTACTCTTTGTTTGCTTGATTCTGTCTTAATTTCGAAAATTTTGAGTTCAATCCTACATGACAAGAGAGAGCAAACTTTTCTATTCTGTGAAGAAACGTTGGATGCATCGCCATTTATTCTTTCACTACTTCAATAGCATTCTCCCTATTTATCAGTGGGTTAATCTCAACTGGTTTGATTCTTCTTTTGTTATGCTACAAGTCCACGTGTAGAAAAAAAATTCAGGGCTGTCTTACCTAGTGCCCGAGGCAAAATGTGATACATTCAAGAGCTGAAGATATAATCTGACTACCTCATGGTCCTTTCTCCGCATCTTCTAATTCTACCACATACCCATGTAACTATGGTTTATGGAAAACTTTTAAAGTAAAAATATAGAGTATAGAATGTGAAGAGGAAAGATAGCATGTTCCTCTGTTTACTTCTTAATTTTGGAAATTTTTGCAAAGGCAACAAGAATGCAGAGTACAGTTACAAAAGTTCAGCACATTTAGAGAACAAGAGATTTTTCGACTATGACTCACAATGTTCTACTATTTTATTAACAGATCCCCAAATCCAAGTCCAGGAAGGAATGATCCTCAAATCCCAAGTACAGTAAAAAAAATGACATTGCAGATGAGCAGATCCCCATGCATCTTAAATAACCGGTCTACTATTTGCTAGGAAGCATGGACATGGACGTCGAGGAATCTCAAAAAAGTAGGGCACGGGCACTACAATAATAGAATTACTACTATATATATTTCAAAATGCATGTAAGACCTTAATTAGAATGCACAATGGTCCAAAATTATATTAAAATATTGCTATAAATGTTAAATCTAAAACATTCAAATAATTCACATAATTCAAATTTATAACTCATGGCATAAGTCAAAATCCTACTATTTTATGTTTAATTCTTCATAACACAATGTTTCATCTTTTCAATTACATAGTCTAACAGTCATACACAATCTTTTAAAATTTCGGAGTGCAACTTGCTTATTTGCACCATTTTTCTAAATCTAAATCACAAGCTTTTAAATAAGAGTGTCCAACTAATGTCCACTAACACTTTTACAAAGATCCTACACGAGTCCGGGGAGTGTTAGAGTTCGATGGTGTCCGACACAGACACTTTGGATTTTTTGCAGTGTGTGCTTTAGAGACTATTTGAAGCCTGATATTAAATAACCTATTTGTCCTTTCTAGCGGTCTCGTGCCCAAAAGTAGCATATGGAGTTAAAGAGTAAAGTGACATCGAATACCAAGTTATATGGCTATCAATGGATCGGATTTGGGTTAAAAAAATTCTTAAATTAGGCTTGTATCCGATTTGGGATTAAAATCCAAGTTTTCCTAAGAAAGTCGGATTCCATTGACTACCCTACAAAGAAAGTCGAGTTGTCCCTCCAAATCCAACGGAAATGAGGGAAGTGTCCTAGTGAATAAGTTCCTTCGTTTGTCTAATGACACTTATGATTTTCTTCATCCTTGATGTTAAGCCATTGAGTGCCGAATGCAACCACCAAAATTGTTATATAGTTGGTAGTTTGGTATTATGATATTCTTGCATGATATAAAGGAACTTGCATATAAACTTGTTTAATAATTGATATGATTATGTGAGAGCAAGGAGATCCTTGCTGATGTGAATTCTAAATGGGGTTTTCCGTGTCATCTAGTCTGAAAATTTAATAAATTTGCTCCTCAATGTGTTTGTGATGTCTGTTCTTATATGAACATCCAATGGAGAGTTCAACCTCAAGCTAAAAAAGTGAAACTAGTTTGAGGTTGAGGGTGCATGTACTCCAATGAGTCATTCAACAAAATCTCAAAAAATGGCCCAAAAGTAATTTTGGGGGCGGGGAATAATCATTTTAAAACTATTTGTTTGTAAATATGAGGTCAAATTAGTCATTTAAGCTAGGCACACAAAACAATCATGCACACACAACAATCATGCACACACAACTATTTTGAATGCTTGGCTCCGTCCAAATCTAATCCTCATTTGGTAACTGTCGGGCTGAAATGAAACCCATTGAGTTTTTAGATTTCCAGTGGAGCATGAAGATCCACCCTCAAAGGTCAAAACCAAAACTCATATTGGGCTTTTGAGCTTGCCCATTGGAGGAGCTTTGAGCTTTTCTAGCTGGCCTGGGAAACCAGCGAGGCTGCTGCCTGGGAGGGGGTGAAATTACACTTTTGCCCCCTCCTTTTTAAATATTTTTTAAAAAGTTGTTAAAGAGGGAGGGGCAATAGTGTAAATGCGCCCTCCCAGGCAGTCAACCTCGCTGGATTTCCCAGGCCATTTAGAATTTCTGGGAGGAGCTTTTCTAGCATAAAATTGATTACGGTAATATAAATGGCACACGAGTTTTGGGTTGATGTACAGAAGTTGTTTGATTTTGTTAGTTTTTGATAAAACATACAATAAAAGATTAACATGGAAGCCTAAGAGAACAATTTTTTGTTCCTTTATGATGTTGATTTTTCTGATCTTTCTGTGATATTAATTGTTGTTGTAGTGATTAATATGGTCTAACTTCTACTATTTCTATCTTGAGTTTGTTTCAGATCCGAAAATCGCTTTTCGTAGGGGTAGGCAAAAACCGATTTAAATTCGGTTAACTCCGAATTATGAGTAGAAAGAAAATAATTTAAACCGAATCGAACCGAACCGAACCGATTATAAACGGTTCAAAATCGGTTTGCGGTTTTGAACCGACCGATTTATAACCGAACCGATCGATTAATTAAATATATATAAATAACTAAATAAAAAGTAGGTGTCAATACTTGATTAGTGCAACAAATGCATTGCAATACACCCTGTTGCACTAAATCACCCCATTTTCTCAAAGTTTTCAATTTTGGGCTAAAAATTGAGTCTATAAAAAAATTGGACCTGTAAAAAAATTGGACATGTTTTAATGAAAGTCTTTCACATGCTTGAGCCTGAAATTTCGGTCCAACCGAACCGAACCGATCCGAAATTCGGTTTAACCGAATTCATCGGTTTACAAATACAAAATTCAGTTTCGGTTTGGGTTTTGGACAAACCGAATTAAATCGGTTCGAAATCGGTTTGGGGCTCAAAACCGAACCGAACCGAACCGACATTGCTCACCCCTAGCTTTTCGGTCAGACCGTTGCATGAGTGGTTCATTTCGCCTATGACAGCCCCTTGTTAATTAGGTTTGTAACTTTAAGCATTGGGCTTTATGAATAAGGTCCCTTGTTTCTTATTTGTGCGTTCATTTCCATATCTGGGATTTCGTTTCCTCTGATCAGACTGTTATTTTGGTTTAAATTGAGATACTAGTAGAGCACTCATTTCTTTATAATTATAATCAAGAATAATAGCGAATCTCTGGCCAACTGTGATATATTTTTCAACTGTTCAAACACTTGCTCAATCCATACATCCACAAGAATTGATAATAAAGTTGGTATAAAATTTTTGCACAGGAGAAACAACAATGATATCGAACAGCCAAATAAGGTATGGATATAGAATCTTCTGCACTGACTTCGCACTTGTTGATTGCATTGTGATAAGGTCCATGATACGATCTCTTACGTTCTTGATGCATGATGAAGATCCTAGTATGCAAATCTTGTGTCTATCAATGTGGTAGCATTTGTAGTCTTCTCAAAGTGTTGAGCATGAATGTTGTCTCTGTTCTATGGCAACAAGGACATGAACCCAATAGGTACTTACCAAAAACCTTTATTTTAATATACTTAGCTAACTAGATGATCTTTATAAGGTTCCAAAAAACACTAATAATCATAAAGCCGTGTTGTGTTTTTAATTTGTCAACCGTGCAAAGATAATAACACTGTGAAGGGCACAAATCCAAAACACACACACAATTAATTAACTTTTTGGTTCTCCAAGTGGTAATGAAAATTTTGAGAATTTCAACTCAAACGTGACAAGAGATTTGAGTTGGATAGAACCAAATACCCTTCCCTTTTTAGTACTATAGACAAATTTTCATTTTTGGCACAATTTGTAGATATTCTATTATGTGAAAAATGATGTGCTTGGCAGTTGGTTGCGGACTCGTAAGATCCTCCGACACCCAAATTAAAATATCTTTAATACTGAAGTTACTTAGTTGAATCGCAATAGAACTTTTTTCCGCATGTTTTTACATGCTCCCTTTACCTATTCCTTTTTCTTAGTAGAAGGTGTTGTCAACTTATTGTGTTGTATGTATGTTCAACGTGGCCATGATTTTCGAATGTTCTCAGTTTGTCGCTCCCTCGCTCCTAGTACGCAGATGCCAATCATGTGTGCTTTAGTTGGGTCGAGTTCACCATTAGGGTATATTAGGTCGATGAGTCGGCAGAGTAACTTTACAAAAATTTCCCATTACAATGGCATTATGATTCCCATATAGATGGGGCAATTTGGAAAAAATTTTAAAAAAAAATGTTTCAAGAAATTGCTTGCCTATGTTCCCATAAAGATCAATAAAGGCAGTAGCATCAAGGGACCGTCACTCAAACTTAGAAAAGTTTGATACCTCCTGCACAAACAAGCATATGCTTCACATGTACAAAAAGAAAATCAATCTTTACCCATAGCTAGTGGCACACCCTGTCAATCTCATCAGTGTTGCCTTTTTTGTGTTTTTATGCCCAAGTTCTTGATTTTAGTTCTTAATTTTCCTTGACCACCTTTTGCAAAAGTGCGTCTAATCTTAAAGCACAAGAGTTAAAAAAACATAATATTGTGCATGAATTTAGACAGACGAGTGGTTCCCTATCAGAATCAAACTCTCATCATGACACATTATAATGTACATGGTGGTGGTCCTTGAAGCCATTCACCATTTCCTTACAATTATTTACTTCATCAACATCATAATAAATAGGTCATTACTGGGTGAGATGTAAAGGAAATATAAGCCACATTGAAACAAAAGTCTGATTATGTATGAGAAATAAACAAACTAAAAAGCCAAACCACCGATAGTGATAGAACTTTACTTGACATCTACATTGCTCTAGTTTATAGTAAATTTTGTTATGTTAGGCTTATAAGAAAGATGGATTAATAGGCATCTAGAGAGAATTTAGAATATGTCCATAGTAGTTCATCGAACCAAAACTTATAATTACAAAACCACTGTTAAACAAGAAGCACTGTAGTAGCTACGGCTTCATCGTGATGGATACCATTCGTCAACATCAATATTCAATCGTTTTCGCTGTCGATTTTTGTTTATGATGTATGAGTTTGCCACTGGGCCTTAAATTAAAGTCTAATGTGGAAGAGTTAAAAGCTATGGTCAAGGCCACAGCATAAAAATGAGAAATGGATGCCATTGTTAGGACCACAAAAGAAATTTGTGCAGTGTGTTCAGTTGACAGTCTTTTTCATATTGTGATCCACAAACATGATACCTAGTGCGTTCCATCATATGAACTATCTTTTTTCATATAGTGATCACAAGTGATAAATAATTGCCATGGAAGATATCATGTATCATCAATATATACTTGTTGAAAAACTCATGGTACTGGTGCTTTGAATCCGCGATATATTCAGAGACATCGGTGAAGTAGTGAAGGCGCTTAATGTGGAGGTAATTGTTGCCTTCACTACTTCAACTGATCATCGATATTTCCTCCAAAGTGACATGAGTTTGCATTCCTTTTAAGTAAATCTCCAATCATCAGTACCTCACTCAAAGTAATTGAAGTTTATGGTTTTGTTCTACCTCAATACACCATGATAACCATACAACTTTCTTCATGGAAAGTATATGTTTACCTCAACAAAGTATAGGACACAAATATTTTCAACGCAATCTCCTTCACAAAAAGATAACAAGGACACAAATATTTTCTACGCAATCTCTTTCATAGCTTGTTCTACTTACAAAAGGGGTTTGTTTGGCTGTGTGGTGAGTCATAGTGAATTAGAAATTTGAACAAACATGTGTGCATTCATTTGGATTATCCCTGCATGCGTACTCCATGATGGTATCAAATTTGAACTCTTGTTATTTGATTGTAAGGGCTTGTAGAAACCCTAGAAATTTTTATGTTTAAATTTGTGGCTGGTAGTGTTGTACTTGTGTCGTAAGTGTTAAGTGCCATATTAATGATTTAGTAGTCAACCCACCCACCACCCACCTATGAAACTTCAAGTTCCTCTCATGAACAGTGAAAAATGTACGCCTACATTCTGACTTTCGAATTGTCCAAAATATTCTTTTAATTCTATTATATCTACAAGAAAAATCAATAGGTATATGAACAATAATCAAGGGTAAATTTGTAATTTTAAATAAAAACTATTACACGTGTACTATTTTATCTTTCCAAATTTAAATTATTTACAATCAAAATTCACCTATCTAAAATATTGTTAAGTATACGCAAGCATTTAATATAATTTATTCAGAATTCTTATTATTTGTAAACTTTATATAGATCTTTAAAATTATAAATAATTATTTTACTTAACATGTTAATAATAATTTTTACTTATTATTAAAAAATTATAATAAAATAAAATAAAAATACTGAATATTCACGCACATCAACCAACCTACTAAAATTAGTCAATGGGTTCTTCCGTAGACTGCTATTACCATAAAATTTGGCACTGGAGCCAAAGTACAAAAAATTATTAGTGTGATGAGATGCTCACCTCAACTATATTCTAATCACTGAACTAAGACAACGCGTCACACTTTTTCTCATTTGACCTCGCGAGATATACGTTGCTGGCTTCTTTTATTGTTGATCAACACAACACGTGTAGGACTCCAAATGGATCGGGCCGAAAGTCAATACATTTTTACCCGACCCGAATACCACACTGACCATTTTTACAAATCGATCTTCTTCACAAAGCACTATCATTTCACGTCGATCCAGAGAGAGAGATATCAAATCATCGAATATCGCCAGTGGACAGACGATCCGAAGACGTCTCTCTCTCTCTCATCGAATCTCATGTTTTTTTTTTTTTTTTTTTAAATATTACGTGAGCAATGACGAAATACAATTAATCGGATTCACTTCACCTGTTCACCATGCAATAAGCCAGTAAGCGAGTTTAAATGCAACTTTTCTTCCTATAAAGTATAGTGAACAGAACCAATAGAGCCTAAAAAAGAGAGATTTGAGTGATAGAGCCGAAGACGAAGACGAAGACGAAGAAGAAAACTATCTCTTCTTCTTTTTCAACTTCAATTGATCACTTTTACAAGAAATTCAGCTTGGCAGGAAAAGCATGTTATTTCAATCACCAGAGAATTTCAGGTAAAGTTTTCAACTTCATTCTTTCATTTACGCGATTTTTACAATCTTTCAACTAGTTTAGTAGTTGTACTACTACTATTTTGTGATTTATGGATAATTAACAAGTAATAATCATGTTATTTAGTACCAAAATTCTAAGTTTTCTTGCGTGATGGACATTGTTATTCATGATTATGTATGGCAAGTTTTTTTTAGGTGAATTTACTTTTGTTAATGCAGGGTTTGAAAGTGTTGATCGATCGAGATAAAGAATGATGGAGGATTTGTGGACTAAGTTTTGCGCGGAATATGAATGTGGTGAAGGGGCATGTTATTCTAGTTTTGCATTTACTGTTTATCCCTCTTCCTGTGTCACCAATGCCGCCATCATATGTTTTGATGTTCTATTCGTGCTCATTTTCTTGTTCAACCTTGTTCATAAGACTTCTTCAGGAAGTCTGGTTCCTGCACGGTTTCATCAGTTCAGCTCATTGGAGTTGTTTTCTGCCATTTTAAATGGGTGTTTGGGATTGGTTTACTTGGGTCTCGGAATTTGGATCCTTGAGGAGAATTTGAGACTATCGAGCACAGTTTTACCTTTGAATTGGTGGCTAGTTTTGTTATTTCAAGGCTTCACATGGTTATATCTGGGTTTAACTGTAAGTCTCAGAGGAAGAAAACTTCGAAAAGGTTTTTTGAAGGTTTGGTCTATACTGGCTTGCTTATATGCAGGAAGTATCTGTGTTTTATCTATAGTCATTGCGATTTCACACAGACAAGTGTCAGTTAAGATGGTTTTAGATGTTTTATCTTTTCCAGGTGCAATTCTGTTGCTCTTTTGTGCTTATAAATCTGAAGAAGAGTATAGTCAAGCTGTAAATGGAAATGGTCTGTATACACCTCTCAAAGGAGAAGCTAATGGAGGTAGTGAAATAGATACTGATAATAATGTAACTTCGTTTGAAACAGCTGGATTTTTCAGTATAATGTCATTTTGGTGGTTGAATCCCTTAATGAAGAAGGGTAAGGCAAAACCCCTTGAGGATGTTGATATTCCACAAGTGCGTCAGGTGGATCGAGCAAGAACCTGTTACATGTCATTCATGGAGGAACTGAACCAACAAAAACAGAACAAGCCGTCTACTTCACCTTCAATTTTGTGGACAATTGTTGCATATGAATGGAAAAGGATCTTAATATCTGGGTTTTTTGCATTGCTCAAGGTACTTACTCTATCTTGCGGTCCTCTTCTTCTGAATGCTTTTATCAAGGTCGCCGAAGGGAATGGATCATTCAAATATGAGGGTCTTGTGCTGGCCATATCACTCTTTTTTACTAAGTGCTTAGAATCTTTATCACAGAGGCAATGGTATTTTAGGAGTAGAATAATCGGTGTCCAAGTCAGGTCTTTGCTCTCAGCTGCTATTTATAAGAAGCAATTGAGACTCTCAAATGCTGCTAAGGCAGTGCATTCAGCTGGCGAGATAATGAACTATGTAACAGTAGATGCATATAGAATAGGTGAATTCCCCTATTGGTTTCATCAAACATGGACGACAAGCCTTCAGCTCTGTATTGCATTAGCTATTCTAGTTCATGCTGTAGGGCTTGCGACGATTGCTGCACTAGTAGTCATAGTACTAACAGTTCTTTGCAACACGCCCTTGGCCAAACTACAACATAAATTCCAGACCAAGTTGATGGTGGCACAGGATGAGAGACTGAAGGCTACTTCGGAAGCTCTTGTGTACATGAAGGTATTGAAACTGTATGCTTGGGAGACACATTTCAAGAATGTAATAGAAGAACTGAGGAAAGTTGAATACAAGTGGTTGTCAGCAGTGCAACTGCGAAAAGCGTATAATGGCTTTCTCTTTTGGTCATCACCTGTATTGGTATCAGCTGCTACTTTTGGAGCATGTTACCTTCTTGGAATTCCTCTATACGCTAGTAACGTTTTTACTTTTGTAGCTACTCTACGCCTAGTTCAGGACCCTGTTAGATCAATTCCTGATGTTCTCGGAGTGGTCATTCAAGCAAAAGTTGCATTAGCACGTATTGTTAAGTTTCTCGAGGCACCAGAGCTTCAGGCTGGACCTGTCAGACAAAACTCTAACGAACTCAAGCAAGCGATTGTTATCAAGTCTGCTAATATTTCATGGGAAGAAAATCCATCCAAACCGACTCTAAGAAACATAAATCTAGAGGTTAAAGTCGGTCAGAAAGTTGCTATATGTGGAGAGGTTGGCTCAGGCAAATCAACACTTTTAGCTACAATTCTGGGAGAGGTTTCATTCGTCGATGGCAGAGTAAGTTCTTATACAACACATTTATTTTCTTCTTCTTAATATCTATAGCTCAGATGAATCTCACCTTCAGTAGAGATCTTTCTTCACAAGTATTAAGTATTATCATTAGATTTGTCTAAGTTCAAAATTTGCTTTCATTTTATGAGAAATTGAATATGCTTCGGACATTAATGTATAAGAAATCACACACCATTTAGACTCCACTTTCTTTCTGGAATTATGATTTTCATCTTTCATTCATATTTCAAAGAATTTCAAACTTGAAACATCAGAGGTGATTGTGGAACCAATGCAAGTAAACTATTTGAAACTCTGCTGGAAGTCTTCACAAACCACATTAGCTCTGTTTCTAGCACTGGTAATGGATAAATCAAATTCAATTTCCTCTTACTTTGATTAATAATGCCTCTTTTAACTCCAATTTACAGGTGAAAGCGTATGGTGAGATTGCTTATGTTTCTCAGACAGCATGGATTCAAACAGGAACTATACAAGAAAACATACTATTTGGTTCTGCTTTCAACAAGCAAAGGTATCAAGTGACATTAGAGAAGTGTTCATTGGTAAAGGACCTTGAGTTGCTACCCTATGGTGATCTCACTGAAATAGGAGAACGAGGAGTTAACCTAAGTGGTGGTCAGAAGCAACGTATTCAACTTGCCCGCGCATTATATCAGAATGCAGATATTTACCTACTGGATGATCCATTTAGTGCAGTTGATGCTCATACGGCTACGAGCCTCTTTAATGTAACATTCCGTCACCTCATTGAATTTATGCTTGGCTACTTTCTCATCGTGAAAGCTAACTTGTTTTGTGGCAGGAATATGTAATGGAAGCGCTAGCTGAGAAGACAGTACTACTTGTAACCCACCAAGTTGATTTCCTCCCTACATTCGATTCAGTTTTGGTTAGTCTCCACTCCACCCCGCTGCAATTTTCTTTATGAATATTCTTTTATGGCGATTTACTTCCTTCGTCACCTATCTAAGTTGGGTTATCTCATTCTCTTACCATAAGAATACATGATATGTATGTTCTTTGTTGGATCATGTAGTTGGTTCATACATTTTAGTCTTCTGATGAAAAGTTGATTATGTAATAAGTTGTAGCTGGGATCATCTAATTCATGAGTTGATTATGAAATAAGTTGATTATGTAATATTCTCCAACATGTTCACGAAGCAAACTATTACTCCAAACAAGCATTTTGACCATGTTTTTTTTTACAGTTAATGTCAGATGGGGAAATACTACATGCTGGTTCTTATCATCAGTTATTGGCCTCAAGTCAAGAATTTCAGGTCCTTGTTAATGCACACAAGGAAACTGCTGGTTCTGAAAGACTCTCCCAGGTTGTTACTTCTCAGAAAGATGGAAACTCTGGTAGAGATATCAAGAAGACTTACACAGAGAAACAATCAAAAGCATCCACCGGCGATCAGTTGATTAAGCAAGAAGAAAGAGAAACAGGAGATTCGGGTTTCACGCCTTACATACAGTATCTGAGTCAGAACAAAGGCTACTTATACTTCTCGTTTGCATGTGTTTCTCACGTTATATTTGTCATTGGCCAAATATTACAGAACTCTTGGATGGCTGCTAACGTTGAGAATTCTCACGTTAGCGAATTGCGACTGATTACAGTGTACTTGATGATTGGACTTGGATCATCTATCTTCTTACTTTGTAGATCTCTCGCTATAGTTGCTTTGGGAATCCAGTCATCAAAGTCGTTATTTTCTCAGATGCTCACCTCTCTATTCCGCGCACCAATATCTTTTTATGACTCTACACCCTTGGGAAGGATACTGACTCGGGTATGATTCTTAACTGAAGTGTCGACTCTAAATTATTTGTGACAGATTATAAGGCTATTCTCTTTGTTTATCTCTTCTGTACAGGTCTCTTCTGATTTGAGTATTGTTGATCTTGATCTTCCATTCACCCTTATCCTTTCGGTTGGAGCCACCACTAACATGTATGCGAATCTTGGAGTGTTGGCTTTTATTACCTGGCAAGTTTTGTTTGTCTCCATACCAATGGTTTATTTCGCAATACGCTTACAGGTAAAATATGCAATTTGCATTATTTGTATATATTCTTTGAAATTAGAAAACATAGAATAAAACAACAAATCAAGGATAAGCACTGGACACTTGTCTTTGACTAACAATTAAACTTTGTTCTTAACAAATAGAGATACTACTTCTCTTCTGCAAAAGAGTTAATGCGGATCAATGGAACAACTAAGTCTATGTTGGCAAATCATCTTTCTGAATCCATAGCTGGAGCTATGACAATTAGAGCTTTCAAGAAGGAAGATCGGTTCTTTGCTCAGAATTTGAAACTCATAGACACAAATGCGAGTCCTTTTTTCCACAATTTTGCGGCAAATGAATGGTTGATCCAACGTTTGGAAACGTTGAGCGCCGCTGTCATTTCCTCCTCAGCACTTGCAATGGTTTTACTTCCCCCTGGAACTTTTACTCCTGGTGAGTTATTCTCTTTTCTACTTAAGTTGTTATTTTGTATCTTGACTGCCCTTATACTTTGATTTTGACACTTGCATAAAATATGAAATATCCATATTTCTATTATACATCAAAATAAAAGATCTACTATTTATATGAGGTTGGTTAATGCGCCTTTGATTGCTAATCTTCTGACTGCAGGATTTATCGGCATGGCATTTTCTTATGGTCTCTCGTTAAACATGTCCCTGGTTTTCTCTATTCAAAATCAATGCACACTCGCAAATTACATCATTTCTGTAGAAAGGCTAAACCAATACATGCACATTCCAAGTGAAGCCCCAGAAGTCATAAACGAGAATCGCCCCACACCCAATTGGCCCAGTGTTGGCAGAGTTGAGATCCAAGATTTGAAGGTAAATTCACTTTATCAGTTTATTTGTGTTAGTGGAATTTTTTTTTTGCCTTTTGGCGCATGTGTGTGTGAAGATTAGTGTGCTGAAATAAAATGATATCAATCAGGTTAGATATAGACCCGATACTCCACTTGTTCTCCGGGGCATCAGCTGCACATTTGAAGGAGGACACAAGATTGGGATTGTTGGCCGGACTGGCAGTGGGAAGACGACACTTATTGGGACTTTATTTCGTTTGGTAGAGCCAGCAGGGGGAAAAATTGTCATAGATGGCCTCGACATCTCCACAATTGGGCTTCATGACCTGAGGTCACGTTTTGGCATCATTCCTCAAGATCCTACTCTTTTTAATGGAACAGTGAGATATAATTTGGATCCACTGTCAAAACATACAGACCACGAAATATGGGAGGTATCATTTTCTTTTGACGCTTTATACTACTATAATGGGACAGCTCATAAACAGAAATGTTAATGGTTATCTACATTCTCAAAATTTCTTTTGATCCCTGTCTACAACTTATTAGCTAGGGTATACATAATTTCGCTGCCATAGATACAATAATTGGTGTCAACCGAAGTTTGATATATATCAAGCAATAAAGTCTCTAATATGAAACCTGATGGACCACTAGCTTGGATTGGGCAAGCTGCTGCTTCAATACAAGGAATTCAAAATTTTTTGTTGAAATATGAGTTTGTGAATAGGTTCATCGGCACATAAACTACTTTCCTTAGGCCTACATGTAGTTAGTTGGGGAACGATATATGAATTTCATCATCTTAAATAATGTTTACTTACCCAAATTCCTGATTTGTCTTCAAATCTATCTATATTTAAATATGTAGTCTCTACTTGATGTGTTATTTGACGTAGGTATGTTTCCCTGAATTAGAACTGAATGCCAGAATAGTTCTTAGCAAAACTATACCGATAATTATCTCTGTTAGTAATTACAATTGCTAACAGACTTTTCATGCACGTTTTATAGGTTCTTGGAAAATGTCAGCTTCAAGATGCTGTAAAAGAGAAAGAAGAGGGACTGGATGCTTTAGGTAATATTGCGAGTTTGTGGGATTGATTAATTAGAACTAGGATCAATCTAATCTGAAAAACCTGATGTTTGCAGTTGCGGATGATGGATTGAATTGGAGCATGGGACAGCGCCAGTTGTTTTGTCTAGGTCGTGCTCTGTTAAGGAGAAGTCGCATATTGGTGCTTGATGAAGCCACTGCATCCATTGACAATGCAACTGACACAATTCTCCAGAGAACTATAAGGACGGAATTTGCAGACTGCACTGTGATCACAGTGGCTCATAGAATACCCACTGTGATGGACTGCACCATGGTGCTTGCCATGAGTGACGGTGAGTTTTAATATTCTAGTTAGGTATATGCATATCAATTTATTAACTAGTGAAAGTGCACTGGTAACTTGCCTGGTGCTATCAGACACCATATGATTGCATCGAGATAAGTGTTATGATCATTTATCTCAATGCAATCCTACGGTGCCTGGTAGCCACCAGGCAAGTTACTAGGCACTTTACCAGTGCACTTAGGAAAAACTGTAGAGTTTGATACTGAAATTGGTGGCTAAAGCCAGGGAGGGGTTTCAGCAGAAAAGTTCCTAAGAAAAGGTTTTGTTTATATGTTTTCAGGAAAAATAGTGGAGTACGATGAACCGATGAAGTTGATGAATAGAGTGGACTCGTTGTTCGGCCAGCTTGTTCGAGAATACTGGTCCCATTCAGCAGATTCAAGCTGAAGTTAGCTGCTCGCTAGCTGAAGTTAGCTGCTCGCTAGCTGAATTAGCTCATTTTCCTTTGTCCAGACAAGGAAACGATATTACAACTTTGGATCCATAGAAAGCAGATGCAACAAAATGATCCAAAGATTTTGATTTGTATGCCTAGCTTCTTTACCAAAATGTAGTTTTTTGTGGGTAATATGAATAACCCCACTTGTATCCATTACTGCATCAAGAAATGTACAAATTAGGTCTATTCTTCTATCGGAATCAATTCTCCATTATTAGAATCTTGATGTTCAATTAACAATGTATTTGTGACTTAAAACAAAAACAAGTTGGTTAATTTTTAAAACCATCATGAATTTTTAAAAGTTTGCGGTTTTGTGACAAAGTTGTTTAAATAGAGGGGTAAAAAGTGTAAAAAAAAAAAACCAAAAATGACTCCTAGACTTACTCCTCAATGGAATACTCCAATAATTCTAGGCAGTCAGGGCTATCAGTCATTTTTTTGCCATGGTTTTGGATTCTTTACACTTTCACCCCTTCTATAAATGATGTTTGTGATTGTGTTTTAAAGAGAAAGAATAAAAGTGTAAAAGAGCTCAACCCTGACCAAAAAGTGACTGATAGCCTTGGCTGCCTAGACTTACTCGGGATATTATAGAGCTAGGCCGATTAGCGCTAGGGGCTCTCTGTGAGTGTTTGTGTTCGATTGGTGGATTATGATGATCTCTAGGATGAGGGAGAGGTATTGAAGCTCCCTGACGCGCCTGACCTGGCTTTCTGGACGTAGTGTTGCTTTAAACATGGTTTGTTGTTGGTAGCTTGGAAAGTAAAAGCATCTTTTAAGTAACGTCGGTCCTATGAGAAAAGAAAAGGAGAAAAAAAGCACAAAGTAGTAAACTTTAAAAATCTGTTCTTTGCACCGTTTCTTATCAAATCTACTCATCATATGAAAAAATATTTATCTACTATTACTTTACTACTAAAATGTGATCTTTCTAAAGGGCTAGTTGGTGAGTCAGGTAAAAAAAAAAAGCAAAAAAAAAAAAACAGAGACATGGATGCTAATTTGTACCTTGCATTAGCATCATAAATTTTTTATTTTTTTTGTAAAAGCAAAGTTGCATATAACAGTAGTTTTGCGTTGCTTTGTTTGAGTGTCTGTTTTTACACTTTTTACCCATTTTCTTTAAAACACAACCACAACACACTTTCATAGAAGGGGTAAAAGTGTCAAAAAAATATCTCAAAGAGACACCCAAACAAGACAACGTAGAATTTTTCTGCATATAAATATAAGAGAAACCAATAACATGGCCATTGTTAAATAAGAAAGAATGGGAGGGATCTTTAACTTTACAACATATCTAGGCAGCCAGGTTTGGTAGCCATTTTTTGATCAAGTTTTGGTTTTTTTACACCTCAACCCCTTATTCAGATGGTATTTGTGGTTGTATTTTAAAGATAAAGGGTAAAAAAAAAAAAAACTTGATCCAAATATGACAACCAAACCTGGCTGCCTAGACTTGCTATCAACTTTATCATTATTTCAAGAGTAAGTCTAGGCAGCCATTTTTTTTTTGTCAGGGTTGGGCTCTTTCACACTTTTATCCATTCTTTTTAAAATGAACTTTTCTGGAGATTCAGGCCAGACCCAATATTGTCCATCATCCTTGAGATGCGCATCTCTAGGATGATGTACAGTATCGAGCCTAGTTCTCTAGATTTCTGCTTTAAAATACAATCACAAACATCATTTATAAAAGGGGTAGAGGTGTAAAAAGCCCAAATTCTGGCAAAAAAATGGCTGGTAGCCATGACTGCCTAGAATTTGCCATATTTCAATCAACAAACGAGGCCCATTGTTAGTGGAGGTCATCAAAAGTAGTCTTAAAATATAGTCTCAATTGGCAACAATTCTAGGGAGCCAAGTTTGGGAGCAACTTTTGAGCCAAATTTTGGGTTTTTACACTTCTACCCTTATATAGATGGTGTTTGTGGTTGTGTTTTAAAAATGAGTAAGTCTAGCCAGTCAGGTTTAATAACCACTTTTGAGTCAAATTTTGATTTAAAAATTTTTTTTTACTCATTTTCTTTAAAACACAACTACAAACACATTAATAGAGGGGTAGAAGTATAAAAAAACCATAGTTTGGCCCAAAATTGCTACCAAATCTGACTGGCTAGAATTGTTGTTTAAATAGAGGGGTAAAAAGTGTAAAAAAAAAACCAAAAACGACTCCCTAGACTTACTCCTCAATGGGATACTCTAATAATTCTAGGCAGTCAAAGCTACCAGCCATTTTTTGGCCAGGGTTTGGACTCTCTACACTTCTACTCCTTCTATAAATGATGTTTGTGGTTGTGTTTTAAAGAGAAAGAGTAAAAGTGTAAAAGAGCCAAACCCTGACCAAAAAGTGACTGATAGCCTTGACTACCTAGACTTACTCGAGATACTATAGAGCCAGACCCCTAGCGCTAAATCAGCACCAGGGGCTCTGTGTGTGTGTTTGTATTTGATTGGTGAATTATGATGATCTCTAGAATGATGGAGGGGCATTGAAGCTCCCAGATGAGCCTGACTCTCTAAATGTACTGTGGCTTTAAATATGGTTTATTGTAGTTTGCTTGGAAAGCAAAATCAGCACTCAGTAATGTCGGTACTATGAGAAAAAAAAATGAAAAAAGAAAAAGCAAAAAGCAAAGAATTTGCTTTTTTGCTCCATTTCTTGTCCCATCTACTACTAAAATGTGATCAATCTAAAGGGCTAGTTGGTGAGCCAGGTTAAAAAAAAGAAAAAAAGAAAAAAAAAACCCAGAGACATGGATGCTAACCTGTACCTTGCATTAACATCAAGAGATATTGCTAAACTTGAGCAATTTTCTTCCAGCGATCTTCTTCGAGCCAAATCAAATCGCAAGAACACACCCCTTCATATTGCTGTGCAGTTTGGAGACATAAAATGTGTAGAAAACATCTTCGACAAATCCCCGGATCTGTTACGACAAAGAAATTCAAGTGGAGACACTGCACTACATATTGCTGCAAGGAACGGGTTAGTTGAAGTTGTCAAGTTTATTCTTGATTGCGACTCCAAATATTTAAGTAGATATGAAAGGCTAACCAGGAGTGTTAATGGGAAGGGGAACACCGCTTTGCATGAGGCAGTGCGAAATGGCCACAGTCAGATAGTGGAACTTTTAACTGAGAATGATACCGAGTTTCAATATATCACACACTTTGCTGAAACACCAGTTTATTTGGCTACCGAGGCAGGATTTTTAGACATGGTGAAGAAGATCCTAGATACTTGTAAATCTGCAGCTTGTGGAGGCCCTGACCGTAGAAACGCTCTTCATGCAGCCATACTTCTCGACGAAACAGGCAAGTAACAATGCACATTGTCAAATTTTTTAATCCAAGTTGATCTAGTCTGAGGCTTAAAATTGTAAATTGGGTTTTTGTAGTGTAACTATCTTTACCATTAAAAGCAATTCAGATACGGTAGTACCTCAATTAATCTTGGATTCATTGCAGATATATGCAAGCTGTTGTTAGTAAAGAAACCGGAATTAATTAGAGAAAGGGACCACAGCGGCTGGACACCACTTCATTGTGCTGCATGTACAGGAGCTATACAGATGATAGAGAACATGACAGAACATTGCCCGGATAGTTGGGAGCTGCTAGACAATGAGGGTCGAAATTTTCTTCATGTCGCTGTTGTTCATCAACAAGCTATGGTTGTCAAGTACGTTTTGAAATCGGATAAGTCAGTTAAAGACCTTCTTAATGAGCCAGACTCGGATGGGAACACTCCTTTACATCTTGCAGCCTATTCTGCAACCGAAGTATTTTTACTTCTAGTTCTCGATGATAGAGTGAATAAGAATGCCATGAACAAAATAAATTTGACAGTTAGAGACATCGCAGTTGAGGTATCTATCTTTGCCATTAAAAGCAAGTTATTACAATTGAGATTATCCAATTCTAGGCAGACTAGGTGAACATCATTTGGTAATATATATAAATTGATTGTACTCCAATGTTCTCACTTTTTTTTTTTTTTTTTTTGACGAAAGGAGAAGTTATGCTTCCTGTTTTGGTAAGCGCTGGCGGAATCTTGAGTCGGAGGAGACAAATTACCATGAAACAAAACAGATCAGAGTCTGGAAACAAGCAAAATACAGAAAATAAAGGAAATGATGTGCGCTTAGTGGTTGCTACTCTTCTTACTGTAACATTCACAGCAGGCATGACAGTTCTAGGAGGCTTAAAAAATGATGGCCCAGACGCAGGCACCTCCATACTAACAAGAAGTACTGCATTCACTGTCTTTGTGATGTCCAACGCTATAGCCATGGCGTTATCCGGTGCAGTCGTATTTAACCACTTTCAGAAGGCAACTAAAAAGGCGATGAAACAAAGTATCTGGGTCTGGTGGGCAAGCATTTTCGGGAGCTTTGTTCTTATATTGATATCAGTGGTGATAGCATTCTTAACAGGCTCGTATGCAGTGCTATCTAACTCACATGGTCTTGCTATTGCTTCAACTGTAACTTTCTTCTACCTTATCTTAAGCATCATTTTCGGTAAGTTGCTAATCATTGATAACGTTGCTACATGGTTGAAGTATGCGGCTATCAAATTGGCAACTATACTGAATCAGAGAATTAGGAAGACAAGAGCGCTCTCCCACTGATGGTGAAGAAGAATGCAAGTAATTCATTTCGATATATGGTTTCCTATTCGGAGGCTCCTACTCCGATTATACAGTACATGTCCATTAATTCTGTTTACCATACTAAAACCCTGTCATCCCATGTGTCCATTCTGTTTTCTGCCATTTTCTCCTTATTGAGATGTTATTTAATCTATATATAATCAAGTAATCTCGGTGACTAATTGATTGGTTTCCGAGCTGTTGCATTTCCAGATACATAATTCACCCAGTTGGGTTTTTATCAATTAGGGAGAAAGATAATTATAACCTTTTGATAAAATCCAACGAAACCTTTTGATATCTACAAGATGATGCGTTCAGAAAGATAATTAACTAATCTAAAATCTCACATCCAAAATTCAATTATCGACAAAGGTGGCCAATATATAAATTAAAATAATTTAGCTTGGTGATGTAATCATAAATAAAAAATTATACGCTGGATCCCCCATGTTTTAACACAATATCTTGACTTCCAAACCTTAAAAAAATATATTAAAATGTTAGATGAGGATTTTAATTGGTGCAAAACAAATAATTATTATTGGACATCCCTTTCCCTTTCAAAGCTCTATGTGATTCTCTCATGTACCACTCACCCCATTGCACCCAATCAAACATGTATGTTATAAGAGTAACTATTATATTAATATAATTATTATAAGGGTCATAAAATTAATATGAGAAATGCTAGGAAATCATGTTTTGTAAACATGTTTTGCAACCATGATGACGTGACTTGATCTGAAAAAAATGATCATATCATCATGGTTGCAAAATATGTTTACAAAACATGGTTTCCTAGCCTCACTCAATTAATATATAAGAAAACAACATAAATAAAGGGTTTAGGATTCGACAAGGAGCAATGAAGGTTTTTGAGAGATAAAAAATGGAAAAGAAAAACTGAATAAACCAAATTTGTAGTTCGAAAGTATTGACCCATTAATATCACACACCTGTAAAATTTCAATTATATTTAGCGGATTGAGGGGAGCATGTGCATCAACTTGAGCAGTCGGATACAAGTAAAAACAATTTAACGATTTTTATTTTTCTCTCTCTTCAGCCACTAAATTATTACAAATTAAATCACACATCACTTATATTCTCTCTGTCCACTAAATTATTACAAATTAAATCACACATCACTTATTACAAATTAAATCACATTTTTTACCAAAATGTACACAATTCAACACACATCTCGAGAAAAATCAAATAGTCCAAATTTAATATTACACTAATCTCGAGAAAAATATAATGGTCCAAATTTAATGGAATACACATATCAAAGTAAATGTAATGGTTCTAATTTAATAGTACAAACATCTAGGTCTAAATTTAATAGTACGTGCATGTCAAATTTAATTATGCACTAATCTCGAAAAAAATATATGATTCAACATGTATCTCAAGAAAATCTAATGGTTTCGCAAGTACCTCGAGAAAAAAATAGATGGTTCAACACTCATTTCGAGGAAAATAAACGATCCAAATTTAGTAGAACACACATCTCTAGGTAAATCTAACGGTCCAAATTTAGTAGTACATTCATCTCAAGAAAAATCTAATGGTCCAAATTTAATAGTTCACACATCTCTAGATAAATCTAACCGTTAGATTTTGGTGAAAGATCAAACTGTCAGATTTTCCTCGAGATACACGTTGAACGGTTTAGATTTTGGTAAAAGATTTCTAATTGAGTCAAGCGATACAAATTTAATTATGCACTTATCTCGAGAAATATCTCTCGAGATGTGTGAATTATTAAATTTGGACAGTTAGATTTTTCTCGAAATAAATGTATTATTAAATTTGGATCATTAGATTTACCTAGAGATGTGTGTTATATTATTTTGAACCATTTAATTTATCTCGAGATGTGTGTTGAATTGTGTAGATTTTAATAAAAAAATGTGATTTAATTTGTAATAAGATATGTGTGATTTAATTTGTAATAATTTAATAGAGAGAGAGAGAAATAGGAGAACCATTAGATTGCTTTTACCTGTATCCGACGGCTCGAGTTGATGCACATGAGCCCCCCTTAATCCATATTTAGCGGTAGCAATTGAATGAGGAGCCTTCCCAGGGAGCAAGGGGGAGAGTGTGAGGGAAGGGTGTAACCACCCATCTTCCTTGAAATGGACATGTGTGCATCCCGAGGGAGATGGGTGGTTACCCCTTCCTTCACCCCCTAAAATTTTCGTTGAATGAGAGAGATTTACTACTCAAGTCTTTTTTATCACGATCACACCCATCCAGAAATGTTGGTAGAGAGATTTCCTCGTGCAATCTAAGTTTTGAAAGCAAAAGTTTGGACCTTTGTTTCTGCCTGTCTTCAGTGTGTTTTTACGAAAATTCTAATAAACACCAGGCTAACCCTCGGTGTGCTGTAGCATTACTCGTGTTTTTCTTTACAATTTTTTTTTAAATCCCGTATCATATTTCCACATCATCTTGGGTTCTATACCGCCACTTGGGTACCTTTGTCATGTCTATAAATGGCAGTCTCATTTCAGAGCCTGTTCTTCTCATAACTCGATCATAGTCCATCCCTTGCCTCTCAGTCGCCGACTATGTCTGATTTGGTTAACAATGCTCCTACTTACCCTTGCCGGAAATGTCCAGGACGTTCCCAACTTTTCAAGCACTGGGAGAGGCCATCAGAGGTCTCATAATGAGTGGTCCAAGAATGCTGGACCAACCAGTAGTCCTCTCGTTTCTCCTACCAACAATATTACTCGCCCTTCACCCAACACCCACTAAAACCTATCATTTCATCTTCTTCCTTCATCATCAAATGCTGCTGTTGGACAGCCTACTGCTTCCCAATTATTGCCTCTTTTCCCCAGTATTCGACATCACCCCATCCTATCCTTGCTCATCCACCACCACCAACAGCACCTGGGAAGGATATAATGCCAAGATGACCAACCAGGACCCAGATATCAATTTGCATCTCTGATCTATGCATGATCTATCCATCTAGTTCTCGCATTATGATTTTTCAAGTGTGCTTAGTATGCTGCATGTAATATCTCTAGCTATCTAGCTTTTGTATTATGGGTTTCCTGCATGTGTAATCTATAGAACAATAGATAGATCATATGAATCTGGGAACTGGGCATGCATATTTAAAAGTAGTGACTGAACTAAAAGTCTAAAACAATATGTACAGTATGAACGGCTTCAGAACCACTTAATTTTACAAAATCTTCTCAATAAAGAAATCAAAACTGCCTCAGGAAATATTATTCAGTAGTGTATAAACATCAATGCCCATGATCAACACTCTTAAAACAATGCTCTTTTGCTGTGAAATATTCTTTTGCTCCTTTACCTCCAGCATATGGCACGAAAAGAAATGTCATCTAAACCTTTGCAGAAATTCTAAATGGAGGAAATTAACCAGCGAGGGAGGGGGGTGCAACCCTCCATCCCCCTCGGGATGTGTGAAGGGAGATGGAAGGCACGCATCCAGAGGGGGATGGAGGGTTGCACCCCCCTCCCTCGCTGGTTTCCTCGCCATTTAGACGGGTTCAAACCTTTGCAAGTGTTGCCAAAATAGTACACATTCCACTCAAAACCCTGTATCCCTGTTTTCAAGCATCCTGAATAAATTGGTGGTCCATGATTTCTTGTGAATTTGTAGCAATATATATAGGCAACTATCATTAAATAAATTACTTGTGATGATTTATCAAACCATCCCCAGATCAACACGTGTCATAATAATCTCGTCAAATAGAATAAAGCATGCCTAATTGCATGATAGCCTCCTGCAACAAGGTATTTGGCATAATGGGCAAATTCAAGAATTGTCAGCTCTCACAGTGCCCCCAGGACGACAATCGAATGGTTAACGAGCTAGCAAAAGAAATCTCAACCTCCAATAAAGTCTCTAACAACCTCATCGAATATCAAGCGAAATTGAGCATCGATGAGGAAGAACATGGAGACATCTGCACCACAGAAGGCTGGAAGCCCAGCCTGATTGGACGACCCCGATATTAGAATATATAGCATCTGTGACTCTACCAACACAGAAAGTCAAAAGCACAAAGATTTAAAAATAGAGCAGCAATGTACACTTTCCTAAACGACAAGTTATACAGGAGATCGATCACAGGACCACTGCTCCGATGTCTGTCACCCTCAGAGGCTAGCCGAGTCTTGGGAACCATCCACAATGGCATATGCAGGAATCACCCAGGCGGGAAACCCTCGCTTATAAAGCCCTTACTCTAGGGTACTATTGGCCGACCATGCAACGGGATACTAAAGACATTGTCCACAGATGCGACAAATGTTAGAGGTTTGCGCTGTACACCCATATGTTGACCCAATCACTAACCCCAATGACTAGTCCATGGCCTTTCGCACCATGGGGAATGTTGTCAGACCGCTTTCGGTGCCGGCCGATAAAAAATTCCTCATTGTCACCATCGACTACTTCACCAAGTAGGTCGAGGCTGAACCCCTATCCAAAATAGGACAGGTCCAAATCGAAAAATTCATATGGGCCACTATCGTCTACAAATTTGGCATCCCCAGGGTATTGGTCAGTGACAACGGAACACAGTTCGAGGGTAGTAAGGTCAAATAATTGTGCGAAAGACTGGGAGTCGAGCATTACTTCTCCTTGCCAAGACACTCCAGGCTAACGACCAAGCGGAAGTTACCAACCGAACAATCCTAGGAGCCATCAAAACGAAATTCGATGCGACCAAAGGAAAATGGGTTCTAGAGTTTCCGAGAATACTCTGGGCATATCAAACAACTAAACGAACCCCTACCAGGGAGACATCCTTCGCCCTAGCATACAGGTCAGAAGCTATGGTATCAACATAGCTTGAGGTTCAAACCTTTTAGACTGAAGAATTTAGACTAGACGGTAATGACGAATCCTTGCACGTGGGACTAGACATCCTCGAAGAAAAATGAGACATAGCCTCTACCAAGATAGCCGTCTGCCAACAACGAATGACGCAAGAAGGTTAAACAACGCAAATTCAAGGTGGGAGATTGGGTACTCGGGAAGACCCAACAAAACACCAAAGAAGTCAGAGCAGGAAAACTGAATTCGAACTGTGAATGACCTTATAGAGTCGCCAAGGTCAACAGGTCGAGTACTCATTGACTAAAAGACGCCGATGGTGATGGGTAAAAACGACCATGAAATGTAGAGCATCTCAAAAACTATTATCAATAAAATATTTTTGCTTTTACAAAAAAACTTTCACTGCTGCCCATTACAATCCTCGACAGACCCAGCTATGGCCAGACTCTAACATCTACCCAAAGCCTAATCTGTTCAGCGCGGATCACGGTGGCGGAGGAAGTGGGAGTCTAGTCAATGTTGGTCCACTGATGACGATGACTCGCCAAGGGATCATTACTCTTTAACAAACATTGATCGCCGAACTTGCCAGGTAAACTTAGTCAGTTCGCGACTGATGACGATAGTTTCTGGTGCCCAAAGCCTAATTCACTCTGTGCGGATCACGATGATAGAGGAAGTGAGAGTCTAGTCAGCGCTAGTTCGCTGATGACGACAACTCGCCAAAGGATCGTTGCTCTCTAACAAATAATGATCGTTGAACTTGTCAGGTAAGCTTAGTCAATTCACGACTAATGATGATGGATTTTGGTGCCCAAAGTCTAATATGCTCTGCACGGATCACGATGACAAAAAAGTGGGAGTCTAGTCAGAGTTGATCCACTGATGACGACGACTCGCCAATGGTTCATTGCTTTTCAACAGATAATGATCGCCGAACTTGTCAGGTAGGCTTAGTTAGTTCGCGACTGATGACGATGGCTTATGGTGCCCAAAGCCTAATCCGCTCTGCACGGATCACTACGGTGAAGGAAGTGGGAGTCTAGTCAATGTTGGTCCGCTGATGACGACGACTCGCCAAGGGATCATTTCTTTCCAACAGACAATGATCCTCGAACTTGCAAGGTAAGCTTAGTCAGTTCACGACTAATGACAATGGCTTCTGGTGCCCAAAGCCTAATCCGTTCTGCGCAGATCACGATGACAGAGGAAGTGGAAGTCTAGTCAGCGTTGGTTCGCTGATGACGATGATTCGCCAAAGGATCACTGCTCTCCAACAGACAATGATCGCTGAACTTGCCAGGTAAGCTTAGTCAGTTCACAACTGATGACGATGGCTTCTAGTTTCCAAAGCCTAATCCAACAGACATCTATGTAGCACCCAATCATGTTAAGACATAAATTCTCTATCCTATGCCACTCACCCCATTGCACCCAATCAAGTCCCCTATGCTTTAATACATTTTCTGCTTTTAAACCTTGAAATTTTATTTTTTGACAAAGTTAGATGAGGATTTTAGTTGGGGCAAAACAAATAATTATTAGAGGGCGTCGTTTTCCCTTTCAAAGCCAGCACATCTATGTAGCACCCAATCATGTTAAGACAGAAATTCTCTCTCCTGTGCCACTCACCCCATTCGGCCCATTGCACCCAATCAAGTCCCCCATGCTTTAACACATTTTCTGCTTCCAAACCTTGAAATAAAAAATTGACAAAGTTAGAAGAGGATTTTAGTTGAGGCAAAACAAATAATTATTATAGGGCATCGCTTTCCCTTTCAAAGCTAGCACATCTATGTGGCACCCAATCATGTTAAGACGAAAATTATCTCTCCTGATCAGATAATCACTGTATCATCATACAAAGATCAGTTCATCATCATACAAAGATCATAAAAACATCATCAAACCAACATCATCAATCGTCGAAACCCCACTGATCAATCATCAATAAATCAGACCTCGTCATCATCAGCCAACAGCCTGATCAACAAAGATCTCCCTCATCAACAGAGATCATCTTGATCAACAAAGATCTTCCTCATCAATAGAGATCTCCATTAACACCCAACTTCGACAGAGATCTCTCTCATCAACAGAAACCCCGAAGATCGAACCATCATCATGTTCTCTCGCTTTCTAAATCGATGAAAAAAGAGAAAACAGGGAGGGGGCGGGAACTTTAGCAGATAGAAGAAGAAGAAAGAATTCTCTTTCTTCCTCTCCCCATCAACTAAAAAAACCCTTATTTTAAAGGATCAGGCTATTAGCACTCAAGGTTCAATCAGAGCCATTGGTACACTACATAATTTGTTGAACACTACGTTGCCGCAACCAACATGGGAGACAATACAAGCAGTGGTCTCAACACCACCACATCATCATACAACAAGTCTAAGGCTCACAATATTGGTAATGACTTTTCTATTACAGAATTGACATATAAAATACTCTCTCTCAAATCTCATGGCTCTCGTTCATCTTGAATCCTTGATAGCGGTGCCACTGATCATATAGTTCATAACCCTCATTTACTCACTTTTTCCAAACCCGTCCATAATCGAACCGTTGAGCTTCCTGATGGTACACTTGCTGTTGTTACACATATTGGCACCATGACTTTCTCTTCTATTTTTACCTTGCATGATGTTCTTTGTGTTCCCTCTTTTAATCTCAATTTAATTTCTATTAGCAAACTCACAAACACATTCTTTTTTTGTCAAGGTTAGGTTAGAGTTTGCTTTATAAGCTTGTATTTCGTCAATGAAAATAATAACAATTATATTTCAATACAATTCTTTTCACACTCACCCCATAGCACCCAATCAAGTCCCCCACATAGCACATCTATGTGGCATCCAATCATGTTAAGACGGAAATTCTCTCTCCTGTCCCACTCACCCCATTGCATCCAATCAAGTCCCCCATGCTTTAACACATTTTCTGCTTCCAAACCTTGAATTTTTTTTTTTGACAAAGTTAGATGAGGATTTTAGTTGGGGCAAAACAAATAATTATTATAGGGCATTGTTTTCCCTTTCAAGTGGCACCCAATTATGTACGAAAATTCTCTCTCCTGTCCCACTCACCCCATTGCACCCAATCAAGTCCCCTATGCTTTAACACATTTTATGTTTCCAAATCTTGAAAAAAAATTTAACAAAGTTAGATGAGGATTTAATTGGGGAAAAACAAATAATTATTATAGGGCATCACTTTCCCTTTCAAAACCAACACATCTATGTGACATCCAATCATGTTAAGACACAAATTCTCTTTCCTGTCCCACTCACCCCATTGCATCCAATCAAACCCCTCATGCTTTAACACATTTTCTGCTTCCAAACCTTGAAATTTTCTTTTGACAAAGTTAGATGAGGATTTTAGTTGGGGCACAAATAATTATTATAGGGCATTGCTTTCCCTTTCAAAGCCAGCACATCTATGTGGCACCCAATCATGTTAAGACGAAAATTCTTTCTCCTGTCCCACTCACCCCATTGCACCCAATCAAGTCCCCTATGCTTTAACACATTTTATGTTTCCAAACTTTGAAAAAAAAATTAACAAAATTAGATGAGGATTTAATTGGGGAAAAACAAATAATTATTATAGGGCATCACTTTCCCTTTCAAAGCCAACACATCTATGTGACACCCAATCATGTTAAGACGAAAATTCTCTCCCCTGCCACTCACCCCATTGCACCCAATCAAGTCCCCCATGCTTTAACACATTTTCTGCTTCCAAACCTTAAAAAAAAAATTACAAACTTAGATGAGGATTTTAGTTGGGGCAAAACAAATAATTATTATAGGGCATCGCTTTGCCTTTCAAAGCCAGTACATCTATGTGACACCCAATCATGTTAAGACGAAAATTCTCTCTCTTGTGCCACTCACCCCATTGCACCCAATCAAAGTCCCCCATGCTTTAACACATTTTCTGCTTCCAAACCGTGAATTTTTTTTGACAAAGTTATATGTGGATTTTAGTTGGGGCAAAACAAATAATTATTATAGGGCATTGCTTTTCCTTTTAAAGCCGGCACATCTACGTGGCACCCAATCATGTTAAGGCAAAAATTATCTCTTGAATAGTTCGAGCCTAGACTTTCTTTTTGTTTCTTTATGTTGAGATTATACTAGGTCATGTAATTATCCTACTGAATAGTTCGAGCTTTTGGGAGAATTGGTTGGTTAATGACAATTGGTATCAGAGCCAAAACCCACATCCAAAGTTCAATTTCCCGCAGATGCGACCTATATTTAAATTAAAATAATTTAGCTTGGTGATGCAATCATAAATAAAAAAAATTCTAGGCTGGGTCCCCATGCTTTAACACAATATCTTGACTTCCAAACCTTAAAAAATATTAAAAAGTTAGATGAGGATATTTGTGGTTGTGTTTTAAAGAGAATGAGTAAAAGTGTAAAAGAGCTCAACCATGACCAAAAAGTGGTTGATAGCCCTGGCTGCCTGGACTTACTCGGGATACTATAAAACCAGGCTCCTAGCGCTAGATCAACGCCAGGGGGCTCTGTGTGTTTGTGTTCGATTGGTGGATTAAGATGAGCAGTGGCGGAAGCACATAGAGCCCAAGGGGAGCAGTGGCCCCTCTCACTTTTGAAAATTCTTTATAATACATGGTCTAAGTGGGTATCATTTGTCTGGGATGTGTTAAGATTGCCCCCCCCCTTCTATTTATCACATTTTTCAAGTTGCCCCCTCAATTATGAAAATCATTTGTAGTACATGGTGTAAGTGGGTCCCAGTTGTTTAATATTTGTTACATTGCCTCTTTCTATTTATTACACTTTTGAAATTGCCCCTTCAATTATAAAAATCCTTTATAGTACATGGTGTAAGTGGAACCTAATTATTTGGGATTTGTTAGATTTCCCCTTCTATTTATCAAACATTTTCCAAGCCCCCCCTTTTGCCTCCTCTATCTAATAAAATGTATCAAATAGTTATTACAAATACATTACATTATGTAGTTTTGTACTTCATGTATATTGGTTTCCCTTAGTAACTAGCATAGATGGGTAACAATATTTTGATTGATTTTCTTTGAATACAACAAGTTTGTTGAAAACTCATTGAATGTCTTCTGAAATATTTTTAAAATACATCTTATGGAAAAAACCTATCTATATCTTACCTTAAATCTCTAGCGTCAATCTTATTTTCAAATTAGATTCAATTAAAATTTCCAAACATTTGTAACGAATAACTTGATTGCTAGCTAAAATACATTTTTATAATCTTGAAATTAGAATAAAATAAAACAATATAACTCAAGATTCATACAAATAAATGTTGTTAAGTTATTTTATGCATTTTGCCCCCCCCCCTCCCACCCTTAATGAAATTTTTGGCTCCGCCACTGGATGGAGGGGTATTGAGGCTCCCTGGCGCACCTGGTTGGCTCTCTGAACCTACTGTTGCTTTAAACATAATTTGTTGTTGTTAGCTTGGAAAGCAAAAACAACACTTAGTAACGTCGGTACTATGAGAAAAAGAAGAAGAAACACAAAGTAGTATACTCTAAGAATTTGTTCTTTGCTCCATTTCTTATCCCATCTCCTCATCATATGAAAAGGAATTTATCTACTATAACTTTACTACTAAAATGTGATCTCTCTAAAGGGCTAGTTGGTGAGCCAGGTTAAAAAAAAAAAAAAAACCCAGAGACATGGATGCTAACTTGTACCTTGCGTTAGCATCATAATTTTTTTTTGTAAAAGCAAAGTTGCATATAACAGTAGTTTTGCGTTGCTTTGTTTGGGTGCATCTTTGGGTTTTTATCCATTTTTCTTTAAAACACAACCACAACACACCTCCACAAAAGGGGTCAAAGTGTCAAAAAATCTCAAAGAGGCAGCCAAACAAGGCAGCGTAGAATTTTTTTTGCATATAAATATAAGAGAAACCAATAACATGGCCATTGTTATATAGGAAAGAATGTGAGGAATCTTTAACTTTACAACATATCTAGGCAGCCAGGTTTGGTAGCCACTTTTGGGTCAAGTTTTTTGTTTTTTTACACATCAACCCCTTTTTCAGAAGGTATTTGTGGTTGTATTTTAAAGATTGGGGTAAAAAGTGTAAAAATAAAAATAAAACTTGGCCCAAATATGACTACCAAACCTGGCTGCCTAGACTTACTCTCAACTTTATCATTATTTCAAGAGTAAGTCTAGGCAGTCAGGGCTACCAGCCTTTTTTTGGGCTATTTTACATTTTTATCCATTATCTTTAAAATGAACTTTTTCTAGAGAATCAGGCATGGCTTGGCGCGGGACTGGCTCTATAGATTTTCTGCTTTAAAATACAATCACAAACATCATTTATAGAAGGTGTAGAGGTGTAAAGAGCTCAAACCCTGGCAAAAAAAAATGGCTGGTAGCCCTGATTACCTAGAGTTTGCCTTATTTCAATAAGCAAACGAGGTCCATTGTTAGTGGAGGTCATCAAAAGTAGTTTCAATTGGCAACAATTCTAGGGAGCCAGGTTTGGTAGCAACTTTTGAGCCAAATTTTGATTTTTAAAAAAAATATTTTTTACTCATTCTCTTTAAAACACAACTACAAACCAAAATTTGGCCCAAAATGACTACCAAACCTTACTGGCTAGAATTGTTGCTTTAAACATGATTTGTTGTTGTTAGATTGGAAAGCAAAAGCAACACTTAGTAACGTTAGTCCTATGAGGAAAAAAAATGCGCAAAGTAGTAAACTTTAAAAGAATTTGTTCTTTGCTCCATTCTTATCCCATCTACTCATCATATGAAAAAGTACTTATCTACTATAACTTTACTACTAAAATGTGATCTCTCTAAAGGGCTAGTTGGTGAGCCAGGTAAAAAAAAAAAAAACCCAGAGATATTGATGCTAACCAGTAACTTGCATTAGCATCATAATTTTTTAAATTTAATTTATCTTTTTTGTAAAAGCAAAGTTGCATTTAACAGTAGTTTTGCGTTGCTTTGTTTGGGTGCATCTTTGGGGTTTTTATACTTTTTATCCATTTTTCTTTAAAACACAAACACAACCACAACCACAACACACGTCCACGAAAGGGGTAAAAATGTCAAAAAATCTCAAAGAGGCACGCAAACAAGGCAACATAAATTGTTTTTGCATATAAATATAAGAGAAACCAGTAACATGGCCATTGTTAAATAGGAAAGAATGGAAGGGATCTTTAACTTTACAACATATCTAGGCAGCCAGGTTTGGTAGTCACTTTTGGGTCAAGTTTTTGTTTTTTTACACATCAACCCCTTCTTCAAATGGTATTTATGGTTGTATTTTAAAGATAAGGGGTAAAAAGTGTTAAAAAAGAAAAAAAAAAACTAGGCCAAAATATGGCTACCAAACCTGGCTGCCCTGACTTACTCTCAACTTTATCATTATTTCAAGAGGCTACCAACCATTTTTTTTGTCATGGTTGGGCTCTTTTACACTTTTATCCATTCTCTTTAAAATGAACTTTTCTAGAGAGTCAGGCCCGGTGGTCAGTCTCCATATCATTCATCATCCTCAAGATGTGCATCTCTAGGATGATGGACTGCAATGTCTGCATTTTAAAAAAAATAAAATTCGAACAGGGGTGTACTCAGTAGGGGCATATAGCCACCCACCCTTTAAAACACCCTTTTCTTTATCCTCTTCCTTTTTCTTTTCTTTCTTCATTACAGTGCGAGAGTTCAGCGTTGCTCACCGAGTTTTTTCGAGGAGATCGAGCGATTTCCTTAGTGGAATCTCGCCATTGTCCTCATTTCTTCCTCTATTCTTTCCCCCTTCATTTCTCTGTTGATTTTTCACTGGAAAAAAAATTCAGTTTTCATTTGGGTTTGGTGTTGGGTTTGTTTTATTGGTTTCCATAGCTCCGATCAGCTGTGGAGGTGCCTTGGAGGCGTCATTAGGAGTCCTTAGAGCCGACATGCAAGGTTGATTTTGGGGTTGGCCAAATTTTTTCAAAAATCAGGGTGCATGTTCATTTTATGGGTTCTTCGGCGTGAATTCGGGGCTTTGGGTGCGTGGGCGAGCCTCACATTCGTGACTCCGAGGGCTCTTAGACCCATTTTTGGTCTGCTGTGCGGTTTGGAAGCGATCAAACCGGAGTAGGGAGGCTTTCGGCGCGTTTTCACCAAACTTTGGGTTTCGGTAGGGTGTTTGCCGAATTTTTATTGCCTGTAAGTTTTTCTTTCAGTCACGCGCCGCTTGTAATTTTTTTTTTTTCAGTTTTTGGTTAGTTTACTCATTTTCGAGTTCGCCTTGCAGTATTAAAAATTTATGTGGTCCCGCATTCGTGGTTTTGCGAGTTAGGAGCTTCGACCGGTAGGAATTGAGTTTTGAAAATCCATTCCACCCAGGTGAGTGGAATTATAATATTTATTTTGATAAATAATTATTTGAAATTCTGAATTGAATTTTTACATTATACCGTCGATTGTGTATATTTAAATCCAAATCCGAAATTCGGGGTTTTCAGATATTTCGATGATTGTGTTGGTTATTTGTCAATGAATTATGCATTGGATTTTTCGGAAAGTATGATATACTTGAATGAAATCGAATAGTGAAAGAATTTTGGTGTAATGACATAAGACTTGTATGTTTTGTTTTCGAGTTTGCATAGTATGTCATGTTTTACCGTGGATTTTCGAGTCTTGAGCATGTATGATATTGGCTCGAATAAATTTATCGTGGTGAATTGGGTCATGTTGGGACCCTGGCATAGTCGTGGTTTTATAAAAATTGCCGAATTGTTTATTATTGCACGTCTGTTACCTTTGGTTATGTACAGACTCGTCATTTGTGCATGTGGATAGTAGTATAAGTGTCTTTACCCCTCTATAATGCCTGTTGTGTCAATGCTTAGGAGCTTGCTCGCATCGTGAGTTGGATGGTGCTAAAGATGACTCGCACCTGACATTGTGGACGTTATTGCATGTGGCAAGCTTGCTAAGGTGCGGTGAGCTACCGCACACACTTGCCACTATAAAGTGCAGTAGGACGGGTCCCGGAGGACGTACTTTGGAGATTACTGGCTTTCCCTCACAGCACGCTTGAGTTTGATTGTGTTAGGTTGGTCGTGTTAGGCCAGTCGTTCGGGATGTTTGAGTTTGTATCCTGACAGATGACACCCCATTAGGATACAAACAAGCCCGAAGTGGTATTGGTGCACATTGTGGAATGTATCTGGGCGAGACACATTCGTAGGGTATGAGGATACCTATGATATGAGACACTTATACAGAATTTTACAGGATTTTTGGTTTCAACTTGATTGCTAAACCTAGGAGAGATTAGGAAGAACTATGAGATTGTTTTTACTTTCATCGCTTGATATTTACCATGTTTAAATCACGTGTAATGATCGGCATATATCATAAACTGGTGGTTATTGTTGAATCTGAAATGCTTGTGTTGTTGCTTGAACTTAGAAATATTATCTTTAGAGACACGGTGTGATTTAGTCTTTAGAACTTCTTATTTATCATTTATTGTCTGGCATGAATTTTTCTGGTATAGTATTCCGTTATTTGTATTTAGTTCGCTCGCACCAACTAGCTTTGTGCTTTGCTGACCCCGCAAGGGGTGTGCTTCTATTGGAGTGCATGCAGTGTTGGCGATCCTGCTGAGCGTGGCGCATAGGCCCCGATTTTCCTCTGTGTTATCAGATGTACTATATTGTTATACTAGATACTTGTATATTGGATTGTCTTTATGACTCTGGTGGGGCGAATCAAATATACTTATTTTGTTCAAATTTTATCGTAGTTTTTATTTTCGTTTCACTCTCGTATCAAGAATGTGTTATATTATGATGTTGTGGCCAGTTACGATCCGCTTGTATTACGGGTTAGTTCACGCACCGGCATGCTGCGATTTTCGTGGCGGGTCGGGGTGTGACATGGACGGTATCAGGACTGGCTCTATAGATTTTCTACTTTAAAATACAATCACAAACATCATTTATAGAAAGACTAGAGACGAAATAGCTCAAACCCTGGCAAAAAAATGGCCGGTAGCCCTACCTTCCTAGAGTTTGCCTTATTTCAATCAGCAAACAAGGTTCATTGTTAGTGAAGGTCATCAAAAGTAGTCTTAAAATATAGTCTCAATTGGCAACATTCTAGGAAGCCAAGTTTGGGAGCAACTTTTGAGCTAAGTTTTGGTTTTTTTTACAGTTCTACCCTTTTATAGATGGTATTTGTGGTTGTGTTTTAAAATGAGTAAATCTAGCCAACCAGGTTTGGTAGCCACTTTTGAATCAAATTTTTTTTTGTGTTTTTTTTTTTACTTTTTACTCATTCTATTTAAAACACAACTATAACCACATCTATAGAAAGGGTAGAAGTATAAAAAACCAAAATTTGGCCCAAAATGGCTACCAAACCTGACTGGCTAGAATTGTTGTTTAAATAGAGGGGTAAAAAGTGTAAAAAAAACAACCTAAAATGACTCCCTATACCTACTCCTCAATGGGATACTCCAATAATTCTAGGCAGTCAGGGCTACTAGCCATTTTTTTTGCCAGGGTTTGAAATCTTTACACTTCTACCCTTCTATAAATGATGTTTGTGGTTGTGTTTTAAAGAAAATGGGTAAAAGTGTAAAAGAGCCCAATCTTGACCAAAAAGTGGCTGATAGCCTTAGCTGCCTAGACTTATTCAAGATACTATAGAGCCAGAACCCTAGCGCTAGATCAGCGCTAGGGGCTCTCTTTGTGTGTGTTTGTGTTTGATTGGTAGATTATGATGGTCTCTAGGGTGATGAAGGGGTATTGAGGCTCCCTGGCGCGCCTAGCCCCGCTCTCTAGACGTATTGTTGCTTTAAACATGGTTTGTTGTTAGCTTGGAAAGCAAAAGCAGCAGTTAGTAGCATTGGTCCAATGAGAAAAAAAAATTTGTAGTAAACTTTAAGAATTTGTTCTTTGCTCCATTTCTTATCTCATCTACTCATCATATGAAAAAGTAATTATCTACTATAACTTTACTATTAAAATGTGATCTCTTTAAAGGGCTAGTTGGTGAGTCAGGTAAAAAAAAAAAAAAAAAAGGAAAAAGAACCAGAGACATAGATGCTAACTTGTACCTTGCATTAACATCATAAATTTTTTTTATTGAAATTTTTTTTTTGTAAAAGCAAAGTTGCATTTAACAGTAGTTTTGCGTTGCTTTGTTTGGGTGCATCTTTGGGATTTTTATCCATTTTTCTTTAAAACAAAGCCACAACACACCTCCACAAAGGGGTAAAAGTGTCAAAAAATCTCAAAGAGGCACCCAAACAAGGCAGCGTAGAATTTTTTTGCATATAAATATAAGAGAAACTAGTAACATGGCCATTATTAAATAGGAAAGAATGGGAGGGATCTTTAACTTTACAACATATTTAGGCAGTCAGGTTTGGTAGCCACTTTTGGGTCAAGTTTTTGCTTTTTTACACATCAACCCCTTCTTCAGATGGTATTTGTGGTTGTATTTTAAAGATAAAGGATAAAAAGTATAAAACAAAAATAAAACTAGGCCCAAATGTGGCTGCCAAACCTGGCTGCCTAGACTTACTCTCAACTTTATCATTATTTCAAGAGTAACTCTAGCAGTCAGGGCTACTAGCCATTTTTTTTGTCATGGTTCGGTTCTTTTACTCTTTTATCCATTCTCTTTAAAATGAATTTTTCTAGAGAGTCGGGCCCGGTGGCTTGGCCTGATATCATCCATCATTCTCGATATGCGCATCTCTAGGATAATGGACGGTATCGGGCCTGACCTGGCGCGGGACTGGCTCTATAGATTTTCTGCTTTAAAATACAATCACAAACATCATTTATAGAAGGGGTAGAGGTGTAAAGAGCCCAAACCTTGGCAATAAAATGGCTGGTAGCTCGGGCTGCCTAAAGTTTGCTATATTTCAATTAGCAAACGAGGTCCAATGTTAGTGGAGGTCATCAAAAGTAGTCTTAAAATATAGTCTCAATTGGCAACAATTCTTGGGAGCCAAGTTTGGGAGCAACTTTTGAGCCAAGTTTTGATTTTTTTACACTTCTACCATTTTATACATGGTGTTTGTGGTTGCGTTTTAAAAATGAATAAGTCTAGCCAACCAGGTTTGGTAGTCACTTTTGAGCCAAATTTTGTTTTTTTTGTTTTTAATATTTTTTACTCATTCTCTTTAAAACACAACTACAAACACATCTATAGAATGTGTAGAAGTATAAAAAACCAAAATTTAGTCAAAAATGGCTACAAAACCTGATTGGCTAGAATTGTTGTTTAAATAGAGGGGTAAAAAGTGTAAAAAAAATTACTCCCTAGACCTACTCCTCAATGGGATACTCCAATAATTCTAGGCAGTCAGAGCTACCAACCATTTTTTGGCCAGGGTTTGGGTTCTTTACATTTCTACCTTCTATAAATGATGTTTGTGGCTGTGTTTAAAAAAAAATGGGTAAAAGTGTAAAAGAGCCCAACTTTGACAAAAAAGTGGCTGATACTATAGAATCAGGCCCTTAGCGCTAGATCAGCGCTAGGGGCTCTCTTTGTGTGTGTTTGTGTTTGATTGGTAGTTTATGACGATCTCTAGGGTGATGAAGGGGTATTGAGGTTCCCTGGCGCGTTTAGCCTCGCTCTCTAGACGTACTGTAGCTTTAAACATGGTTTGTTGTTAGCTTGGAAAGCACAAGCAGTACTTAAAAAAAAGCATAGTAAACTTTAAGAATGTATTCTTTGCTCCATTTCTTGTCTCATCTACTCATCATATGAAAAAGTATTTATCTACTATAAGTTTACTACTAAATTGTGATCTCTCTAAAGGGCTAGTTGGTGAGCCCGGTAAAAAAGAAAAAAAAAAAAAGGAACCAGAGACATGGATGTTAACCTGTACCTTGCATTAGCATCAAGAGATAGTGCTAAACTTGAGAAATTTTCTTCCAAGGATCTTCTTCAGGCCATCACAGATCGCAAGAACACACCCCTTCATATTGCTGTGCAGTTTGGAGACATAAAATGTGTAGAAAACATCTTCGACAAATCCCCGGATCTGTTAAGACAAGCAATTCAAGTGGAGACACTGCACTACATATTGCTGCAAGGAACGGATTAGTTGAAGTTGTCAAGTTTATTCTTGATTACGAGCCCATAGATATATTCTCGATTGAGAGTCCGAAAGGATATGAAAGGCTAACCAGGAGGGTTAATGAGAAGAGAGACACTGCTTTGCATGAGGCAGTGCGAAATGGCCACAGTCAGATAGTGGAACTTTTAACTGAGGATGATACCGAGTTTGAATATAATGCCAATAACGCTGGTGAAACACCAGTTTATTTGGCTACCGAGGCAGGATTTTTAGACATGGTGAAGAAGATCCTAGATAATTGTGAATCTGCAGCTTGTGGAGGCCCTGGCGGTAGAAACGCTCTTCATGCAGCCATACTCCTCGACGAAACAGGCAAGTAACAATGCATATTGTCAAACTTTTTAATGCAAGTTGATCTAAGTCTATTTCTGCTCTTTGAACTTAAGGCTTATGAAAGGCTTAAAATTGTAAATTGGGTTTTTGTAGTATAACTATGTTCATAAACCTTATTTCCCTTTCCCCAATTCTGGTGCAAGTCAGATCTGTGCCAGGCCTAGCTCTCTGCCACTCAACATTCTTGAGATGCGCATAATCTCACATCTCAAAATTGGGAATGGTAGAGAGCTAGGCCTGGCGCAGATCTAGCGCACCAGGCCTGACTCTCTAGACTTCTTTTTTTCCTTTTAGATCGTGAGAGAATCCTTGTTTGGCTAAGCACGTAGTTTAGAAAAAGAGATCTTAATCAAGATCATTTTTCTAGTTGGGAGCGAATGTTTGATCATTTAATTAAGCGATCAAACCAATTCGGATACGGTAGTACCTCAATTAATCTTGGATTCATTGCAGATATATGCAAGCTGTTGTTAGTAAAGAAACCGGAATTAATTAGAGAAAGGACTACAGCAACTGGACACCACTTCATTGTGCTGCATGTACAGGAGCTATACAGATGATAGAGAAGATCACAGAACAATTCCCGGATAGTTGGGAGCTGCTAGACAATAAGGGTCGAAATTTTCTTCATGTCGCTGTTGTTCATCAACAAGCTATGGTTGTCAAGTACGTTTTGAAATCGGATAAGTCAGTTAAAGACCTTCTTAATGAGCCAGACTCGGATGGGAACACTCCTTTGCATCTTGCAGCCTATTCTGCAACCGAAGTATTTTTACTTCTAGTTCTCGATGATAGAGTGAATAAGAATGCCATGAACAAAATGAATTTGACAATTAGAGACATCGCAGTTGAGGTATCTATCTTTGCCATTAAAAGCAAGTTATTACAATTGAGATTATCCAATTCTAGGCAGACTAGGTGAACATCATTTGGTATTAATATATATAAATTGATTGTACTCCAATGTTCTCACTTTTTTTTTGAAGAAGGGAGAAGTTATGCTTCCTGTTTTGGTAAGCGCTGGCGGAATCTTGAGTCGGAGGAGACAAATTATCATGAAACAAAGCAGATAAGAGTCTGGAAACAAGCAAAATACAGAAAATAAAGGAAATGATAGTGAAGAAGAATACAAGTAATTCATTTCGATATATGCTTTCCTATTCGGAGGCTACTACTCCGATTATACAGTACAAGTCCCTTAATTCTGTTTACCATACTAAAACCCTGTCATCCCATGTTCTGTTTTCTGCCATTATCTCCTTACTGAGATGTTATGTAATGTATGTATAATCAAGTAATCTCAGTGACTAATACTGAGCTGTTGCATTTCCAGATAATAGCAATTTTCAGTCTCCACTGCTAATGAAGTTTGTGCCTTGTATCAGATTTTATGATTCATCATGTTTTGGCTATAGAGTACATAATTCACCCAGTTGGGTTTTTTTTTTTATCACAATTAGGGAGAAAGATGGGAGTAATTGCTAATCAAATTCATCAAGTATTTTAATGCAAATTGCAATAGGAAATCAAGTGCAAATCAAAACGAATGTTCTAATACAATCCAACGAAACCCTTTGCTATCTACAAGATGTGTTCAGAAAGATAATTACCCAAGCGGCTCATTGATGCAAATTCATCCCTGTTGTAGTCCTTAGGTACTGGTTACACAGATACATATTAGCACTGGCATATTAGTTTTTATTTAAAAAAAACTAAAATATTATTAATAAGATTTAAATACTTAACCCATTGGTTAAGAAGTTTAATAAAACTTAATAAAGTAACATTTATAACCTTTTAGATCATACTCTAATTGTAAATGGCATGAAAAATTCAATCAAAAGTTACAATCAATAAATCAGTACTCCATACAGGCATAAGCCATAACTACAGCACAAGGGGGGGGGGGGGGGGGTAGGGGGAAAGACCACAAATATTGATCATCAGCTCAAATATGATCTACCAAGGATAAGTTCAAGATCATGAGAATATCGTTCAGGAGAATAAGAAGGGTCAAGAAGATCTCAAAGATGTCAGAGAAGGTGGCAAAAGGACTTCTCTATGGGGTTCAGAAGATCTCCGGACTCGATTGTTATCAACTTAATTTGAACATAGACCATATTATTCAGCAGAAACAAGCAAAATACATATTTCATATACTACAGTGAAAAAGATCTATACAGCCTAGTTGGTGAGTAAATATTGCACACCGTGTCAGTGATAAGAAGAGTTTTTAAGATCTTGATTCAGTGATTGAACAAAAACGTCAAGGATAGCTTTAGAAGCTCCCAATTAATCTGTTTCAAGTTTCCCTCTATAAATATTTTGAGAAGAATCAAATTCAATTACAGGCACTCGAAATATTGAGAATCATTCATACACACGAACTCAGTCCGTGTCAATTCAACTTGGACAATACTCCAAACCAATTTGATTAGTAATAAAGAAAGTTATTGGACGTATATGAACTCACAGAACAGAAGTATTTATAGTCAACACACTACAAAAAAAACCAAAATTAGCTAATGTTTGCGATGGCATTAAACCGTCGCTATTTAAACGGTTTGCGACGGCATTAAACTGTCGCTATAGTTTCTGCCACGGTTTCGGTACATAAATTAAAATAACCATCGCTAACCGTTTTGCGACGGTTTAAAACCGTCGCTAATACGAGGATTAGCGACGGCATTCGGACCGTAGCTAATGTTTAGAAATTTTTTGTTAGCTACGGTCAAAATACCGTAGCTAATGTGATTTTTAAAAAAAAAAATATAACAAAACAACTTAGCGACGGCACTTTGGCCGTAGCTAAGGTTTAGAAAAAAATTTTGTTAGCTACGGTCCACATACCGTCGCTAATGTGATTTAAAAAAAATATATAACAAAACAACTTAGCGACGGCAATACAGCCGTAGCTAATGTTTAGAAATGTTTTTGTGATTTTTAAAATAAAATTATAGGAAAACACCTTAGCGACGACAGGAGGGCCGTAGCTAATGTGATTTTTATTTAAAAAAATATAACAAAACAACTTAGCGACGGCAATACAGCCGTAGCTAATGTTTTTGTGATTTTTTTAAAAAAATTATAGGAAAACACCTTAGCGACGGCACGCGGGCCGTAGCTAATGTGATTTTTTTTTAAATATAACAAAACAACTTAGCGACGGCATTGGGGCCGTAGCTAAGGTTTAGAAAAAAAATTTGTTAGCTACGGTCCACATACCGTCGCTAATGTGATTTTTTTAAAAAAAAATTATAAGAAAACAATATAGCGACGACACTAGGGCCGTAGCTAATGTTTACAAATTTTTTTTGTTAGCCACGGTCCAAATACTGTAGCTAATATCATTTAAAAAAAAATTAAGAAAACAATATAGCGACGGCATTAGGGCCGTAGCTAATGTTTACAAAAAAACAATTTGTTAGCTACGGTCAAAATACCGTAGCTAAATGTGAATTTTTTTTTAAAATTATATAAAGCCAAATCGCTATATATTTAGAAACTGGGTAAAATCACCAATAACACATTTCCGTCCAGCCCAGTAGGAGACCTAGTTTTCACCTAGGCGACTCGGGTTCGAATCCTGCCAATGAAACTTTTTATTTATATTAGCGACGGCACTAGGAGATCAGAGAAGATTTTTTTTACAAAGAAGATCAGAGAAATTATTTCTCCTGTGCCACTCACCCCATTGCACCCAATGAAGTCCCCATGATTTAATACATTTTCTGATTCCAAACCTTGAATTTTTTTTTTTGACAAAGTTAGATGAGGATTTTACTTGGGGCAAAACAAATAATTATAGGGCATCACTTTGCCTTTCAAAGCCAGCACATCTATGTGGCACCCAATCATGTTAAGACGGAAATTCTCTCTCCTGTGCCACTCACCCCATTGCACTCAATCAAGTCCCCCATGCTTTAACACATTTTATGCTTCCAAACCTTGAAAAAAAAATTTGAAAAAGTTAGATGAGGATTTTAGTTGGGGCAAAACAAATAATTATTATAGGGCATCGTTTTCCCTTTCAAAGCCAGCACATCTATGTGGCACCCAATCATGTTAAGACGAAAATTCTCTATCCTGTCCCACTCACCCTATTGCACCCAATCAAGTCCCCTATGCTTTAACACATTTTCTGTTTCCAAACCTTGAAAAAAAATTGACAAAGTTAGAAGAGGATTTTAGTTGAGGCAAAACAAATAATTATTATAGGGCATCGTTTTCCCTTTCAAAGCCAGCACATCTATGTGGCACCCAATCATGTTAAGACGAAAATTCTCTCTCCTGATCAGATAATCACTGTATCATCATACAAAGATCGGTTCATCATCATACAAAGATAATAAAAACATCATCAAACCAACATCATCAATTGTCTGTACCCCACTGATCAATCATCAATAAATCAGACCTCGTCATCATCCTGATCAACAAAGATCTCCCTCATCAACAGAGATCTCCATTAACACCCAACTTCGACAGAGATCTCCCTCATCAACAGAAACCCCGAAGATTGAACCATCATCTTGTTCTCTTGCTTTCTAAATCGACGAAAAAAAAGAAAACAGGGAGGGGCGAGAACTTTAGCAAATACAAGAAGAAGAAGGAATTTTCTTTTTCCTCTCAAGCTCCTCTCCTCATCAACTATAAAAATAAAAAATAAAATAAAAAGAAGAGAAGCTACCCACAACTATTAGCACCTCGAGATTTAGGCAGTGCACCAACTAATTACAAAAAAAAAACCCTTATTTTAAAGGATCAGGCTATTAGCACTCAAGGTTCAATCAGAGCCATCGGTACACTACGTAATCTGTTGAACACTACTTAGCCGCAGCCAACATGGGAGACAATACAAGCAGTGGTCTCAACACCACCACATCACCATACAACAAGTCTAAGGTTCACAATATTTGTAATGATTTTTCTATTACAGAGTTGACAGGTAAAATACTCTCTCTCAAATCTCATGGCTCTCGTTTATCTTGGATCCTTGATAGCGGCGCCACTGATCATATAGTTCATAACCCTCATTTACTCACATTTTCCAAACCCGTCCACAATCGAACTGTTGAGAGCTTCCTGATGGTACACTTTCTGTTGTTACACACATTGGCACCATGACTCTCTCTTCTGTTTTTACCTTGCATGATGTTCTTTGTGTTCCCTCATTTAATCTCAATTTAATTTCCATTAGCAACTCGCAAAACATTCTTTTTTTGTCACCATTTTTCTCAACAATTCTTGTCTGATACAGGACCTTCATTCCGGGAAGATGATTGGGACAACAACTGAGCTTGATGGTTTGTACTATCTGGACGACACCACCACCACAACTTCCACCACTTGTCACATCACTAAAGACAATAACCCCGTGTTATGGCACAACCGCCTAGGTCACATTTCAGACAAAACTCTCTATCTTCTTCCTGTCTTTTTTCGTGATGCTAGTACTTGTGTTTTCAATAAATGTGTTATTTGTCCTTTGGCCAAACAAACTAGGAATAAATTTCCTTCATCCCATATTTCGAGTACTACTCCTTTTTCTTTATTATATGTCGACATTTGAGGAGGAAATCACGTTCCTTCCCTTTCTGGAGTGCGTTATTTTCTCACCATTGTTGATGATTATACATGATGTACTTGGATTTATCTCATGAAACACAAGTCTGACACACACACACTCTTAATTTCATTCATTAATTATGTTGAAAACCAAATTTCTTCCAAAATCCAAACCATTCGCAGTGATAATGGACTTGAATTTTTCCTCACTGATTTTTATGCTTCAAAAGGCATTA
Organism: Berberis thunbergii; assembly: GCA_003290165.1. Taxonomy (NCBI): domain Eukaryota; kingdom Viridiplantae; phylum Streptophyta; class Magnoliopsida; order Ranunculales; family Berberidaceae; genus Berberis; species Berberis thunbergii. The sequence goes on from QNQO01000110.1 coordinate 1,505,166, forward strand.
CTCATCAAATTTCTTGTGTCTTTACGCCCCAACAAAATGGGGTGGTGGAACGCAAACATAGACATCTTTTGAATGTCGCTCGTGGTCTTTTGTTTCAAACACATCTCCCTAAACATTTTTGGGGAGAAGCAATTCTTACCGTTGCCTATCTCATTAATCGCACACCATCCTCTGTTCTTAAAGGCAAAACGCCTTTTGAACTTATCTTTAACAAACAACCCAACTATTCTCACCTTCGTGTTTTTGGTTGTCTATGTTTCGCTTCCACACATGTTCAACGTCCTAGCAAATTTAATGCTCATTCTAGTCAATGTGTCTTTCTTGGAGACCCTCACGGGCAAAAAGGATACAAAGTCTATGATCTCACTCATAAAAAGATCATTGTTTTTTGTGACATTATCTTTCATGAGGAGACTTTTCCTTATTTTTCTGACAAAATGCACAATCACCTCATTGACCGGCCTGACACACTTCCTCGATCGGTCACTAATGCTCCACTTTTTGCTCCTCCAACAATGCCTTTCTCTGACCAGTCGGACCACTCCCACCGACCGGTCGCCCAATTCGATGTCTCAATCACCGACCAGGCGGAAACCCAAACCCAAACCCAAGTGGTCGCCCCTGCGCCTGTTCTACCCTTAGAAGACCCCCCTTTCCCACCTCACACCTCTACTCGTGCCACCCGTGAGCCGTCTTATCTTCAACAATATTATCTTGATGCTCGATTGCCTTCCCGATAATCTCACTCATCTGCTTCGAACGTTGGGCTTTCTACAAGTATTGTTTACCCCTTTCTGATTTTCTTCCCTTTGACCATTTATCCACCTCTCACAAGGTTTACACCACTTCCTTTTCTTTAGTCAAAGAACCCACCAGTTTTATGCAGGCTATGCAGGATCCAAAGTGGCGTCAAGCCATGAGAAGTGAGATTGATGCTCTAGAAACCAATAACACTTGGACTCTACAACCTCTTTCTCCTGGTAAACATCTGGTTGGTTGTAAATGGGTCTATAAGATCAAACTTAATCCAGATGGTAGTGTTGAGCGCTACAAAGCCCATCTTGTGGCTAAAGGATACAATCAAGTTGAAGGTATTGATTATAAAGAGACATTTTCTCTTGTTGCTAAATTGACTATTGTTCGTATTCTCCTTGCTCTTGCAGCCACACAGGGTTGGCATTTATGTCAACTTGATGTCAACAATGCTTTTCTTTATGGTGATTTTTTGAGGATGTGTACATGAGTCTTCCTCTTGGATTTGGCTGAAAGGGGGAGACTCAAGTATGCAAGTTGAACAAGTCCTTAGATGGTCTCAAACAAGCCTCAAGACAATGGTTCCTTAAGTTATCCTCTGCTCTCATATCAGTCGGCTACAATCAGTCTAAGGCTGATTACTCATTATTCGTCTGATCTAAGGGTAACAACTTTACTGCAATTCTCGTATATGTTGATGATGTAATATTGGGAGGTAATGATCTCCAATACATTGAAGAAACCAAGAAATTTCTGGTTGCAAAATTCAAGCTCAAATATTTAGGAAAATTGAAATATTTCCTTGGCATTGAAGTCGCGAGGTCATCCAAAGGGATTGCTTTATCTCAACGCAAATATGCACTTGAAATATTGGAGGACACGAGGTATCTTGGAGCAAAGCCTTCACGCTATCCTATGGATCAAAACTTGGTGCTCACATAGGATGATGGAGATTTACTACCAAATCCCGCAGACTTGTTGGAAGGTTGATTTACTTAACGATTACGAGACCAAATTTGGTTTATTCAGTACATGTCCTAAGTCAATTTATGGACAAGCCTATAATACCACATTTGGATGCTGCACACAAGGTCTTGAGGTATATCAAGGCTTCACCAGGATAAGGTATTTTTTTTTCTCTTCCACTAGCTCATTACAGTTGAAACCTTATTGTGATGCAGATTGGGCTAGATGCAAACATACTAAGAGATCCATTACAGGTTATTGTGTCATGCTTGGTGATTCACCAATTTCTTGGAAAGCTAAGAAACAAACTACAGTGGCAAAATCTACAACTGAAGCAGAATATAGGGCCATGGATTCTACATGTTGTGAGTTAACTTGGTTGAGGTACATTCTTAATGATTTGCACATCAATCATCCTCAGGCAACTCTCTTGTTTTGTGACAACAAGGTTGCACTCCATATTGCATTTAATCCGATTTTTCATGAGCGAATGAAACATATAGAGATTGATTGTCATTTGATTATAGAAAAGATACAAGAGGGTACTAATCAGACTGAGCATGTTGGAATACTACATCAACGGACAGATTTGTTCACTAAAGCTTTGAACACTTATCAATTTGATCATCTTCTTAGCAAGTTGGGTATTACAAACATATACTCCAACTTGAGGAGTGTTAAAGAATATAACTTTACTTATGTTACAGACTAGGAAAGTGTTAGAGAATAGGTTAGAAAAGTCAGAATAGAAGTCTTAGATTTCCTATTTCTACAAGGTTAGGTTAGAGTTTGTTTTATAAGCTTGTATTCAGTCAATGAAAATAATAACAATTATATTTCAATACAATTCTTTTCACACTCACCCCCCCCCCCCCCCCCCCCCCCCCCCCCCCCCCCCCTCCCCACATTGCACCCAATCAAGTCCCCCACGCTTTAACACATTTTCTGTTTCCAACCTTGAAATTTTTTTTGACAAAGTTAGATGAGGATTTTAGTTGGGGCAAAACAAATAATTATTATAGAGCATCGCTTTCCCTTTCAAAGCCAGTACATCTATGTGGCACCCAATCATGTTAAGACGAAAATTCTCTCTCCCCTCACCCCATTGCACCCAATCAAATCCCCCATGCTTTAACACATTTTCTGCTTCCAAACCTTGAAATTTTTTTTTGACAAAGTTAGATGAGGATTTTTGTTGGGGCAAAACAAATAATTATTATAGGGCATCGCTTTCCCTTTCAAAGCCAGCACATCTACGTGGCACCCAATCATATTAAGACGAAAATTTTCTCTCCTGTCCCACTCACCCCATTGCACTCAACCAAGTCCCCTATGCTTTAACACATTTTCTGTTTCCAAACCTTGAAATTTTTTTGACAAAGTTAGATGAGGATTTATGTCACGCCCCGATTTTCGAAGAAAACGAAATTCTAAAATCCACGTAGGATTATCCGTTTCCCCAAAACTCGGGACGTGAAATTCAATAACAACAAAAACATTTAGCAGCAATGACAAAAATATAGTTCAGAAAATAGGAACAAACTAAATTTTTTAACAAAACTCTAACCAGGAAATTTCGACGTCGCTAGCCCCACTAGCGAAACTCCCGTAACGCTGCTCAAAAGTCTCTAAACCTGAAAAGCTAATCGACTACATTCCCAAAGGAATGTACCCAAGAAGCGAAAGCTCACTGGGGTCAACAATAAAGCTGGTGTGAGAAATTTTCATCCCAAAAATCAATAAAATCGCACGTAATAAACATCAAGCTAAACACAAACAACAAACCATCACACCAATAGGTAGTTCCTCAACGAGGCAAAGGTGTGATGCAAGAAAACACAGTTCCAAGAATTTAGTTCCTCAACGAGGCAATCATATCATCACCCTAATATGTAAATATGCATTTACCTGTACTTACCCTATAGGAGTTGACTATGGCAAGTCTGACCTGCAGAAATATTAGTGGACTTGCCATCCTGCATAAAAAGGATTAGAAACAATGCAACGTAATTTATTCATTTTTATTTGAATTAGGTTCCTCTTTTTAACTGATTGATCACTTAGATGATACCACATTCGCACCACCTCCGTGCCGAACATACATGCCCGTACGCATCTATCATATAAAGGAGGACTACTCCGTCATCCATGCCCAAGTGGGGACATCACATACATGCATGCATCGCGGATACCCCTAACTATATGAGTACCAAAAGCCACCCTTGGGCTATCAATGCGCATAAACTCACGTCACATTTTTTACGGATAAATATCAAAGCCTATTTTAGGCATACAAATTCACCACATTTCCGCAAGACTAACCCGAAGGTTATTTTAGTTTCTCTAGTAATAAATGGGTGCCCCAACTCCGCAAGACGACCCACTGGTCATTTAGTCTCTCTAGTAAGAGAGAGAAAATAATAAACAAAAGAGGTGTGGTAGTTCTGAGTGATACAAGTCCAAGTGGTTTATATTTTCCAGAAATCAAGGTTTACCAATATCATTTATTTTTGATAATTCAGAATTCCTCCACAATGACATTTTGTCATACATAAATTGATTCACAATCTATCCACCCACATTTTTGGAGAAAAACATAGCATTTTTGGCACATTACCAAATCATAATCAATCTCATCAGGATATCCCCCCATTTTTTAAATTGCAAATTTGAGATTTCAGCCACGGGTCCCACTGCAAGCCTTTTTACATTTTTAGTTTCAGGAAGAAACTACACGCTCATTCAACCAATTAATGAGAACTACATGTCTTCCTAAAGGTAGAAAAATGTGTTTTGTTAATATTTCAATAATAGTCTAATATGATTATGAATTGTATAGTTGTTGCATTTATGAGGATTGATAACTCATAAACTTTATTTATTAGTAATAAATAATGCATATTTATTTATTAGGATAATAACACATTTGCCTCATGGAGGAACTACCTGTTGGTGTTGGTGTTGGTGTGGTTGGTTATTGTTTATTTTGATGTTGTCATGTACAGATTTATTGATTTTGGGATGAAGATTTTTCACACCGACTTTATTGCTGACCCAAGTGAGTTTTTGCTTCTTGGGTACATTCTTTTTGGAATGTAGCCGATTAGCCTTTCAGATTCAGAGATTTCGAGCTGCGTCACTGGAGTTCTGCTAGTGAGCTAGCCATGCCAGTCTTCTTGGGTTAAAATTTTATTTGTTTCAGTAATCTAAATCATGTTTAGTTGTTGCTGCTATTTTTTTATGTTGTTATTGAATTTTCATGTCCCGAGTTTTGGGGGAAACGGATAATCCTACGTGGATTTTTAGGATTTTCGTTTTCTTCGAAAATCGGAGCGTGACAGTTTGGTATGACAAAGTGTCATTGTGAGAAAATTGAAATATCAAAAATAAATGATATTGGTAACCCTTGATTTCTAAAAATATAAACCACCTGGAATTACATCACTTAGAAATACCACACCTCTTTTGTTTATTATTTCCCCTCTCCTACTAGAGAAACTAAATGACCAGTGGGTCATCTCGCGGAGTTGGGGCACCCATTTCTTACTAGAGAAACTAAAATAACATTCGGGTTAGTCTTGCGGAAATGAGGTGAATTGTTATGCCTAAAATAGGCTTTGATATTTATCCGTAAAAAATGTGACGTGAGTTATGTGCATTGATAGCCCAAGGGTGGCTTTTGGTACTCATATAGTTAGGAGTATCCGTGATGCATGCATGTATGTGATGTCCCCACTTGGGCATGGATGACGGAGTAGTCCTCCTTTATATGAGAGAGGCATACGATCATGTATGTTCGGCACGGAGGTGGTGCAAATGTGGTATCGTCTAAGTGATCATCCCGTTAAAAAGAAGAACCAAATTCAAATAAAAATGAATAAACTACGTTATATTATTTCTAATCATTTTTCATGCAGGATGACAAGTCTATTAATATTTCTGCAGGTTAGACTTGCCATAGTCAACTTCCATCTAGTAGGTACGAGTAAGTGCATATTTACTTATTAGAATTAAGATATGAATGCCTTGTGGAGGAACTACCTGTGTGTTTTGATTTCTTTATCGTACTATTTTTGGTCATATCTTGTAATTTCCTTTATTGATTTTTGGGGGAAATACAGAGATTTCACACCGGCTTTATTGCTGACCCAAGTGGACTTTGGCTTCTTGGGTACATTCCTTCGGGAATGTAGCCGACTAGCTTATTTTCAGGATACAACAATCTCGGGCAGGCTTAGAGCATTTCGTACCATACGTGACGAACATTGTTGGGAGTTGCGCGTGTTCGAAAGATTAGATTATTTTATTTGTATGTGTCAGTTTAATTCTTATAATTTGAACTCGGAGTTATTTATTATTTTCTGGGAGAGATACATTCGCAAATTGTTGAACTTGTTAGCGTTGGCACTACGAGGTTTAAAATTTTTCTTCCTTTTGATGGTCTTTCAGATCAGTTGTTTTATTTTCCCTCTATTTGGTAAATTGTGCAAATTTATTATTTCTCGTGGATGCCAACTGTTACTTTTCGTGTATGAAAATTCATGTCCCGACTTTTGGGAAAACGAATAATCCTACGTAGATTTTGGGATTTTCATTTTTTCGAAAATCGGGGCGTGACAATTTAGTTGGGGAAAAACAAATAATTATTATAGGGCATTGCTTTCCCTTTCAAAACCAACACATCTATGTGACACCCAATCATGTTAAGACGAAAATTCTCTCCTGTGCCACTCACCCCATTGCACCCAATCAAGTCCCCTATGCTTTAACACATTTTCTGCTTCCAAACCTTGAAAAAAAATTGATAAAGTTAGATGAGGATTTTAGTTGGGGCAAAACAAATAATTATTATAGGGCATCGCTTTGCCTTTCAAAGCCAGCACATCTATGTGGCACCCAATCATGTTAAGACGAAAATTCTCTCTCTTGAATAGTTCGAGCCTAGACTTTCTTTTTGTTTCTTTATGGGAGGATTATATTAGGTCATGTAATTATCCTGATGAATAGTTCGAGCCTAGACTTTCTTTTTGTTTCTTTATGGGATGATTATATTAGGTCATGTAATTATCCTCCTGAATAGTTCGAGCTTTTGGAAGAATTTGTTGGTTCATGACAATTGGTATCAGAGCTAAAACCCCACATCCAAAGTTCAATTTCCTGCAGATGCGGCCTATATTTAAATTAAAATAATTTATCTTGGTGATGTAATCATAAATAAAAAAAATTCTAGGATGGGTCCCCCATGCTTTAACACAATATCTTGACTTCCAAACCTTGAAAAAAAATATTAAAAAGTTAGATGAGGATATTTGTGGTTGTGTTTTAAAGAGAATGAGTAAAAGTGTAAAAGAGCTCAACCCTGACCAAAAAGTGGTGCTGCCTGGACCTACTCGGGATACTATAGAACCAGGCCCCTAGCGCTAGATCAGCGCCAGGGGGCTCTCTCTCTGTGTTTGTGTTTGATTGGTGGATTATGATGATCTCTAGGATGATGGAGGGGTATTGAGACTCCCTAGCACACCTGGGCTAGCTTTCTGGACGTACTGTTGCTTTAAACATGGTAACATGGTTTGTTGTTGTTAGCTTGGAAAGCAAAAACAACACTTAGTAACGTCAGTCCTATGAGAAACAAAAAAAAAAAAAAAAAAACACAAATTAGTAACTTTAAGAATTTGTTCTTTGCTCCATTTCTTATCACATCTACTCATCATATGAAAAAATATTTATCTACTATAACTTTACTACTAAAATGCGATCTCTCTAAAGGGCTAGTTGGTGAGCCAGGTAAAAAAAAAAGAACCAGAGACATGGATGCTAACATGTACCTTGCATTAGCATCATAAAAAAGTTTTATTTAATTTATTTTTTTATCAAAGCAAAGTTTCATATAACAATAGTTTTGCGTTGCTTTGTTTGGGTGTTTTTTTTTGGGGTTTTTACACTTTTTACCCATTTTCTTTTAAACACAACCACAACACACCTTCACAGAAGGGGTAAAAGTGTCAAAAAAAATCTCAAAGAGGCACCCAAACAAGACAGCGTAGAATTTTTTTGCAAATAAATATAAGAGAAACCAGTAACATGGCCATTGTTAAATAGGAAATAATGGGAGGGATCTTTAACTTTATAACAATTCTAGGCAGCCAGGTTTGGGTCAAGTTTTATTTTTTTTTACACCTCAACCCCTTCTTCAGATGGTAAGCGCTGGCGGAATCTTGAGTCGGAGGAGACAAATTATCATGAAACAAAGCAGATAAGAGTCTGGAAACAAGCAAAATACAGAAAATAAAGGAAATGATAGTGAAGAAGAATGCAAGTAATTCATTTCGATATATGGTTTCCTATTCGGAGGCTCCTACTCCGATTATACAGTACATGTCCCTGTGTCCATTCTCTTTTCTGCCATTTTCTCCTTATTGAGATGTTATTTAATGTATTTATAATCAAGTAATCTCGGTGACTAATTGATTGGTTTCCGAGCTGTTGCATTTCCAGATACATAATTCACCCAGTTGGGTTTTTATCAATTAGGGAGAAAGATAATTATAACCTTTTGATAAAATCCAACGAAACCTTTTGATATCTACAAAATGCGTTCAGAAAGATAATTAACCAAGCTAAAATCTCACATCCAAAATTCAATTAGTATTAAAACTAAAATCTCACATCCAAAATTCAATTCTCGACAAAGGCGGCCAATATATAAATTAAAATAATTTAGCTTGGTGATGTAATCATAAATAAAAAAATTATACGCTGGATCCCCCATGTTTTAACACAATATCTTGACTTCCAAACCTTAAAAAAATATATTAAAATGTTAGATGAGGATTTTAATTGGTGCAAAACAAATAATTATTATTGGACATCCCTTTCCCTTTCAAAGCTCTATGTGGCACCCAATCTATTTGTTAAGACGAAAATTCTCTCATGTACCACTCACCCCATTGCACCCAATCAAACATGTATGTTATAAGAGTAACTATTATATTAATATAATTATTATAAGGGTCATAAAATTAATATGAGAAATGCTAGGAAATCATGTTTTGTAAACATGTTTTGCAACCATGATGACGTGACTTGATCTGAAAAAAATGATCATATCATCATGGTTGCAAAATATGTTTACAAAACATGGTTTCCTAGCCTCACTCAATTAATATATAAGAAAACAACATAAATAAAGGGTTTAGGATTCGACAAGGAGCAATGAAGGTTTTTGAGAGATAAAAAATGGAAAAGAAAAACTGAATAAACCAAATTTGTAGTTCGAAAGTATTGACCCATTAATATCACACACCTGTAAAATTTCAATTATATTTAGCGGATTGAGGGGAGCATGTGCATCAACTTGAGCAGTCGGATACAAGTAAAAACAATTTAACGATTTTTATTTTTCTCTCTCTTCAGCCACTAAATTATTACAAATTAAATCACACATCACTTATATTCTCTCTGTCCACTAAATTATTACAAATTAAATCACACATCACTTATTACAAATTAAATCACATTTTTTACCAAAATGTACACAATTCAACACACATCTCGAGAAAAATCAAATAGTCCAAATTTAATATTACACTAATCTCGAGAAAAATATAATGGTCCAAATTTAATGGAATACACATATCAAAGTAAATGTAATGGTTCTAATTTAATAGTACAAACATCTAGGTCTAAATTTAATAGTACGTGCATGTCAAATTTAATTATGCACTAATCTCGAAAAAAATATATGATTCAACATGTATCTCAAGAAAATCTAATGGTTTCGCAAGTACCTCGAGAAAAAAATAGATGGTTCAACACTCATTTCGAGGAAAATAAACGATCCAAATTTAGTAGAACACACATCTCTAGGTAAATCTAACGGTCCAAATTTAGTAGTACATTCATCTCAAGAAAAATCTAATGGTCCAAATTTAATAGTTCACACATCTCTAGATAAATCTAACCGTTAGATTTTGGTGAAAGATCAAACTGTCAGATTTTCCTCGAGATACACGTTGAACGGTTTAGATTTTGGTAAAAGATTTCTAATTGAGTCAAGCGATACAAATTTAATTATGCACTTATCTCGAGAAATATCTCTCGAGATGTGTGAATTATTAAATTTGGACAGTTAGATTTTTCTCGAAATAAATGTATTATTAAATTTGGATCATTAGATTTACCTAGAGATGTGTGTTATATTATTTTGAACCATTTAATTTATCTCGAGATGTGTGTTGAATTGTGTAGATTTTAATAAAAAAATGTGATTTAATTTGTAATAAGATATGTGTGATTTAATTTGTAATAATTTAATAGAGAGAGAGAGAAATAGGAGAACCATTAGATTGCTTTTACCTGTATCCGACGGCTCGAGTTGATGCACATGAGCCCCCCTTAATCCATATTTAGCGGTAGCAATTGAATGAGGAGCCTTCCCAGGGAGCAAGGGGGAGAGTGTGAGGGAAGGGTGTAACCACCCATCTTCCTTGAAATGGACATGTGTGCATCCCGAGGGAGATGGGTGGTTACCCCTTCCTTCACCCCCTAAAATTTTCGTTGAATGAGAGAGATTTACTACTCAAGTCTTTTTTATCACGATCACACCCATCCAGAAATGTTGGTAGAGAGATTTCCTCGTGCAATCTAAGTTTTGAAAGCAAAAGTTTGGACCTTTGTTTCTGCCTGTCTTCAGTGTGTTTTTACGAAAATTCTAATAAACACCAGGCTAACCCTCGGTGTGCTGTAGCATTACTCGTGTTTTTCTTTACAATTTTTTTTTAAATCCCGTATCATATTTCCACATCATCTTGGGTTCTATACCGCCACTTGGGTACCTTTGTCATGTCTATAAATGGCAGTCTCATTTCAGAGCCTGTTCTTCTCATAACTCGATCATAGTCCATCCCTTGCCTCTCAGTCGCCGACTATGTCTGATTTGGTTAACAATGCTCCTACTTACCCTTGCCGGAAATGTCCAGGACGTTCCCAACTTTTCAAGCACTGGGAGAGGCCATCAGAGGTCTCATAATGAGTGGTCCAAGAATGCTGGACCAACCAGTAGTCCTCTCGTTTCTCCTACCAACAATATTACTCGCCCTTCACCCAACACCCACTAAAACCTATCATTTCATCTTCTTCCTTCATCATCAAATGCTGCTGTTGGACAGCCTACTGCTTCCCAATTATTGCCTCTTTTCCCCAGTATTCGACATCACCCCATCCTATCCTTGCTCATCCACCACCACCAACAGCACCTGGGAAGGATATAATGCCAAGATGACCAACCAGGACCCAGATATCAATTTGCATCTCTGATCTATGCATGATCTATCCATCTAGTTCTCGCATTATGATTTTTCAAGTGTGCTTAGTATGCTGCATGTAATATCTCTAGCTATCTAGCTTTTGTATTATGGGTTTCCTGCATGTGTAATCTATAGAACAATAGATAGATCATATGAATCTGGGAACTGGGCATGCATATTTAAAAGTAGTGACTGAACTAAAAGTCTAAAACAATATGTACAGTATGAACGGCTTCAGAACCACTTAATTTTACAAAATCTTCTCAATAAAGAAATCAAAACTGCCTCAGGAAATATTATTCAGTAGTGTATAAACATCAATGCCCATGATCAACACTCTTAAAACAATGCTCTTTTGCTGTGAAATATTCTTTTGCTCCTTTACCTCCAGCATATGGCACGAAAAGAAATGTCATCTAAACCTTTGCAGAAATTCTAAATGGAGGAAATTAACCAGCGAGGGAGGGGGGTGCAACCCTCCATCCCCCTCGGGATGTGTGAAGGGAGATGGAAGGCACGCATCCAGAGGGGGATGGAGGGTTGCACCCCCCTCCCTCGCTGGTTTCCTCGCCATTTAGACGGGTTCAAACCTTTGCAAGTGTTGCCAAAATAGTACACATTCCACTCAAAACCCTGTATCCCTGTTTTCAAGCATCCTGAATAAATTGGTGGTCCATGATTTCTTGTGAATTTGTAGCAATATATATAGGCAACTATCATTAAATAAATTACTTGTGATGATTTATCAAACCATCCCCAGATCAACACGTGTCATAATAATCTCGTCAAATAGAATAAAGCATGCCTAATTGCATGATAGCCTCCTGCAACAAGGTATTTGGCATAATGGGCAAATTCAAGAATTGTCAGCTCTCACAGTGCCCCCAGGACGACAATCGAATGGTTAACGAGCTAGCAAAAGAAATCTCAACCTCCAATAAAGTCTCTAACAACCTCATCGAATATCAAGCGAAATTGAGCATCGATGAGGAAGAACATGGAGACATCTGCACCACAGAAGGCTGGAAGCCCAGCCTGATTGGACGACCCCGATATTAGAATATATAGCATCTGTGACTCTACCAACACAGAAAGTCAAAAGCACAAAGATTTAAAAATAGAGCAGCAATGTACACTTTCCTAAACGACAAGTTATACAGGAGATCGATCACAGGACCACTGCTCCGATGTCTGTCACCCTCAGAGGCTAGCCGAGTCTTGGGAACCATCCACAATGGCATATGCAGGAATCACCCAGGCGGGAAACCCTCGCTTATAAAGCCCTTACTCTAGGGTACTATTGGCCGACCATGCAACGGGATACTAAAGACATTGTCCACAGATGCGACAAATGTTAGAGGTTTGCGCTGTACACCCATATGTTGACCCAATCACTAACCCCAATGACTAGTCCATGGCCTTTCGCACCATGGGGAATGTTGTCAGACCGCTTTCGGTGCCGGCCGATAAAAAATTCCTCATTGTCACCATCGACTACTTCACCAAGTAGGTCGAGGCTGAACCCCTATCCAAAATAGGACAGGTCCAAATCGAAAAATTCATATGGGCCACTATCGTCTACAAATTTGGCATCCCCAGGGTATTGGTCAGTGACAACGGAACACAGTTCGAGGGTAGTAAGGTCAAATAATTGTGCGAAAGACTGGGAGTCGAGCATTACTTCTCCTTGCCAAGACACTCCAGGCTAACGACCAAGCGGAAGTTACCAACCGAACAATCCTAGGAGCCATCAAAACGAAATTCGATGCGACCAAAGGAAAATGGGTTCTAGAGTTTCCGAGAATACTCTGGGCATATCAAACAACTAAACGAACCCCTACCAGGGAGACATCCTTCGCCCTAGCATACAGGTCAGAAGCTATGGTATCAACATAGCTTGAGGTTCAAACCTTTTAGACTGAAGAATTTAGACTAGACGGTAATGACGAATCCTTGCACGTGGGACTAGACATCCTCGAAGAAAAATGAGACATAGCCTCTACCAAGATAGCCGTTTGCCAACAACGAATGACGCAAGAAGGTTAAACAACGCAAATTCAAGGTGGGAGATTGGGTACTCGGGAAGACCCAACAAAACACCAAAGAAGTCAGAGCAGGAAAACTGAATTCGAACTGTGAATGACCTTATAGAGTCGCCAAGGTCAACAGGTCGAGTACTCATTGACTAAAAGACGCCGATGGTGATGGGTAAAAACGACCATGAAATGTAGAGCATCTCAAAAACTATTATCAATAAAATATTTTTGCTTTTACAAAAAAACTTTCACTGCTGCCCATTACAATCCTCGACAGACCCAGCTATGGCCAGACTCTAACATCTACCCAAAGCCTAATCTGTTCAGCGCGGATCACGGTGGCGGAGGAAGTGGGAGTCTAGTCAATGTTGGTCCACTGATGACGATGACTCGCCAAGGGATCATTACTCTTTAACAAACATTGATCGCCGAACTTGCCAGGTAAACTTAGTCAGTTCGCGACTGATGACGATAGTTTCTGGTGCCCAAAGCCTAATTCACTCTGTGCGGATCACGATGATAGAGGAAGTGAGAGTCTAGTCAGCGCTAGTTCGCTGATGACGACAACTCGCCAAAGGATCGTTGCTCTCTAACAAATAATGATCGTTGAACTTGTCAGGTAAGCTTAGTCAATTCACGACTAATGATGATGGATTTTGGTGCCCAAAGTCTAATATGCTCTGCACGGATCACGATGACAAAAAAAGTGGGAGTCTAGTCAGAGTTGATCCACTGATGACGACGACTCGCCAATGGTTCATTGCTTTTCAACAGATAATGATCGCCGAACTTGTCAGGTAGGCTTAGTTAGTTCGCGACTGATGACGATGGCTTATGGTGCCCAAAGCCTAATCCGCTCTGCACGGATCACTACGGTGAAGGAAGTGGGAGTCTAGTCAATGTTGGTCCGCTGATGACGACGACTCGCCAAGGGATCATTTCTTTCCAACAGACAATGATCCTCGAACTTGCAAGGTAAGCTTAGTCAGTTCACGACTAATGACAATGGCTTCTGGTGCCCAAAGCCTAATCCGTTCTGCGCAGATCACGATGACAGAGGAAGTGGAAGTCTAGTCAGCGTTGGTTCGCTGATGACGATGATTCGCCAAAGGATCACTGCTCTCCAACAGACAATGATCGCTGAACTTGCCAGGTAAGCTTAGTCAGTTCACAACTGATGACGATGGCTTCTAGTTTCCAAAGCCTAATCCAACAGACATCTATGTAGCACCCAATCATGTTAAGACATAAATTCTCTATCCTATGCCACTCACCCCATTGCACCCAATCAAGTCCCCTATGCTTTAATACATTTTCTGCTTTTAAACCTTGAAATTTTATATTTTGACAAAGTTAGATGAGGATTTTAGTTGGGGCAAAACAAATAATTATTAGAGGGCGTCGTTTTCCCTTTCAAAGCCAGCACATCTATGTAGCACCCAATCATGTTAAGACAGAAATTCTCTCTCCTGTGCCACTCACCCCATTCGGCCCATTGCACCCAATCAAGTCCCCCATGCTTTAACACATTTTCTGCTTCCAAACCTTGAAATAAAAAATTGACAAAGTTAGAAGAGGATTTTAGTTGAGGCAAAACAAATAATTATTATAGGGCATCGCTTTCCCTTTCAAAGCTAGCACATCTATGTGGCACCCAATCATGTTAAGACGAAAATTATCTCTCCTGATCAGATAATCACTGTATCATCATACAAAGATCAGTTCATCATCATACAAAGATCATAAAAACATCATCAAACCAACATCATCAATCGTCGAAACCCCACTGATCAATCATCAATAAATCAGACCTCGTCATCATCAGCCAACAGCCTGATCAACAAAGATCTCCCTCATCAACAGAGATCATCTTGATCAACAAAGATCTTCCTCATCAATAGAGATCTCCATTAACACCCAACTTCGACAGAGATCTCTCTCATCAACAGAAACCCCGAAGATCGAACCATCATCATGTTCTCTCGCTTTCTAAATCGATGAAAAAAGAGAAAACAGGGAGGGGGCGGGAACTTTAGCAGATAGAAGAAGAAGAAAGAATTCTCTTTCTTCCTCTCCCCATCAACTAAAAAAACCCTTATTTTAAAGGATCAGGCTATTAGCACTCAAGGTTCAATCAGAGCCATTGGTACACTACATAATTTGTTGAACACTACGTTGCCGCAACCAACATGGGAGACAATACAAGCAGTGGTCTCAACACCACCACATCATCATACAACAAGTCTAAGGCTCACAATATTGGTAATGACTTTTCTATTACAGAATTGACATATAAAATACTCTCTCTCAAATCTCATGGCTCTCGTTCATCTTGAATCCTTGATAGCGGTGCCACTGATCATATAGTTCATAACCCTCATTTACTCACTTTTTCCAAACCCGTCCATAATCGAACCGTTGAGCTTCCTGATGGTACACTTGCTGTTGTTACACATATTGGCACCATGACTTTCTCTTCTATTTTTACCTTGCATGATGTTCTTTGTGTTCCCTCTTTTAATCTCAATTTAATTTCTATTAGCAAACTCACAAACACATTCTTTTTTTGTCAAGGTTAGGTTAGAGTTTGCTTTATAAGCTTGTATTTCGTCAATGAAAATAATAACAATTATATTTCAATACAATTCTTTTCACACTCACCCCATAGCACCCAATCAAGTCCCCCACATAGCACATCTATGTGGCATCCAATCATGTTAAGACGGAAATTCTCTCTCCTGTCCCACTCACCCCATTGCATCCAATCAAGTCCCCCATGCTTTAACACATTTTCTGCTTCCAAACCTTGAATTTTTTTTTTTGACAAAGTTAGATGAGGATTTTAGTTGGGGCAAAACAAATAATTATTATAGGGCATTGTTTTCCCTTTCAAGTGGCACCCAATTATGTACGAAAATTCTCTCTCCTGTCCCACTCACCCCATTGCACCCAATCAAGTCCCCTATGCTTTAACACATTTTATGTTTCCAAATCTTGAAAAAAAATTTAACAAAGTTAGATGAGGATTTAATTGGGGAAAAACAAATAATTATTATAGGGCATCACTTTCCCTTTCAAAACCAACACATCTATGTGACATCCAATCATGTTAAGACACAAATTCTCTTTCCTGTCCCACTCACCCCATTGCATCCAATCAAACCCCTCATGCTTTAACACATTTTCTGCTTCCAAACCTTGAAATTTTCTTTTGACAAAGTTAGATGAGGATTTTAGTTGGGGCACAAATAATTATTATAGGGCATTGCTTTCCCTTTCAAAGCCAGCACATCTATGTGGCACCCAATCATGTTAAGACGAAAATTCTTTCTCCTGTCCCACTCACCCCATTGCACCCAATCAAGTCCCCTATGCTTTAACACATTTTATGTTTCCAAACTTTGAAAAAAAAATTAACAAAATTAGATGAGGATTTAATTGGGGAAAAACAAATAATTATTATAGGGCATCACTTTCCCTTTCAAAGCCAACACATCTATGTGACACCCAATCATGTTAAGACGAAAATTCTTTCCCCTGCCACTCACCCCATTGCACCCAATCAAGTCCCCCATGCTTTAACACATTTTCTGCTTCCAAACCTTAAAAAAAAAATTACAAACTTAGATGAGGATTTTAGTTGGGGCAAAACAAATAATTATTATAGGGCATCGCTTTGCCTTTCAAAGCCAGTACATCTATGTGACACCCAATCATGTTAAGACGAAAATTCTCTCTCTTGTGCCACTCACCCCATTGCACCCAATCAAAGTCCCCCATGCTTTAACACATTTTCTGCTTCCAAACCGTGAATTTTTTTTTGACAAAGTTATATGTGGATTTTAGTTGGGGCAAAACAAATAATTATTATAGGGCATTGCTTTTCCTTTTAAAGCCGGCACATCTACGTGGCACCCAATCATGTTAAGGCAAAAATTATCTCTTGAATAGTTCGAGCCTAGACTTTCTTTTTGTTTCTTTATGTTGAGATTATACTAGGTCATGTAATTATCCTACTGAATAGTTCGAGCTTTTGGGAGAATTGGTTGGTTAATGACAATTGGTATCAGAGCCAAAACCCCACATCCAAAGTTCAATTTCCCGCAGATGCGACCTATATTTAAATTAAAATAATTTAGCTTGGTGATGCAATCATAAATAAAAAAAATTCTAGGCTGGGTCCCCATGCTTTAACACAATATCTTGACTTCCAAACCTTAAAAAAATATTAAAAAGTTAGATGAGGATATTTGTGGTTGTGTTTTAAAGAGAATGAGTAAAAGTGTAAAAGAGCTCAACCATGACCAAAAAGTGGTTGATAGCCCTGGCTGCCTGGACTTACTCGGGATACTATAAAACCAGGCTCCTAGCGCTAGATCAACGCCAGGGGGCTCTGTGTGTTTGTGTTCGATTGGTGGATTAAGATGAGCAGTGGCGGAAGCACATAGAGCCCAAGGGGAGCAGTGGCCCCTCTCACTTTTGAAAATTCTTTATAATACATGGTCTAAGTGGGTATCATTTGTCTGGGATGTGTTAAGATTGCCCCCCCCCCTTCTATTTATCACATTTTTCAAGTTGCCCCCTCAATTATGAAAATCATTTGTAGTACATGGTGTAAGTGGGTCCCAGTTGTTTAATATTTGTTACATTGCCTCTTTCTATTTATTACACTTTTGAAATTGCCCCTTCAATTATAAAAATCCTTTATAGTACATGGTGTAAGTGGAACCTAATTATTTGGGATTTGTTAGATTTCCCCTTCTATTTATCAAACATTTTCCAAGCCCCCCCTTTTGCCTCCTCTATCTAATAAAATGTATCAAATAGTTATTACAAATACATTACATTATGTAGTTTTGTACTTCATGTATATTGGTTTCCCTTAGTAACTAGCATAGATGGGTAACAATATTTTGATTGATTTTCTTTGAATACAACAAGTTTGTTGAAAACTCATTGAATGTCTTCTGAAATATTTTTAAAATACATCTTATGGAAAAAACCTATCTATATCTTACCTTAAATCTCTAGCGTCAATCTTATTTTCAAATTAGATTCAATTAAAATTTCCAAACATTTGTAACGAATAACTTGATTGCTAGCTAAAATACATTTTTATAATCTTGAAATTAGAATAAAATAAAACAATATAACTCAAGATTCATACAAATAAATGTTGTTAAGTTATTTTATGCATTTTGCCCCCCCCCCTCCCACCCTTAATGAAATTTTTGGCTCCGCCACTGGATGGAGGGGTATTGAGGCTCCCTGGCGCACCTGGTTGGCTCTCTGAACCTACTGTTGCTTTAAACATAATTTGTTGTTGTTAGCTTGGAAAGCAAAAACAACACTTAGTAACGTCGGTACTATGAGAAAAAGAAGAAGAAACACAAAGTAGTATACTCTAAGAATTTGTTCTTTGCTCCATTTCTTATCCCATCTCCTCATCATATGAAAAGGAATTTATCTACTATAACTTTACTACTAAAATGTGATCTCTCTAAAGGGCTAGTTGGTGAGCCAGGTTAAAAAAAAAAAAAAAACCCAGAGACATGGATGCTAACTTGTACCTTGCGTTAGCATCATAATTTTTTTTTTGTAAAAGCAAAGTTGCATATAACAGTAGTTTTGCGTTGCTTTGTTTGGGTGCATCTTTGGGTTTTTATCCATTTTTCTTTAAAACACAACCACAACACACCTCCACAAAAGGGGTCAAAGTGTCAAAAAATCTCAAAGAGGCAGCCAAACAAGGCAGCGTAGAATTTTTTTGCATATAAATATAAGAGAAACCAATAACATGGCCATTGTTATATAGGAAAGAATGTGAGGAATCTTTAACTTTACAACATATCTAGGCAGCCAGGTTTGGTAGCCACTTTTGGGTCAAGTTTTTTGTTTTTTTACACATCAACCCCTTTTTCAGAAGGTATTTGTGGTTGTATTTTAAAGATTGGGGTAAAAAGTGTAAAAATAAAAATAAAACTTGGCCCAAATATGACTACCAAACCTGGCTGCCTAGACTTACTCTCAACTTTATCATTATTTCAAGAGTAAGTCTAGGCAGTCAGGGCTACCAGCCTTTTTTTGGGCTATTTTACATTTTTATCCATTATCTTTAAAATGAACTTTTTCTAGAGAATCAGGCATGGCTTGGCGCGGGACTGGCTCTATAGATTTTCTGCTTTAAAATACAATCACAAACATCATTTATAGAAGGTGTAGAGGTGTAAAGAGCTCAAACCCTGGCAAAAAAAAATGGCTGGTAGCCCTGATTACCTAGAGTTTGCCTTATTTCAATAAGCAAACGAGGTCCATTGTTAGTGGAGGTCATCAAAAGTAGTTTCAATTGGCAACAATTCTAGGGAGCCAGGTTTGGTAGCAACTTTTGAGCCAAATTTTGATTTTTAAAAAAAATATTTTTTACTCATTCTCTTTAAAACACAACTACAAACCAAAATTTGGCCCAAAATGACTACCAAACCTTACTGGCTAGAATTGTTGCTTTAAACATGATTTGTTGTTGTTAGATTGGAAAGCAAAAGCAACACTTAGTAACGTTAGTCCTATGAGGAAAAAAAATGCGCAAAGTAGTAAACTTTAAAAGAATTTGTTCTTTGCTCCATTCTTATCCCATCTACTCATCATATGAAAAAGTACTTATCTACTATAACTTTACTACTAAAATGTGATCTCTCTAAAGGGCTAGTTGGTGAGCCAGGTAAAAAAAAAAAAAAACCCAGAGATATTGATGCTAACCAGTAACTTGCATTAGCATCATAATTTTTTTAAATTTAATTTATCTTTTTTGTAAAAGCAAAGTTGCATTTAACAGTAGTTTTGCGTTGCTTTGTTTGGGTGCATCTTTGGGGTTTTTATACTTTTTATCCATTTTTCTTTAAAACACAAACACAACCACAACCACAACACACGTCCACGAAAGGGGTAAAAATGTCAAAAAATCTCAAAGAGGCACGCAAACAAGGCAACATAAATTGTTTTTGCATATAAATATAAGAGAAACCAGTAACATGGCCATTGTTAAATAGGAAAGAATGGAAGGGATCTTTAACTTTACAACATATCTAGGCAGCCAGGTTTGGTAGTCACTTTTGGGTCAAGTTTTTGTTTTTTACACATCAACCCCTTCTTCAAATGGTATTTATGGTTGTATTTTAAAGATAAGGGGTAAAAAGTGTTAAAAAAGAAAAAAAAAAACTAGGCCAAAATATGGCTACCAAACCTGGCTGCCCTGACTTACTCTCAACTTTATCATTATTTCAAGAGGCTACCAACCATTTTTTTTTGTCATGGTTGGGCTCTTTTACACTTTTATCCATTCTCTTTAAAATGAACTTTTCTAGAGAGTCAGGCCCGGTGGTCAGTCTCCATATCATTCATCATCCTCAAGATGTGCATCTCTAGGATGATGGACTGCAATGTCTGCATTTTAAAAAAAATAAAATTCGAACAGGGGTGTACTCAGTAGGGGCATATAGCCACCCACCCTTTAAAACACCCTTTTCTTTATCCTCTTCCTTTTCTTTTCTTTCTTCATTACAGTGCGAGAGTTCAGCGTTGCTCACCGAGTTTTTTCGAGGAGATCGAGCGATTTCCTTAGTGGAATCTCGCCATTGTCCTCATTTCTTCCTCTATTCTTTCCCCCTTCATTTCTCTGTTGATTTTTCACTGGAAAAAAAATTCAGTTTTCATTTGGGTTTGGTGTTGGGTTTGTTTTATTGGTTTCCATAGCTCCGATCAGCTGTGGAGGTGCCTTGGAGGCGTCATTAGGAGTCCTTAGAGCCGACATGCAAGGTTGATTTTGGGGTTGGCCAAATTTTTTCAAAAATCAGGGTGCATGTTCATTTTATGGGTTCTTCGGCGTGAATTCGGGGCTTTGGGTGCGTGGGCGAGCCTCACATTCGTGACTCCGAGGGCTCTTAGACCCATTTTTGGTCTGCTGTGCGGTTTGGAAGCGATCAAACCGGAGTAGGGAGGCTTTCGGCGCGTTTTCACCAAACTTTGGGTTTCGGTAGGGTGTTTGCCGAATTTTTATTGCCTGTAAGTTTTTCTTTCAGTCACGCGCCGCTTGTAATTTTTTTTTTTTTCAGTTTTTGGTTAGTTTACTCATTTTCGAGTTCGCCTTGCAGTATTAAAAATTTATGTGGTCCCGCATTCGTGGTTTTGCGAGTTAGGAGCTTCGACCGGTAGGAATTGAGTTTTGAAAATCCATTCCACCCAGGTGAGTGGAATTATAATATTTATTTTGATAAATAATTATTTGAAATTCTGAATTGAATTTTTACATTATACCGTCGATTGTGTATATTTAAATCCAAATCCGAAATTCGGGGTTTTCAGATATTTCGATGATTGTGTTGGTTATTTGTCAATGAATTATGCATTGGATTTTTCGGAAAGTATGATATACTTGAATGAAATCGAATAGTGAAAGAATTTTGGTGTAATGACATAAGACTTGTATGTTTTGTTTTCGAGTTTGCATAGTATGTCATGTTTTACCGTGGATTTTCGAGTCTTGAGCATGTATGATATTGGCTCGAATAAATTTATCGTGGTGAATTGGGTCATGTTGGGACCCTGGCATAGTCGTGGTTTTATAAAAATTGCCGAATTGTTTATTATTGCACGTCTGTTACCTTTGGTTATGTACAGACTCGTCATTTGTGCATGTGGATAGTAGTATAAGTGTCTTTACCCCTCTATAATGCCTGTTGTGTCAATGCTTAGGAGCTTGCTCGCATCGTGAGTTGGATGGTGCTAAAGATGACTCGCACCTGACATTGTGGACGTTATTGCATGTGGCAAGCTTGCTAAGGTGCGGTGAGCTACCGCACACACTTGCCACTATAAAGTGCAGTAGGACGGGTCCCGGAGGACGTACTTTGGAGATTACTGGCTTTCCCTCACAGCACGCTTGAGTTTGATTGTGTTAGGTTGGTCGTGTTAGGCCAGTCGTTCGGGATGTTTGAGTTTGTATCCTGACAGATGACACCCCATTAGGATACAAACAAGCCCGAAGTGGTATTGGTGCACATTGTGGAATGTATCTGGGCGAGACACATTCGTAGGGTATGAGGATACCTATGATATGAGACACTTATACAGAATTTTACAGGATTTTTGGTTTCAACTTGATTGCTAAACCTAGGAGAGATTAGGAAGAACTATGAGATTGTTTTTACTTTCATCGCTTGATATTTACCATGTTTAAATCACGTGTAATGATCGGCATATATCATAAACTGGTGGTTATTGTTGAATCTGAAATGCTTGTGTTGTTGCTTGAACTTAGAAATATTATCTTTAGAGACACGGTGTGATTTAGTCTTTAGAACTTCTTATTTATCATTTATTGTCTGGCATGAATTTTTCTGGTATAGTATTCCGTTATTTGTATTTAGTTCGCTCGCACCAACTAGCTTTGTGCTTTGCTGACCCCGCAAGGGGTGTGCTTCTATTGGAGTGCATGCAGTGTTGGCGATCCTGCTGAGCGTGGCGCATAGGCCCCGATTTTCCTCTGTGTTATCAGATGTACTATATTGTTATACTAGATACTTGTATATTGGATTGTCTTTATGACTCTGGTGGGGCGAATCAAATATACTTATTTTGTTCAAATTTTATCGTAGTTTTTATTTTCGTTTCACTCTCGTATCAAGAATGTGTTATATTATGATGTTGTGGCCAGTTACGATCCGCTTGTATTACGGGTTAGTTCACGCACCGGCATGCTGCGATTTTCGTGGCGGGTCGGGGTGTGACATGGACGGTATCAGGACTGGCTCTATAGATTTTCTACTTTAAAATACAATCACAAACATCATTTATAGAAAGACTAGAGACGAAATAGCTCAAACCCTGGCAAAAAAATGGCCGGTAGCCCTACCTTCCTAGAGTTTGCCTTATTTCAATCAGCAAACAAGGTTCATTGTTAGTGAAGGTCATCAAAAGTAGTCTTAAAATATAGTCTCAATTGGCAACAATTCTAGGAAGCCAAGTTTGGGAGCAACTTTTGAGCTAAGTTTTGGTTTTTTTACAGTTCTACCCTTTTATAGATGGTATTTGTGGTTGTGTTTTAAAAATGAGTAAATCTAGCCAACCAGGTTTGGTAGCCACTTTTGAATCAAATTTTTTTTTGTGTTTTTTTTTTACTTTTTACTCATTCTATTTAAAACACAACTATAACCACATCTATAGAAAGGGTAGAAGTATAAAAAAACCAAAATTTGGCCCAAAATGGCTACCAAACCTGACTGGCTAGAATTGTTGTTTAAATAGAGGGGTAAAAAGTGTAAAAAAAACAACCTAAAATGACTCCCTATACCTACTCCTCAATGGGATACTCCAATAATTCTAGGCAGTCAGGGCTACTAGCCATTTTTTTTGCCAGGGTTTGAAATCTTTACACTTCTACCCTTCTATAAATGATGTTTGTGGTTGTGTTTTAAAGAAAATGGGTAAAAGTGTAAAAGAGCCCAATCTTGACCAAAAAGTGGCTGATAGCCTTAGCTGCCTAGACTTATTCAAGATACTATAGAGCCAGAACCCTAGCGCTAGATCAGCGCTAGGGGCTCTCTTTGTGTGTGTTTGTGTTTGATTGGTAGATTATGATGGTCTCTAGGGTGATGAAGGGGTATTGAGGCTCCCTGGCGCGCCTAGCCCCGCTCTCTAGACGTATTGTTGCTTTAAACATGGTTTGTTGTTAGCTTGGAAAGCAAAAGCAGCAGTTAGTAGCATTGGTCCAATGAGAAAAAAAAATTTGTAGTAAACTTTAAGAATTTGTTCTTTGCTCCATTTCTTATCTCATCTACTCATCATATGAAAAAGTAATTATCTACTATAACTTTACTATTAAAATGTGATCTCTTTAAAGGGCTAGTTGGTGAGTCAGGTAAAAAAAAAAAAAAAAAGGAAAAAGAACCAGAGACATAGATGCTAACTTGTACCTTGCATTAACATCATAAATTTTTTTTATTGAAATTTTTTTTTTGTAAAAGCAAAGTTGCATTTAACAGTAGTTTTGCGTTGCTTTGTTTGGGTGCATCTTTGGGATTTTTATCCATTTTTCTTTAAAACAAAGCCACAACACACCTCCACAAAGGGGTAAAAGTGTCAAAAAATCTCAAAGAGGCACCCAAACAAGGCAGCGTAGAATTTTTTGCATATAAATATAAGAGAAACTAGTAACATGGCCATTATTAAATAGGAAAGAATGGGAGGGATCTTTAACTTTACAACATATTTAGGCAGTCAGGTTTGGTAGCCACTTTTGGGTCAAGTTTTTGCTTTTTTACACATCAACCCCTTCTTCAGATGGTATTTGTGGTTGTATTTTAAAGATAAAGGATAAAAAGTATAAAACAAAAATAAAACTAGGCCCAAATGTGGCTGCCAAACCTGGCTGCCTAGACTTACTCTCAACTTTATCATTATTTCAAGAGTAACTCTAGCAGTCAGGGCTACTAGCCATTTTTTTTTGTCATGGTTCGGTTCTTTTACTCTTTTATCCATTCTCTTTAAAATGAATTTTTCTAGAGAGTCGGGCCCGGTGGCTTGGCCTGATATCATCCATCATTCTCGATATGCGCATCTCTAGGATAATGGACGGTATCGGGCCTGACCTGGCGCGGGACTGGCTCTATAGATTTTCTGCTTTAAAATACAATCACAAACATCATTTATAGAAGGGGTAGAGGTGTAAAGAGCCCAAACCTTGGCAATAAAATGGCTGGTAGCTCGGGCTGCCTAAAGTTTGCTATATTTCAATTAGCAAACGAGGTCCAATGTTAGTGGAGGTCATCAAAAGTAGTCTTAAAATATAGTCTCAATTGGCAACAATTCTTGGGAGCCAAGTTTGGGAGCAACTTTTGAGCCAAGTTTTGATTTTTTTACACTTCTACCATTTTATACATGGTGTTTGTGGTTGCGTTTTAAAAATGAATAAGTCTAGCCAACCAGGTTTGGTAGTCACTTTTGAGCCAAATTTTGTTTTTTTTGTTTTTAATATTTTTTACTCATTCTCTTTAAAACACAACTACAAACACATCTATAGAATGTGTAGAAGTATAAAAAAACCAAAATTTAGTCAAAAATGGCTACAAAACCTGATTGGCTAGAATTGTTGTTTAAATAGAGGGGTAAAAAGTGTAAAAAAAAATTACTCCCTAGACCTACTCCTCAATGGGATACTCCAATAATTCTAGGCAGTCAGAGCTACCAACCATTTTTTGGCCAGGGTTTGGGCTCTTTACATTTCTACCTTCTATAAATGATGTTTGTGGCTGTGTTTAAAAAAAAATGGGTAAAAGTGTAAAAGAGCCCAACTTTGACAAAAAAGTGGCTGATACTATAGAATCAGGCCCTTAGCGCTAGATCAGCGCTAGGGGCTCTCTTTGTGTGTGTTTGTGTTTGATTGGTAGTTTATGACGATCTCTAGGGTGATGAAGGGGTATTGAGGTTCCCTGGCGCGTTTAGCCTCGCTCTCTAGACGTACTGTAGCTTTAAACATGGTTTGTTGTTAGCTTGGAAAGCACAAGCAGTACTTAAAAAAAAGCATAGTAAACTTTAAGAATGTATTCTTTGCTCCATTTCTTGTCTCATCTACTCATCATATGAAAAAGTATTTATCTACTATAAGTTTACTACTAAATTGTGATCTCTCTAAAGGGCTAGTTGGTGAGCCCGGTAAAAAAAGAAAAAAAAAAAAGGAACCAGAGACATGGATGTTAACCTGTACCTTGCATTAGCATCAAGAGATAGTGCTAAACTTGAGAAATTTTCTTCCAAGGATCTTCTTCAGGCCATCACAGATCGCAAGAACACACCCCTTCATATTGCTGTGCAGTTTGGAGACATAAAATGTGTAGAAAACATCTTCGACAAATCCCCGGATCTGTTAAGACAAAGCAATTCAAGTGGAGACACTGCACTACATATTGCTGCAAGGAACGGATTAGTTGAAGTTGTCAAGTTTATTCTTGATTACGAGCCCATAGATATATTCTCGATTGAGAGTCCGAAAGGATATGAAAGGCTAACCAGGAGGGTTAATGAGAAGAGAGACACTGCTTTGCATGAGGCAGTGCGAAATGGCCACAGTCAGATAGTGGAACTTTTAACTGAGGATGATACCGAGTTTGAATATAATGCCAATAACGCTGGTGAAACACCAGTTTATTTGGCTACCGAGGCAGGATTTTTAGACATGGTGAAGAAGATCCTAGATAATTGTGAATCTGCAGCTTGTGGAGGCCCTGGCGGTAGAAACGCTCTTCATGCAGCCATACTCCTCGACGAAACAGGCAAGTAACAATGCATATTGTCAAACTTTTTAATGCAAGTTGATCTAAGTCTATTTCTGCTCTTTGAACTTAAGGCTTATGAAAGGCTTAAAATTGTAAATTGGGTTTTTGTAGTATAACTATGTTCATAAACCTTATTTCCCTTTCCCCAATTCTGGTGCAAGTCAGATCTGTGCCAGGCCTAGCTCTCTGCCACTCAACATTCTTGAGATGCGCATAATCTCACATCTCAAAAATTGGGAATGGTAGAGAGCTAGGCCTGGCGCAGATCTAGCGCACCAGGCCTGACTCTCTAGACTTCTTTTTTTCCTTTTAGATCGTGAGAGAATCCTTGTTTGGCTAAGCACGTAGTTTAGAAAAAGAGATCTTAATCAAGATCATTTTTCTAGTTGGGAGCGAATGTTTGATCATTTAATTAAGCGATCAAACCAATTCGGATACGGTAGTACCTCAATTAATCTTGGATTCATTGCAGATATATGCAAGCTGTTGTTAGTAAAGAAACCGGAATTAATTAGAGAAAAGGACTACAGCAACTGGACACCACTTCATTGTGCTGCATGTACAGGAGCTATACAGATGATAGAGAAGATCACAGAACAATTCCCGGATAGTTGGGAGCTGCTAGACAATAAGGGTCGAAATTTTCTTCATGTCGCTGTTGTTCATCAACAAGCTATGGTTGTCAAGTACGTTTTGAAATCGGATAAGTCAGTTAAAGACCTTCTTAATGAGCCAGACTCGGATGGGAACACTCCTTTGCATCTTGCAGCCTATTCTGCAACCGAAGTATTTTTACTTCTAGTTCTCGATGATAGAGTGAATAAGAATGCCATGAACAAAATGAATTTGACAATTAGAGACATCGCAGTTGAGGTATCTATCTTTGCCATTAAAAGCAAGTTATTACAATTGAGATTATCCAATTCTAGGCAGACTAGGTGAACATCATTTGGTATTAATATATATAAATTGATTGTACTCCAATGTTCTCACTTTTTTTTTGAAGAAGGGAGAAGTTATGCTTCCTGTTTTGGTAAGCGCTGGCGGAATCTTGAGTCGGAGGAGACAAATTATCATGAAACAAAGCAGATAAGAGTCTGGAAACAAGCAAAATACAGAAAATAAAGGAAATGATAGTGAAGAAGAATACAAGTAATTCATTTCGATATATGCTTTCCTATTCGGAGGCTACTACTCCGATTATACAGTACAAGTCCCTTAATTCTGTTTACCATACTAAAACCCTGTCATCCCATGTTCTGTTTTCTGCCATTATCTCCTTACTGAGATGTTATGTAATGTATGTATAATCAAGTAATCTCAGTGACTAATACTGAGCTGTTGCATTTCCAGATAATAGCAATTTTCAGTCTCCACTGCTAATGAAGTTTGTGCCTTGTATCAGATTTTATGATTCATCATGTTTTGGCTATAGAGTACATAATTCACCCAGTTGGGTTTTTTTTTTTATCACAATTAGGGAGAAAGATGGGAGTAATTGCTAATCAAATTCATCAAGTATTTTAATGCAAATTGCAATAGGAAATCAAGTGCAAATCAAAACGAATGTTCTAATACAATCCAACGAAACCCTTTGCTATCTACAAGATGTGTTCAGAAAGATAATTACCCAAGCGGCTCATTGATGCAAATTCATCCCTGTTGTAGTCCTTAGGTACTGGTTACACAGATACATATTAGCACTGGCATATTAGTTTTTATTTAAAAAAAACTAAAATATTATTAATAAGATTTAAATACTTAACCCATTGGTTAAGAAGTTTAATAAAACTTAATAAAGTAACATTTATAACCTTTTAGATCAT
The DNA here is from genome assembly GCA_003290165.1 of Berberis thunbergii. NCBI lineage: Eukaryota > Viridiplantae > Streptophyta > Magnoliopsida > Ranunculales > Berberidaceae > Berberis > Berberis thunbergii. The sequence continues at coordinate 1,533,377 of QNQO01000110.1, forward strand.
ACTCTAATTGTAAATGGCATGAAAAATTCAATCAAAAGTTACAATCAATAAATCAGTACTCCATACAGGCATAAGCCATAACTACAGCACAAGGGGGGGGGGGGGGGGGGGGGTAGGGGGAAAGACCACAAATATTGATCATCAGCTCAAATATGATCTACCAAGGATAAGTTCAAGATCATGAGAATATCGTTCAGGAGAATAAGAAGGGTCAAGAAGATCTCAAAGATGTCAGAGAAGGTGGCAAAAGGACTTCTCTATGGGGTTCAGAAGATCTCCGGACTCGATTGTTATCAACTTAATTTGAACATAGACCATATTATTCAGCAGAAACAAGCAAAATACATATTTCATATACTACAGTGAAAAAGATCTATACAGCCTAGTTGGTGAGTAAATATTGCACACCGTGTCAGTGATAAGAAGAGTTTTTAAGATCTTGATTCAGTGATTGAACAAAAACGTCAAGGATAGCTTTAGAAGCTCCCAATTAATCTGTTTCAAGTTTCCCTCTATAAATATTTTGAGAAGAATCAAATTCAATTACAGGCACTCGAAATATTGAGAATCATTCATACACACGAACTCAGTCCGTGTCAATTCAACTTGGACAATACTCCAAACCAATTTGATTAGTAATAAAGAAAGTTATTGGACGTATATGAACTCACAGAACAGAAGTATTTATAGTCAACACACTACAAAAAAAACCAAAATTAGCTAATGTTTGCGATGGCATTAAACCGTCGCTATTTAAACGGTTTGCGACGGCATTAAACTGTCGCTATAGTTTCTGCCACGGTTTCGGTACATAAATTAAAATAACCATCGCTAACCGTTTTGCGACGGTTTAAAACCGTCGCTAATACGAGGATTAGCGACGGCATTCGGACCGTAGCTAATGTTTAGAAATTTTTTTGTTAGCTACGGTCAAAATACCGTAGCTAATGTGATTTTTAAAAAAAAAAAATATAACAAAACAACTTAGCGACGGCACTTTGGCCGTAGCTAAGGTTTAGAAAAAAATTTTGTTAGCTACGGTCCACATACCGTCGCTAATGTGATTTAAAAAAAAATATATAACAAAACAACTTAGCGACGGCAATACAGCCGTAGCTAATGTTTAGAAATGTTTTTGTGATTTTTAAAATAAAATTATAGGAAAACACCTTAGCGACGACAGGAGGGCCGTAGCTAATGTGATTTTTATTTAAAAAAATATAACAAAACAACTTAGCGACGGCAATACAGCCGTAGCTAATGTTTTTGTGATTTTTTTTAAAAAAATTATAGGAAAACACCTTAGCGACGGCACGCGGGCCGTAGCTAATGTGATTTTTTTTTAAATATAACAAAACAACTTAGCGACGGCATTGGGGCCGTAGCTAAGGTTTAGAAAAAAATTTGTTAGCTACGGTCCACATACCGTCGCTAATGTGATTTTTTTAAAAAAAAATTATAAGAAAACAATATAGCGACGACACTAGGGCCGTAGCTAATGTTTACAAATTTTTTTTGTTAGCCACGGTCCAAATACTGTAGCTAATATCATTTAAAAAAAATTAAGAAAACAATATAGCGACGGCATTAGGGCCGTAGCTAATGTTTACAAAAAAACAATTTGTTAGCTACGGTCAAAATACCGTAGCTAAATGTGAATTTTTTTTAAAATTATATAAAGCCAAATCGCTATATATTTAGAAACTGGGTAAAATCACCAATAACACATTTCCGTCCAGCCCAGTAGGAGACCTAGTTTTCACCTAGGCGACTCGGGTTCGAATCCTGCCAATGAAACTTTTTATTTATATTAGCGACGGCACTAGGAGATCAGAGAAGATTTTTTTTACAAAGAAGATCAGAGAAATTATTTCTCCTGTGCCACTCACCCCATTGCACCCAATGAAGTCCCCATGATTTAATACATTTTCTGATTCCAAACCTTGAATTTTTTTTTTGACAAAGTTAGATGAGGATTTTACTTGGGGCAAAACAAATAATTATAGGGCATCACTTTGCCTTTCAAAGCCAGCACATCTATGTGGCACCCAATCATGTTAAGACGGAAATTCTCTCTCCTGTGCCACTCACCCCATTGCACTCAATCAAGTCCCCCATGCTTTAACACATTTTATGCTTCCAAACCTTGAAAAAAAAATTTGAAAAAGTTAGATGAGGATTTTAGTTGGGGCAAAACAAATAATTATTATAGGGCATCGTTTTCCCTTTCAAAGCCAGCACATCTATGTGGCACCCAATCATGTTAAGACGAAAATTCTCTATCCTGTCCCACTCACCCTATTGCACCCAATCAAGTCCCCTATGCTTTAACACATTTTCTGTTTCCAAACCTTGAAAAAAAAATTGACAAAGTTAGAAGAGGATTTTAGTTGAGGCAAAACAAATAATTATTATAGGGCATCGTTTTCCCTTTCAAAGCCAGCACATCTATGTGGCACCCAATCATGTTAAGACGAAAATTCTCTCTCCTGATCAGATAATCACTGTATCATCATACAAAGATCGGTTCATCATCATACAAAGATAATAAAAACATCATCAAACCAACATCATCAATTGTCTGTACCCCACTGATCAATCATCAATAAATCAGACCTCGTCATCATCCTGATCAACAAAGATCTCCCTCATCAACAGAGATCTCCATTAACACCCAACTTCGACAGAGATCTCCCTCATCAACAGAAACCCCGAAGATTGAACCATCATCTTGTTCTCTTGCTTTCTAAATCGACGAAAAAAAAGAAAACAGGGAGGGGCGAGAACTTTAGCAAATACAAGAAGAAGAAGGAATTTTCTTTTTCCTCTCAAGCTCCTCTCCTCATCAACTATAAAAATAAAAAATAAAATAAAAAGAAGAGAAGCTACCCACAACTATTAGCACCTCGAGATTTAGGCAGTGCACCAACTAATTACAAAAAAAAAAACCCTTATTTTAAAGGATCAGGCTATTAGCACTCAAGGTTCAATCAGAGCCATCGGTACACTACGTAATCTGTTGAACACTACTTAGCCGCAGCCAACATGGGAGACAATACAAGCAGTGGTCTCAACACCACCACATCACCATACAACAAGTCTAAGGTTCACAATATTTGTAATGATTTTTCTATTACAGAGTTGACAGGTAAAATACTCTCTCTCAAATCTCATGGCTCTCGTTTATCTTGGATCCTTGATAGCGGCGCCACTGATCATATAGTTCATAACCCTCATTTACTCACATTTTCCAAACCCGTCCACAATCGAACTGTTGAGAGCTTCCTGATGGTACACTTGCTGTTGTTACACACATTGGCACCATGACTCTCTCTTCTGTTTTTACCTTGCATGATGTTCTTTGTGTTCCCTCATTTAATCTCAATTTAATTTCCATTAGCAACTCGCAAAACATTCTTTTTTTGTCACCATTTTTCTCAACAATTCTTGTCTGATACAGGACCTTCATTCCGGGAAGATGATTGGGACAACAACTGAGCTTGATGGTTTGTACTATCTGGACGACACCACCACCACAACTTCCACCACTTGTCACATCACTAAAGACAATAACCCCGTGTTATGGCACAACCGCCTAGGTCACATTTCAGACAAAACTCTCTATCTTCTTCCTGTCTTTTTTCGTGATGCTAGTACTTGTGTTTTCAATAAATGTGTTATTTGTCCTTTGGCCAAACAAACTAGGAATAAATTTCCTTCATCCCATATTTCGAGTACTACTCCTTTTTCTTTATTATATGTCGACATTTGAGGAGGAAATCACGTTCCTTCCCTTTCTGGAGTGCGTTATTTTCTCACCATTGTTGATGATTATACATGATGTACTTGGATTTATCTCATGAAACACAAGTCTGACACACACACACTCTTAATTTCATTCATTAATTATGTTGAAAACCAAATTTCTTCCAAAATCCAAACCATTCGCAGTGATAATGGACTTGAATTTTTCCTCACTGATTTTTATGCTTCAAAAGGCATTACTCATCAAATTTCTTGTGTCTTTACGCCCCAACAAAATGGGGTGGTGGAACGCAAACATAGACATCTTTTGAATGTCGCTCGTGGTCTTTTGTTTCAAACACATCTCCCTAAACATTTTTGGGGAGAAGCAATTCTTACCGTTGCCTATCTCATTAATCGCACACCATCCTCTGTTCTTAAAGGCAAAACGCCTTTTGAACTTATCTTTAACAAACAACCCAACTATTCTCACCTTCGTGTTTTTGGTTGTCTATGTTTCGCTTCCACACATGTTCAACGTCCTAGCAAATTTAATGCTCATTCTAGTCAATGTGTCTTTCTTGGAGACCCTCACGGGCAAAAAGGATACAAAGTCTATGATCTCACTCATAAAAAGATCATTGTTTTTTGTGACATTATCTTTCATGAGGAGACTTTTCCTTATTTTTCTGACAAAATGCACAATCACCTCATTGACCGGCCTGACACACTTCCTCGATCGGTCACTAATGCTCCACTTTTTGCTCCTCCAACAATGCCTTTCTCTGACCAGTCGGACCACTCCCACCGACCGGTCGCCCAATTCGATGTCTCAATCACCGACCAGGCGGAAACCCAAACCCAAACCCAAGTGGTCGCCCCTGCGCCTGTTCTACCCTTAGAAGACCCCCCTTTCCCACCTCACACCTCTACTCGTGCCACCCGTGAGCCGTCTTATCTTCAACAATATTATCTTGATGCTCGATTGCCTTCCCGATAATCTCACTCATCTGCTTCGAACGTTGGGCTTTCTACAAGTATTGTTTACCCCTTTCTGATTTTCTTCCCTTTGACCATTTATCCACCTCTCACAAGGTTTACACCACTTCCTTTTCTTTAGTCAAAGAACCCACCAGTTTTATGCAGGCTATGCAGGATCCAAAGTGGCGTCAAGCCATGAGAAGTGAGATTGATGCTCTAGAAACCAATAACACTTGGACTCTACAACCTCTTTCTCCTGGTAAACATCTGGTTGGTTGTAAATGGGTCTATAAGATCAAACTTAATCCAGATGGTAGTGTTGAGCGCTACAAAGCCCATCTTGTGGCTAAAGGATACAATCAAGTTGAAGGTATTGATTATAAAGAGACATTTTCTCTTGTTGCTAAATTGACTATTGTTCGTATTCTCCTTGCTCTTGCAGCCACACAGGGTTGGCATTTATGTCAACTTGATGTCAACAATGCTTTTCTTTATGGTGATTTTTTGAGGATGTGTACATGAGTCTTCCTCTTGGATTTGGCTGAAAGGGGGAGACTCAAGTATGCAAGTTGAACAAGTCCTTAGATGGTCTCAAACAAGCCTCAAGACAATGGTTCCTTAAGTTATCCTCTGCTCTCATATCAGTCGGCTACAATCAGTCTAAGGCTGATTACTCATTATTCGTCTGATCTAAGGGTAACAACTTTACTGCAATTCTCGTATATGTTGATGATGTAATATTGGGAGGTAATGATCTCCAATACATTGAAGAAACCAAGAAATTTCTGGTTGCAAAATTCAAGCTCAAATATTTAGGAAAATTGAAATATTTCCTTGGCATTGAAGTCGCGAGGTCATCCAAAGGGATTGCTTTATCTCAACGCAAATATGCACTTGAAATATTGGAGGACACGAGGTATCTTGGAGCAAAGCCTTCACGCTATCCTATGGATCAAAACTTGGTGCTCACATAGGATGATGGAGATTTACTACCAAATCCCGCAGACTTGTTGGAAGGTTGATTTACTTAATGATTACGAGACCAAATTTGGTTTATTCAGTACATGTCCTAAGTCAATTTATGGACAAGCCTATAATACCACATTTGGATGCTGCACACAAGGTCTTGAGGTATATCAAGGCTTCACCAGGATAAGGTATTTTTTTTTTCTCTTCCACTAGCTCATTACAGTTGAAACCTTATTGTGATGCAGATTGGGCTAGATGCAAACATACTAAGAGATCCATTACAGGTTATTGTGTCATGCTTGGTGATTCACCAATTTCTTGGAAAGCTAAGAAACAAACTACAGTGGCAAAATCTACAACTGAAGCAGAATATAGGGCCATGGATTCTACATGTTGTGAGTTAACTTGGTTGAGGTACATTCTTAATGATTTGCACATCAATCATCCTCAGGCAACTCTCTTGTTTTGTGACAACAAGGTTGCACTCCATATTGCATTTAATCCGATTTTTCATGAGCGAATGAAACATATAGAGATTGATTGTCATTTGATTATAGAAAAGATACAAGAGGGTACTAATCAGACTGAGCATGTTGGAATACTACATCAACGGACAGATTTGTTCACTAAAGCTTTGAACACTTATCAATTTGATCATCTTCTTAGCAAGTTGGGTATTACAAACATATACTCCAACTTGAGGAGTGTTAAAGAATATAACTTTACTTATGTTACAGACTAGGAAAGTGTTAGAGAATAGGTTAGAAAAGTCAGAATAGAAGTCTTAGATTTCCTATTTCTACAAGGTTAGGTTAGAGTTTGTTTTATAAGCTTGTATTCAGTCAATGAAAATAATAACAATTATATTTCAATACAATTCTTTTCACACTCACCCCCCCCCCCCCCCCCCCCTCCCCCACATTGCACCCAATCAAGTCCCCCACGCTTTAACACATTTTCTGTTTCCAACCTTGAAATTTTTTTTGACAAAGTTAGATGAGGATTTTAGTTGGGGCAAAACAAATAATTATTATAGAGCATCGCTTTCCCTTTCAAAGCCAGTACATCTATGTGGCACCCAATCATGTTAAGACGAAAATTCTCTCTCCCCTCACCCCATTGCACCCAATCAAATCCCCCATGCTTTAACACATTTTCTGCTTCCAAACCTTGAAATTTTTTTTTGACAAAGTTAGATGAGGATTTTTGTTGGGGCAAAACAAATAATTATTATAGGGCATCGCTTTCCCTTTCAAAGCCAGCACATCTACGTGGCACCCAATCATATTAAGACGAAAATTTTCTCTCCTGTCCCACTCACCCCATTGCACTCAACCAAGTCCCCTATGCTTTAACACATTTTCTGTTTCCAAACCTTGAAATTTTTTTTGACAAAGTTAGATGAGGATTTATGTCACGCCCCGATTTTCGAAGAAAACGAAATTCTAAAATCCACGTAGGATTATCCGTTTCCCCAAAACTCGGGACGTGAAATTCAATAACAACAAAAACATTTAGCAGCAATGACAAAAATATAGTTCAGAAAATAGGAACAAACTAAATTTTTTAACAAAACTCTAACCAGGAAATTTCGACGTCGCTAGCCCCACTAGCGAAACTCCCGTAACGCTGCTCAAAAGTCTCTAAACCTGAAAAGCTAATCGACTACATTCCCAAAGGAATGTACCCAAGAAGCGAAAGCTCACTGGGGTCAACAATAAAGCTGGTGTGAGAAATTTTCATCCCAAAAATCAATAAAATCGCACGTAATAAACATCAAGCTAAACACAAACAACAAACCATCACACCAATAGGTAGTTCCTCAACGAGGCAAAGGTGTGATGCAAGAAAACACAGTTCCAAGAATTTAGTTCCTCAACGAGGCAATCATATCATCACCCTAATATGTAAATATGCATTTACCTGTACTTACCCTATAGGAGTTGACTATGGCAAGTCTGACCTGCAGAAATATTAGTGGACTTGCCATCCTGCATAAAAAGGATTAGAAACAATGCAACGTAATTTATTCATTTTTATTTGAATTAGGTTCCTCTTTTTAACTGATTGATCACTTAGATGATACCACATTCGCACCACCTCCGTGCCGAACATACATGCCCGTACGCATCTATCATATAAAGGAGGACTACTCCGTCATCCATGCCCAAGTGGGGACATCACATACATGCATGCATCGCGGATACCCCTAACTATATGAGTACCAAAAGCCACCCTTGGGCTATCAATGCGCATAAACTCACGTCACATTTTTTACGGATAAATATCAAAGCCTATTTTAGGCATACAAATTCACCACATTTCCGCAAGACTAACCCGAAGGTTATTTTAGTTTCTCTAGTAATAAATGGGTGCCCCAACTCCGCAAGACGACCCACTGGTCATTTAGTCTCTCTAGTAAGAGAGAGAAAATAATAAACAAAAGAGGTGTGGTAGTTCTGAGTGATACAAGTCCAAGTGGTTTATATTTTCCAGAAATCAAGGTTTACCAATATCATTTATTTTTGATAATTCAGAATTCCTCCACAATGACATTTTGTCATACATAAATTGATTCACAATCTATCCACCCACATTTTTGGAGAAAAACATAGCATTTTTGGCACATTACCAAATCATAATCAATCTCATCAGGATATCCCCCCATTTTTTAAATTGCAAATTTGAGATTTCAGCCACGGGTCCCACTGCAAGCCTTTTTACATTTTTAGTTTCAGGAAGAAACTACACGCTCATTCAACCAATTAATGAGAACTACATGTCTTCCTAAAGGTAGAAAAATGTGTTTTGTTAATATTTCAATAATAGTCTAATATGATTATGAATTGTATAGTTGTTGCATTTATGAGGATTGATAACTCATAAACTTTATTTATTAGTAATAAATAATGCATATTTATTTATTAGGATAATAACACATTTGCCTCATGGAGGAACTACCTGTTGGTGTTGGTGTTGGTGTGGTTGGTTATTGTTTATTTTGATGCTGTCATGTACAGATTTATTGATTTTGGGATGAAGATTTTTCACACCGACTTTATTGCTGACCCAAGTGAGTTTTTGCTTCTTGGGTACATTCTTTTTGGAATGTAGCCGATTAGCCTTTCAGATTCAGAGATTTCGAGCTGCGTCACTGGAGTTCTGCTAGTGAGCTAGCCATGCCAGTCTTCTTGGGTTAAAATTTTATTTGTTTCAGTAATCTAAATCATGTTTAGTTGTTGCTGCTATTTTTTTATGTTGTTATTGAATTTTCATGTCCCGAGTTTTGGGGGAAACGGATAATCCTACGTGGATTTTTAGGATTTTCGTTTTCTTCGAAAATCGGAGCGTGACAGTTTGGTATGACAAAGTGTCATTGTGAGAAAATTGAAATATCAAAAATAAATGATATTGGTAACCCTTGATTTCTAAAAATATAAACCACCTGGAATTACATCACTTAGAAATACCACACCTCTTTTGTTTATTATTTCCCCTCTCCTACTAGAGAAACTAAATGACCAGTGGGTCATCTCGCGGAGTTGGGGCACCCATTTCTTACTAGAGAAACTAAAATAACATTCGGGTTAGTCTTGCGGAAATGAGGTGAATTGTTATGCCTAAAATAGGCTTTGATATTTATCCGTAAAAAATGTGACGTGAGTTATGTGCATTGATAGCCCAAGGGTGGCTTTTGGTACTCATATAGTTAGGAGTATCCGTGATGCATGCATGTATGTGATGTCCCCACTTGGGCATGGATGACGGAGTAGTCCTCCTTTATATGAGAGAGGCATACGATCATGTATGTTCGGCACGGAGGTGGTGCAAATGTGGTATCGTCTAAGTGATCATCCCGTTAAAAAGAAGAACCAAATTCAAATAAAAATGAATAAACTACGTTATATTATTTCTAATCATTTTTCATGCAGGATGACAAGTCTATTAATATTTCTGCAGGTTAGACTTGCCATAGTCAACTTCCATCTAGTAGGTACGAGTAAGTGCATATTTACTTATTAGAATTAAGATATGAATGCCTTGTGGAGGAACTACCTGTGTGTTTTGATTTCTTTATCGTACTATTTTTGGTCATATCTTGTAATTTCCTTTATTGATTTTTGGGGGAAATACAGAGATTTCACACCGGCTTTATTGCTGACCCAAGTGGACTTTGGCTTCTTGGGTACATTCCTTCGGGAATGTAGCCGACTAGCTTATTTTCAGGATACAACAATCTCGGGCAGGCTTAGAGCATTTCGTACCATACGTGACGAACATTGTTGGGAGTTGCGCGTGTTCGAAAGATTAGATTATTTTATTTGTATGTGTCAGTTTAATTCTTATAATTTGAACTCGGAGTTATTTATTATTTTCTGGGAGAGATACATTCGCAAATTGTTGAACTTGTTAGCGTTGGCACTACGAGGTTTAAAATTTTTCTTCCTTTTGATGGTCTTTCAGATCAGTTGTTTTATTTTCCCTCTATTTGGTAAATTGTGCAAATTTATTATTTCTCGTGGATGCCAACTGTTACTTTTCGTGTATGAAAATTCATGTCCCGACTTTTGGGAAAACGAATAATCCTACGTAGATTTTGGGATTTTCATTTTTTCGAAAATCGGGGCGTGACAATTTAGTTGGGGAAAAACAAATAATTATTATAGGGCATTGCTTTCCCTTTCAAAACCAACACATCTATGTGACACCCAATCATGTTAAGACGAAAATTCTCTCCTGTGCCACTCACCCCATTGCACCCAATCAAGTCCCCTATGCTTTAACACATTTTCTGCTTCCAAACCTTGAAAAAAATTGATAAAGTTAGATGAGGATTTTAGTTGGGGCAAAACAAATAATTATTATAGGGCATCGCTTTGCCTTTCAAAGCCAGCACATCTATGTGGCACCCAATCATGTTAAGACGAAAATTCTCTCTCTTGAATAGTTCGAGCCTAGACTTTCTTTTTGTTTCTTTATGGGAGGATTATATTAGGTCATGTAATTATCCTGATGAATAGTTCGAGCCTAGACTTTCTTTTTGTTTCTTTATGGGATGATTATATTAGGTCATGTAATTATCCTCCTGAATAGTTCGAGCTTTTGGAAGAATTTGTTGGTTCATGACAATTGGTATCAGAGCTAAAACCCCACATCCAAAGTTCAATTTCCTGCAGATGCGGCCTATATTTAAATTAAAATAATTTATCTTGGTGATGTAATCATAAATAAAAAAAATTCTAGGATGGGTCCCCCATGCTTTAACACAATATCTTGACTTCCAAACCTTGAAAAAAAATATTAAAAAGTTAGATGAGGATATTTGTGGTTGTGTTTTAAAGAGAATGAGTAAAAGTGTAAAAGAGCTCAACCCTGACCAAAAAGTGGTGCTGCCTGGACCTACTCGGGATACTATAGAACCAGGCCCCTAGCGCTAGATCAGCGCCAGGGGGCTCTCTCTCTGTGTTTGTGTTTGATTGGTGGATTATGATGATCTCTAGGATGATGGAGGGGTATTGAGACTCCCTAGCACACCTGGGCTAGCTTTCTGGACGTACTGTTGCTTTAAACATGGTAACATGGTTTGTTGTTGTTAGCTTGGAAAGCAAAAACAACACTTAGTAACGTCAGTCCTATGAGAAACAAAAAAAAAAAAAAAAAAACACAAATTAGTAACTTTAAGAATTTGTTCTTTGCTCCATTTCTTATCACATCTACTCATCATATGAAAAAATATTTATCTACTATAACTTTACTACTAAAATGCGATCTCTCTAAAGGGCTAGTTGGTGAGCCAGGTAAAAAAAAAAGAACCAGAGACATGGATGCTAACATGTACCTTGCATTAGCATCATAAAAAAGTTTTATTTAATTTATTTTTTTATCAAAGCAAAGTTTCATATAACAATAGTTTTGCGTTGCTTTGTTTGGGTGTTTTTTTTTGGGGTTTTTACACTTTTTACCCATTTTCTTTTAAACACAACCACAACACACCTTCACAGAAGGGGTAAAAGTGTCAAAAAAAATCTCAAAGAGGCACCCAAACAAGACAGCGTAGAATTTTTTTGCAAATAAATATAAGAGAAACCAGTAACATGGCCATTGTTAAATAGGAAATAATGGGAGGGATCTTTAACTTTATAACAATTCTAGGCAGCCAGGTTTGGGTCAAGTTTTATTTTTTTTTACACCTCAACCCCTTCTTCAGATGGTATTTGTGGTTGTATTTTAAAGATAACGGAGAAAAGTGTAAAAAAAATAAAACTTGGCCCAAATATGACTACCAAACCTGGCTGCCTAGACTTATTCTCAACTTTATCATTATTTAAAGAGTAAGTCTAGGCAATCAGGGCTACCAACCGTTTTTTTTTTTTGTTTTTGCCATGGTTTGGCTCTTTTACACTTTTATCCATTCTTTTTAAAATGAACTTTTCTAAAGAGCCAGGCTAGGACCGATATCGTCCATCATCCTTGAGATGTGCATCTCTAGGATGATGGACGGTATCGAGCCAGGCTTGGCTCTCCAGATTTTCTGCTTTAAAATACAACCACAAACATCATTTATATAAGGGGTAGAGGTGTAAAGAACCCAAACTTTGGCAAAAAAAATTGTTGGTAGCCTTGGCTGCCTAAAATTTGCCTAATTTCAATCAGAAAACGAAGCCCATTGTTAGTGGAGGTCATCAAAAGTAGTCTTAAGATATAGTCTCAATTTGCAACAATTCTAGAGAGCCAAGTTTGGGAGCAAATTTTGAGCTAAGTTTTGTTTTTTTTTTGCAATTCTACCCTTCTATAGATGGTGTTTGTGGTTGTATTTTAAAAATGAGTAAGTCTAGCCAACCAGGTTTGGTAGCCATTTTTGAGCCAAATTTTGATTTATTTTTTATTTTTTACTCATTTTCTTTAAAACACAACTACAAACACATATATAAAAAGGGTAGAAGTGTAAAAAAACCAAAATTTTGCCCAAAATGGCTACCAAACCTGACAGGCTAGAATTGTTGTTTAAATAGAGGGGCAAAAAATGTAAAAAAAACAAAAAACAAAAAATGACTCCCTAGACTTACTCCTCAATGGGATACTCCAATAATTGTAGGCGGTCAGGGCTACCAGCCATCTTATAGCCAATGTTTTGGCTTTTTACGCTTTTACCCTTCTATAAATGATGTTTATGGTTGTGTTTTAAAGGAAATGGATAAAAGTGTAAAAGAGCCCAACACTAACCAAAAAGTGGCCGATAGCCCATGCTGCCTAGACTTACTCGGGATACTATAGAGCCAGGCAGTGGGGAACACAAGATTTTAGTTAAGGGGGTGAAATGGTAAATAATTATTGAGCGCGTCTAGAGAGTCAGGTGCTCCAAGGGAGGCTCTATGGCACGTTTTTAGGAGAGAGAAACGGGATCTAGAAGATCTTGAGTTCTTGAAAAGAATCCTCCATTAACAAGCCTTGAAGAACACCACTCCATGAAGTTTGATTTGGAGAATCCTCTATTAATGAAGAGCCTCCCCTGGCGCTAGGGGCCTAATTCTCTAGAATTTTTTTTATAATTATTAGTTGATAATAGTAGTTATCAAGGGCGAAGCAAATTTTTTTTTTTTAACCTGAGCTAATAGCTAATAAAAAATACAACTATAAAAAATACATTGCATATACCAAATTGAATCCAGTGTAATCCAATTTTAAGCCAAAATAAGGTCACAATATCAATAATATTAGCAAGGGCAAATGAACCTAATAACTAGAATATATAAATAAAATTACAAAATAATTAGGATAAGTATCTAGTTAAAGTTAAAAAAAATATAAAATTTGCAAAAATAATAAGATCTTAATACAATTTCATAGAAAACAATGGTTTATGTGAGCCTCAAATTTTGTATGTGTTGGCTAATGGTATATATTTTCATTGATTTATATAGTTAATATTTTAGATATTAATTTCAAATTTTTTTTGAGGTTTTATACCACTTGTGAGCAAACATTTCATTTTTTAATGCGTGCTTAATTATGTATAAATTTGCATTGAAAAAAATACGCAGGGGTATGTCACAATGACAGAAATAGTAATTGTCAATAGCCATAAAAAATCATACATTCAAAGAGAACCGAAAATAAGTTTTAATTAAACCAAACAATTTTTTATGTTTGCAATTATTAATAAAATTGCATTGAAAATAGTAAAAAAAAATCATATGCTCCAAGAGAACCGAAAATAAGTTTTTATTAAACAAAACAATTTTTTAATGTTTGCAATTATTAATAAAATTGCATTGAAAAAAAATTAGGTGAGTAAAGAGTATCGAACTCAGGTCTTTTGCTAAAAATTGTAAACTTCCAACCACTACACCATTAAAAACATACTAAAATAATTGAATGAATAATAACCATATTGCATTAAACATTATATAATTGAATTTTTTATAATGCTAAATATTTTGAAAATTGAAGGGGGCAACTGCCCCCCTCGCCCCTTAGTAGATCCGCCCCTAGAGCCAGACCCCTTGCGCTAGATCAGCGCCAAGGGGCTCTGTGTGTGTGTGTTTGTGTTTGATTGGTGGATTAAGATGATTTCTAGGATGATGGAGGCAGTGGTGGAGGCACATAGAGCCCAAGGGGGGCAGTTGCCCCCTCTCAATTTTGAAAATTCTTTATAGTACATGGGCTAAGTGGGTCTCAATTGTTTGGGATTTGTTAAGATTGCCCCCCTTCTATTTATCACATTTTTCAAGTTGCCCCCTCAATTATGAAAATCCTTTGCAATACATAGTGTAAGTGGGTCCCCGTTGTTTAATATTTGTTACATTGCCCCCTTCTATTTACTACACTTTTGAAATTTCCCCTTCAATTATAAAAATCCTTTGTAGTACATGGTATAAGTGGAACCTAATTATTTGGGATTTGTTTAATTGCCCCTTCTATTTATCAAACATTTTCCAAGCCCCCCTTTTGCCTCTTCATGTATATTGGTTTCCCTTAGTGACTAGCATAGATGGGTAACAATATTTTGATTGATTTTCTTTGAATACAACAAGTTGGTTGAAAACTCATTGAATATCTTCTGAAATATTTTTAAAATACATTTTATGAAAAAAAACCTATCTATATCTTACCTTAAATCTCTACGTCAATCTTATTTTCAAATTAGATTCAATTAAAATTTCCAAACATTTGTAATGAATAACTTGATTGGTAGCTAAAATACACTTTTATAATCTTGAAATTAGAATCAAATAAAACAATATAACTCATGATTCATGAAATAAATGTTGTACAATATAACTCAAGATTCATACAAATAAATGTTGTTAAGTTATTTTATGCATTTTGCCCCCCCTCCCCACCCTCAATGAAATTTCTGGCTCCGCCACTGGATGGAGGGGTATTGAGGCTCCCTAGCTGGCTCTCTGAACTTACTGTTGCTTTAAACATGATTTGTTGTTGTTAGCTTGGAAAGCAAAAACAACACTTAGTAACGTCGGTCTTATGAGAGAAAAAAAAAACACAAAGTAGTAAACTTTAAGAATTTGTTCTTTGCTCCATTTCTTATCTCATCTACTCATCATATGAAAAAGTATTTATCTACTATAACTTTACTACTAAAATGTGATCTCTCTAAAGGGCTAGTTGGTGAGCCAGGTAAAAAAAACATAGACATGGATGCTAACTTGTACCTTGCATTAGCATCATAATTTTATTTTTTGTAAAAGCAAAGTTGCATATAACAGTAGTTTTGCGTTGGTTTGTTTAGGTGCATCTTTAGGGTTTTATACTTTTTATCCATTTTTCTTTAAAATACAACCACAACACACCTACACAAAAGGGGTAAAAGTGTCGAAAAATCTCAAAAAGGCAGCCAAACAAGGCAGCGTAGAATTTTTTTTGCATATAAATATAAGAGAAACCAGTAACAGGGCCATTGTTAAATAGGAAAGAATGGGAGGAATCTGTAACTTTACAACATATCTAGGTAGCCAAGTTTGGTAGCCACTTTTGGGTCAAGTTTTTTGTTTTTTTACACATCAACCCCTTCTTCAAATGGTATTTGTGGTTGTATTTTAAAGATAAGTTGTAAAAAGTGTAAAAAAAATAAAAATTGCCCAAATATGGTTACCAAACCTCGCTGCTAGACTTACTCTCAACTTTATCAATATTTCAAGAGTAAGTCTAGGCAGTCAGGGCAACCAACCATTTTTTTTTGTCATGGTTGGGCTCTTTTACATTTTTATCCATTCTCTTTAAAATGAAATTTTTTAGAGAGTCAGGCATGGCTTGGTGTGGGACTGGCTCTATAGATTTTCTACTTTAAAATACAATCACAAACATCATTTATAGAAGAGGTAGAGGTGTAAATAGCCCAAACCTTGAAAAAAAATGGCTGGTAGCCCTGGCTACCTAGAAATTGCCTTATTTCAATCAGCAAATGAGGTCCATTTTTAGTGGAGGTCATCAAAAGTAGTCTTAAAATATAGTCTCAATTGGCAACAATTCCAGGGAGCCACGTTTGGGAGCAACTTTTGAGCCAAGTTTTGGTTTTTTACACTTCTACTTTTTTATAGATGGTGTTTGTGGTTGTGTTTTAAAAATGAGTAAGTCTAGCCAGCCAGGTTTGATAGCCACTTTTGAGCCAAATTTTGATTTTTTTAAATATTTTTTACTCATTCTCTTTAAAACACAACTACAAACACATCTATAGAAGGGGTAGAAGTATAAAAAAACCAAAATTTTGCTCAAAATGGCTACCAAACCTGACTGGCTAGAATTGTTGTTTAAATAGAGGGATAAAAAGTGTAAAAAAAAAAAAACCAAAAATGACTCCCTAGACCTACTCCTCAATGGGATACTCCAATAATTCTAGGCAGTCAGAGTTACCAACCATTTTTTTGCCAGGGTTTGGGCTCTTTACACTTCTACCCTTCTATAAATGATGTTTGTAATGTGTTTTAAAGAAAATGGGTAAAAGGGTAAAAGAGCTCAATCCTGACCAAAAAGTGGTTGATAGCTTTGGCTGTCTAGACTTACTCGATATACTATAGAGCCAGACCCCTAGCGCTAGATCAACGCTAGAGGATTTCTTTGTGTGTGCTTGTGTTTGATTGGTAGATTATGATGATCTCTAGGATAATGAAGAGGTATTGAGGCTCCCTGATGCACCTGGCCCCACTCTCTAGACGTACTGTTGCTTTAAACATGGTTTGTTGTTAGCTTGGAAAGCAAAAGCAGCACTTAGTAACGTCCAATGAAAGAAAGAAAAAAAAAAGTACGTAGCAAACTTTAAGAATTTATTCTTTGCTCAATTTCTTATCCCATCTATTCATCATCTGAAAAAATATTTATCTACTGTAAGTTTACTGCTAAATTGTGATCTCTCTAAAGGGCTAGCTGGTGAGCCAGGTTAAAAAAAAAAAGAACCAGAGACATGGATGCTACCCTGTACCTTGCATTAGCATCAAGAGATAGTACTAAACTTAAGCAATTTTCTTCCAGGGATCTTCTTCAGGCCATCACAGATCGCAAGAACACACCCCTTCATATTGCTGTGCAGTTTGGAGACATAAAATGTGTAGAAAACATCTTCGACAAATCCCCGGATCTGTTAAGACAAAGCAATTCGAGTGGAGACACTGCACTACATATTGCTGCAAGGAACGGGTTAGTTGAAGTTGTCAAATTTATTCTTGATTACGAGCCCATAGATATATTCTCGATTGAGAGTCCCAAAGGATATGAAAGGCTAACCAGGAGGGTTAATGAGAAGAGAGACACTGCTTTGCATGAGGCAGTGCAAAATGGCCACAGTCAGATAGTGGAACTTTTAACTGAGGATGATACCGAGTTCGAATATAATGCCAATAACGCTGGTGAAACACCAGTTTATTTGGCTACCGAGGCAGGATTTTTAGACATGGTGAAGAAGATCCTAGATACTTGTAAATCTGCAGCTTGTGGAGGCCCTGGCGGTAGAAACGCTCTTCATGCAGCCATACTCCTCGACGAAACAGGCAAGTAACAATGCATATTGTCAAACTTTTTAATGCAAGTTGATCTAAGTCTATTTCTGCTCTCGCTTTGAACTTAAGGTTTAAGAAAGACTTAAAATTGTAAATTGGGTTTCTGTAGTATAACTTTGTTCATAAGCCTTATTTCCCTTTCCCCAATTCTGGTTCGTCAGATCTGCGCCAGGCCTAGCTCTCTACCATTCAACATTCTCGAGATGTGCATAATTTCACATCTAAAAAATTGGGAATGGTAGAGAGCTAGGCCTGGCGCAGATCTAGCGCACCAGGCCTGGCTCTCTAGACTTCTTCTTTCCCTTTTATATTGTGAGAGAGTCCTTGTTTGGCTAAGCATTTAGTTTAGAAAGAGAGATCTTAATCAAGATCATTTTTCTAGTTGGGAGCGAATGTTTGATCATTTAATTAAGCGATCAAACCAATTCGGATACGGTAGTACCTCAATTAATCTTGGATTCATTGCAGATATATGCAAGCTGTTGTTAGTAAAGAAACCGGAATTAATTAGAGAAAAGGACTACAGCGACTGGACACCACTTCATTGTGCTGCATGTACAGGAGCTATACAGATGATAGAGAAGATCACAGAACAATTCCCGGATAGTTGGGAGCTGCTTGACAATAAGGGTCGAAATTTTCTTCATGTCGCTGTTGTTCATCAACAAGCTATGATTGTCAAGTACGTTTTGAAATCGGATAAGTCAGTTAAAGACCTTCTTAATGAGCCAGACTCGGATGGGAACACTCCTTTGCATCTTGCAGCCTATTCTGCAACCGAAGTATTTTTACTTCTAGTTCTCGATGATAGAGTGAATAAGAATGCCATGAACAGAATGAATTTGACAGTTAGAGACATCGCAGTTGAGGTATCTATCTTTGCCATTAAAAGCAAGTTATTACAATTGAGATTATCCAATTCTAGGCAGACTAGGTGAACATCATTTGGTAATATATATATAAATTGATTGTACTCCAATGTTCTCACTTTTTTTTGAAGAAAGGAGAAGTCATGCTTCCTGTTTTGGTAAGCGCTGGCGGAATCTTGAGTCGGAGGAGACAAATTATCATGAAACAAAGCAGATAATAGTCTGGAAACAAGCAAAATACAGAAAATAAAGGAAATGATAGTGAAGAAGAATACAAGTAATTTATTTCAATATATGCTTTCCTATTCGGAGGCTACTACTCCGATTATACAGTACATGTCCCTTAATTCTGTTTACCATACTAAAACCCTGTCATCCCATGTTCTGTTTTCTGCCATTATCTCCTTACTGAGATGTTATGTAATGTATGTATAATCAAGTAATCTCAGTGACTAATACTGAGCTGTTGCATTTCCAGATAATAGCAATTTTCAGTCTCCACTGCTAATGAAGTTTGTGCCTTGTATCAGATTTTATGATTCATCATGTTTTGGCTATACAGTACATAATTCACCCAGTTGGGTTTTTTTTATCACAATTAGGAAGAAAGATGGGAGTAATTGCTAATCAATTGCATCAAAGTATTTTAATGCAAATTGTATAGATTTGCAATAGGAAATCAAGTGCAAATCAAAACGTATGTTCTAATACAATCCAATGAAACCCTTTGATATCTACAAGATGCATTCGGAAATATAATTCCCCAAGCGGCCCATTGATGCAAATGCATACCTGTTGCCATTGATCCTTAGGTACTGATTACACAGATACATATTAGCACCGGTATATTCGTTTTTATTTAGAAAAACTAAAATAGTATTAATAAGAATTCAAATACTTAACCCATTGGTTAGGAAGTTCAATCAAACCTAATAAAGTAATATTTATAACCTCTCAGATCATACTGAAGTTGTAAATGGCATGACAAATTCAATCAAAAGTTACAATCAATAAATCAGTACTCCATACAAGCATAAGCCATAACTACAGCACAAGGGGGGAAAAAGACCACAAATATTGATCATCAGCTATGCAAGTATCTAGATCCTTGGATGAGAATAAAGAACTCCCAGTTCCCAATGATATGTAAAACAGTGTAACTTTCGACCAATTTAAACTCTTAATTGAGATTGATTCTCAAGTTCATCAAAACACATAGGTTGTAGTAATATGAGTTATTTAATAAACACAAATTGAATCACTTGAAAATATTTTGAAATGAGCAATGGCCATTTTACTAAAGTCGCCCAAATATGTTTGAAAAAATAAAGGGGATAGTGTTACTAACTTTCAATCAACTTATGTACGCGATGGAGAAGGTGGCAAAAGGACTTCTCTATGGGTTCTGAAGATCTCAGAGCTTGATTGTTATTAACTTAATTTGAACATAGACAATATTATTACTCGGCAGAAATAAGCAAAATACATATTTCATATACTAGAGTGAAAAATATACGAGTAGCCTAGTTGGTGAGTAAATATTGCACACCATGTCAGTAATAAGAAGAGTTCTTAAGATCTTGATTCAGTGTTTGAACAAAAACGTCAAAGATGGCTAAAGATAATAATAGAGATGATGAAATATTGTCCACGAATGAATAATAATAGGTCGTAAATGGCCACTTGTTTTGTTCAGTTAAACTAGAGGCATTTTGTCATTTTGGACATCTATATTAGTTTTGAATGTCCCTTGTGGCTATTGGAAATCATTGGATTAGCTTTAGACACAATTTTCAGGTCCAAGAATCTCAAAACAGAAAATTATTCAGTAAAACATGATTCAAAATAACTTTATATTGAACATAATTTTTGTCTAAACATGTAGATTGGGTGCCGTGGTGGCATTGAATGACAAAGCAATACCTTTTAATAATTATTTGTCATTTTGCCCCAACTAAAATCCTCTTTCTAACTTAAAAAAAAAAAAATTCAAGGTTTTGAAGCAGAAAATGTGTTAAAGCATGGGGGACCCAGCGTAGAATTTTCCCAAAAATTGATCGAGTCATGAACCTCACTTTGTCACCGGAGACAAAATTTTCGTCTTTAACATGTAGATTGGGTGCGGTGGTGGCTTTGAAAGGCAAAGCGATACCCTTTAATAATTATTTGTCATTTGCCCCAACTAAAATACTCTTTCTAACTTTGTAAAAAAAAAATTCAAGGTTTGGAAGCAGAAAATGTGTTAAAGCATGGGGGACTCAACATAGAATTTTTCCAAAAGCTGATCGAGTCCTCAACCTCACTTTGTCACCGGAGACATAATTTTTGTCTTAACATGTAGATTGGGTGTCGTAGTGGCTTTGAATGACAAAGCAATACCCTTTAATAATTATTTGTCATTTTGCCCCAACTAAAATCCGCTTCTCACTTTGTAAATTTTTTTTTCTAGATAAAAAGCAAAAAATGTGTTGAAGCATGTGGTGGCTTTGAATGGCAACACGTCTTTTTGCAATGGGTTTTAATGTTAGAAGGATCCCACTCACGTGCAGCAGCACCAACAGAACAGAATATTGTTCACGAATGAATAATAGCCATCCTAAAAAAAGGTGCAATTAACCCAATAAATGACAAATAATTATTTAGTCTTGCATATATTTTAGTCAACTATCATCAACATGCAGCCCTCCATGAGAGGTGCTCCCAAGAGCTACCCATGCGTCATACAAGTAAATCTAGTTTTGAAAGCAAAAGTTTGGATATTTTAAGAAATGCCAAAAGGTTGTTGAATGGATGGATTTGTCCCAGTAGCATTGGACAACTTCCCATCATGTTTCATTCCACACCATCCCCGCTAAAAAACGAAATAGCATAAAATATAAGCACAAAAGAAAGTTTGAGACTCACTAGAAAGGTCTCAATTAGGGGTGGGCATCTCATCTCGCAATCCCGTTTTCGTCTCGATTTCGTCCCGATTTTTTCGGGTCTTAATGGGATTGAATAATTTCATCTCGATCCCGTCCCGTCCCGATCTAGAATGGGATGGGATGGGTTGGGATGAAGATTTTCAATCCCGCCAATCCCGTTCCGTCCCGAACTAATTTTTTAATATTAATTATTAATATTTTTATTTACTTATTTATTTATTTTATGAACATTTGCATAAAATGTTCAGGCTTCCAGCAGTAGCAGGCTTCTAGCAGTCCAAGCTTCTATTTGATATGTCCAGATTAGCACGCTGATCTCGTCCCGTCCCGATCCAGTATGAACGGGATGGGATAGGGACGGGTATATCTCGTCTCATCCCATCTCGTGCCCACTCCTAGTCTCAATCATAAATCATAAATTCTACCTGTCTGTCTCCCATACTTGGTCTATGTCTGGGTTGTATATAAATTACTGACGTGACAACCCAACCTAAGATCATTTTGAATGGTAAAAGTTAAATAATCTTCCGTTTTAATTAAAAGCTAAATTTAAGAATTTTTTTATTTCTTAGTCACTTCAATCACATTCTCTATTTTAACTTTTTATCATTATTTAAATATATCTTATACTTTTCATCCCTCTATTCCTTT
Source organism: Berberis thunbergii (assembly GCA_003290165.1). NCBI lineage: Eukaryota > Viridiplantae > Streptophyta > Magnoliopsida > Ranunculales > Berberidaceae > Berberis > Berberis thunbergii. The sequence continues at coordinate 1,555,526 of QNQO01000110.1, forward strand.
TGTTTTGATTTTTTATTTTGTTTTTAATTTGAAAATTAAAGATTTTGAATAATTTAATGATATTTCAAAATTTAGGGAATGTTGATTGCCCCTAAATTTAGGAGGAAGTTGCATGTGAAGTTAAAATGGGGGATGATTTAGGGGATCCATTGGAGCATATAGTTTCTCACATGAGACCCCTAAAATAGCTTTTTGACTATTTTAGGGGATCCGTTGGAGATGCTCAACTGATAAGGCAAGTTGAGCTGGCATCACACTCCGCTCCCCCAGCGGCTTCACCCTGGAAAAGGTCGTCAGATTCGATTTTTTTGCTTAAAATAACGAGACCAAATACGAAACTCTCCTGTCAGGCCTAAAGCTAGCCTTAGGAATCAACATACATCGCCTAACGGCATAAAACAACTAGATGTTGGTAGTCAATCGGGTCAAAGGGGACTTCAACAGTAAATATCCATGCATGATAGCCTACCGCAACAAGGTATTTGGCATAATGGGAAAATTCAAGAATTGTCAGCTCTCACAATGCCCCTGGGACGACAATCGAAGGGCTGACGAGTTAGCTAAAGAAACCTCAACCTCCAGTGAAGTCTCTAACAACCTCTTCGAATATCAAGCGAAATTGAGCATCGATGAGGAAAAACATGGAGACATCTGCGCCACAAAAGGCTGGAAGCCCAGCCTGATTGGACGACCCCGATATTAGAATATATAGCATCTGTGACTCTACCAACACAGAAAGTCAAAGCACAGAGACTTATAAACAAAACAGCAAGGTACACTTTCCTAAATGACAAGTTATACAGGAAATCGATCACAGGACCACTACTCTGATGTCTGTCACCCTTAGAGGCTAGCCGAGTCTTGGGAACCATCCATAGTGGCATGTGCGGGAATCACCCAGGCGGAAAAACCCTCGCTTATAAAGCCCTGACTCTAGGGTACTATTGGCCGACCATGCAACGGGATACCAAAGACATTGTCCGCAGATGCGACAAATGTCAGAGGTTTGTACACCCATATGTCGACCCAATCACTAACCCCAATGACTAGTCCATGGCCTTTCGCACCATGGGGAATGTCGTCAGACTGCTTTCGGTGTCGGCGATAAAAAATTCCTCATTGTCACCGTCAACTACTTCACCAAGTGGGTCGAGGCTGAACCCCTATCCAAAATAGGACAGATCCAAATCGAAAAATTCATATGGGCCACTATCGTTTATAGATTTGACATCCCCAAGGTATTGGTCAGCCACAACAGAACACAGTTCGAGGGTAGTAAGGTCAAATAACTGCGCAAAAAACTGGGAGTCGAGCATCACTTCTTGCCAGGACACTCCAGGCTAACGGCCAAGCAGAAGTTACCAACCAAACAATCCTAGGAGCCATCAAAACGAAACTCAATGCGACCAAAGGAAAATGAGTTCTAGAGTTTTCGGGAATACTCTGGGCATATCGAACAACTAAATAAAACCCTACATGGGAGACATCCTTCGCCCTAGCATACGTGTCAGAAGCTATAGTATCAACATAACTTGAGGTTCCAACCTTTCAGACTGAAGAATTTAGACCAGATGGTAATGACAAAGCCTTGCGTGTGGGACTAGACCTCCTCGAAGAAAAACGAGACATGCCTCTACCAAGATAGTCGTCTGCCAACAACGAATGACCCAAGAAGGTCAAACAACGCGAATTCAAGGTGGGAGATTGGGTACTCAGGAAGACCCAACAAAACACCAAAGAAGTCGGAGCAGGAAAGCTGAATCCGAACTGGGAATGACCTTATAGAGTCGCCAAGGTCAACAAGCCGAGTACTTATTGACTGGAAGACGCCGACGGTGATGGGTAAAAACGACCATGAAATGTAGAGCATCTCAAAAAATATTATCAATAAAATAATTTTGCTTTTACAAAAAACTTTCACTGCTGCCCGTTACAATCCCCAACAGACCCAACTATGGCCAGACTCTAACATCTACCCAAAGCCTAATCCGTTCTGCACGGATCACGATGGCGTAGGAAGTGGGAGTCTAGTCAATGTTGGTCCGCTGATGACGATGACTTGCCAAGGGATCATTACTCTTTAACAGACATTGATCGTCGAACTTGCCAGGTAAGCTTAGTCAGTTCGCGACTGATGACGATGGTTTCTGGTGCCCAAAGCCTAATTCACTCCGTGCGGATCACGATGACGGAGGAAGTGAGAGTCTAGTCAGCGCTGGTTCACTGATGACGACAACTCGCCAAAGGATCATTTCTCTATAACAAATAATGATCGCCAAACTTGTCAGGTAAGCTTAGTCAATTCACGACTGATGACGATGACTTTTGGTGACCAAAGCCTAATCTGCTCTGCACGGATCACGACGGCAAAAGAAGTGGGAGTCTAGTCAGAGCTGGTCCACTGATGACGACGACTCGCCAAGGGTTCATTGCTCTCCAACAGACAATGATCGCCGAACTTGCCAGGTGTCAGTTCGCGACTGATGACGATGGCTTCTGGTGCCCAAAGCCTAATCCGCTCTGCACGGATCACGACTCCAAAGGAAGTGGGAGTCTAGTCAGCGTTGGTCCGCTGATGACGATGACTCGCTAAGGGATCATTGCTCTCCAACAGACAATGATCCTCGAACTTGCCAGGTAAGCTTAGTCAGTTCGCGACTAATGACAATGGCTTCTGGTGCCCAAAACCTAATCCGTTCTGCGCGGATCACGATGATGGAGGAAGTGGAAGTCTAGTCAGCGTTGGTCCGCTGATGACGACGATTTGCCAAGGGATCACTGCTCTCCAACAGACAATGATCGCCGAACTTGCCAGGTAAGCTTAGTCAGTTCGCAACTGATGACGATGGCTTCTACTTTCCAAAGCCTAATCCACTCCCTGATGATCACAATGGCAAAGGAAGTGGGAGTCTAGTTACCGCTGGTCCGCTGACGACGAAGACTCACCAAGGAATCATTGCTCTCCAACAGACAATGATCTCTGAACTTGCCAAGTAAGCTTAGTCAGTTCGTGACTGATGACGACGACTTCTGTTGCTCAAAACCTAATCCTTTTCCCGCGGATCATGCTGGCCGAAGGAATAAAAACAAAAGTTGACGCTAGTCCGCCAATATTAAGGGGTCATTATAGATAATGATTGGGGAGATACGGTCAACCCCTGACCAACAACAACCCTGCGGTCTACAAAGAACAAAAACAAGCATGACATGCAAGACAAAATAGTACTTTCATTCAAGCAAACATGTTTACATAATATCCGCCCAAGAAGGGATGTTACAAGCAATTTAAGAAGAATCATCCTCCTCATCTGTCAGCCACGCGGTACCAACATCCTCCCCTTTGTTAATCGGACAGCAAGCAACCCTCCTATAACGAGCAAAGTCGAGATCGATATCAAAGTGCTCTCCCCTAATCTGTTCTAGGAGCTCCAGTCTACCACGGACAACCTCGGACGAGATTCGCGGCCTCTTGCCCGGTGCATCAAACTCCATTGTATTCAATAAAGCCTCATAATGCGAACGTTCCTCTGCCAGCAACTGCTCAGCTTCCAAGGGGTAGTGCAACTCATCAATCATGATTTCTAGAAACTGTCTCTCAATGGCCCATTCTGCCTGTTTTTTCTCGACTTCTTCAGCCTTTTGCTAGGAAGACCACCTATCCATAGCAGTATCCAGGCACTCTAGCTTAGCCTTGGTCCTCCTCAGTTTGTCACGGGTCGACACCAAGTCAGACTCGGAAGCGCTCAGCTGAGCCCTCACTCCATCAACTACCGCGTCAGGAACAAAGAGCCTGACCTCCACCCCTGCGCGATTCATGATAGTTCCAGAACCCTCCGCCCGATAAAGGGCATCCGAGTACGACATCCGCATATAAAAAAAGGCCTTCTCCAGAGTAGAGACCACCCAACGGGCTTCGGGATGCAACGAGGTGGGTCCATGTGCCTCCATGGCACAAGTACCGAAAGAAGAGGTCATCGCGACATAAGTTTGTCTCTTCCTCGAGACAACAACAGGGGGTACATTCTCCTCGAGACAGCAACATGCTACGAACAACGTCACCTGGCATTACAACTTCTTCAACAGAAATTAAAGGAAGCGCAAAAAACTTCTTCTCTATCTGGTCCTCTTCCTCACTTAGAGCAAGGATGACAAACTTGTCTGAAACAAAGAAACAATGTCATTATCACAAAAAGAAACACGCAAGGATATACTACTTCAACGACCGAGGAAACTCACCAAGGTCAAACTGAAAGTATTGAGACACTTTGTGACGCTCGAGCCTGAAATAATCGGAGTCCGCAGAAGCCAAGAACCGACGCTTCTCCCAAAATTTAGCACTGCCTACAATCAGCCGCAGACAAGGAGGAGAGGTCAGCCTGTAAATGCCCTTGGAATCTAATCGAGCCCTAGTTAAGTGATGAATCATCGTTGAGGTCAATCGAAAGCCAGTATCGTGGGCCCTTAAGAGAATTGCTAATAGTATTTTGAACCCGCTAGGCATAATTTGAGCAGGAGGAATGCGAAGATAGGTAAAGAAGTGCCAGATGTCATCCAACACTGAAAATCAAAGCTAGGACTCAAACATACCCTGGTGCAAGCCTATAAACCCCTGAGGGGGTACAGTCGGGCCTAACACCCCGAACGTCGGGGCAATCAACTAATCCCCAGGGATACGGTACAAACTTCGAAGTCTAATCAACTCAGATTAGTCTACTAGACTGCTATAAAAGAAATTCATATAGACAAGGGATAACGAATTCTTGGGGGTAATTTTGACACTGTCAGCCATTAGAAGAAAATAACAAGTATTACGATTTGAAAGGATAGCACAAATCATAATGGAAAAGTCTTCAGAGCAGTAAATATTTATACGGGAAACAAATCGAACTTTCCCTCATCGAGCAGACGCATACTTATTAAATGTCATGCGTCACTCAAAACCGACATTTCAAGTCCAATCATCACAACGACAAAGTTGTCCATTCAATGAGTCAGTGGACTGCCTTGACACCCTACTAACTCGGGGGGAGTAGCTGATAATACATAAAAACGGTCATAGCCCTAAGCCGTACACCCGTCATGATAATCTTGAGAAACTACAGGCTTAAGCATCAGCCCAATACGGATCCAGCCCGAGCGGTTCTAAGCCAGTTCAACATCAGCCCACCAAACGGGCCTGGACTCTCATAGCATGCTAGCCCCACACGTCTCACAGTTGTCCTCAATACCCGTAAGTCCTCTTCAGGCAAGTATCTTGAAGATCTGCTTCGGAAGGGCAACTACAGTTGCTCTTTACTTTCGACTAGAAAGCAAATACCAGAGTATCTTCCACACAGAGAAACTTCCTTCTAAGGATTGTTATTGAATTGGGAACTTTCTCCCGCGTATCTAGGAGCACGGAGCTAACAGGGAACTTCCCTTCTACAACATGTCTCCTAATTAGAAAGGGATCTCCACGAATATCACCTCCTTAATCTACGCCTATGATGGCACTGATTATACCAGGACTCATTGCACTATAAATAAAACATGTGGTTGGTAAGCTAAGGTACGCTAAAAATTTTCTGTTATAATTTTACACCTTCCTAAAATCTTTGTCTGACTTTAGCATCGGAGTACCATCGACCACCCCACGGTGGTCTGTGGCTCATGTGTGCTACTTGCACAGATCAAACAGGTCAGTGAGACTATGTCAGATCAAGGAGTGGAAATCTACTGCATCATTTATATAAATAAACATATCAGGTCAGTGGGGCTATGTCAGATCAGGGAGTGGAAATCTACTGCATCATTTATATAAATAAACATATGAAATCGAGTATCCAAAAGTGAAGGATATACTTGTATCTGATCATTTCAGGGAAGATCAGCACATCTCCATTGGTGAGTTTGTTTTGATCATTTCCTTCAATTATCGCGAATCGATTATGTTGTTCAAACAAAGTCAAAACATAAAAAACTAAACAATCTGAGCTAAAACTCGAAGAATCTATTGTTTAATTCAACTACTAACTAAGGAACCTTTGTTTGAATATCTTTTTTGGGAGATTGCAGGGTTGGAGTGAACTCGCTCGAAAGATGATCATGCTCAGCAGATTCGACCTTACCAGGCCAGCTATCGGCGGTCTTGAAGCAAATAAAGACATGGCGATCGTACGGAGTCACTTTTCCAAGAAGGTCTCCTTTTTCATTTCAGGTCATTTGAAACCGAACTCGAGATCTTCATCAATGGAAGAATCAACGGTGGAAGCAGGAGGAAAAGGAATGGTGGTGGAGAGATCAACGGTGAAGGACAAGAGGTCTTCTTAAGATCCTTCCATGGCGGAAACTAGGGTTTTTAGAAAGATGATTGAGTGAGAGTGATGGATGAAGAAAACATAGACAAATGAGGCTAGGAAACCATGTTTTGTAAACATGTTTTGCAACCAGGATGATGTGGCATCGTTAGAGTGAGGTTTTTACAACTTTAAGATACACATAAATTCTTTGGGGATTTCATCATTCTTACGAAATCATGACACGTCATTATGGTTGCCAAACATGTTTACAAAACATGGTTTCCTAGCATTTTTCTAAGATATTTCATTTGCTGAAACCAAAAGAGAGAGAGACAGAGATATAGACACAATTTGCTGAAACCAAAAGATAATATATTTGTTGGTTGGAATTGTTGATTGAGTTCGATTGATGGAATTAACTTTTGCAACACTTGTTAACCTCTCTTTAAATGGAGTTGCTTGTTAACCTCTTTGATTGTTAGAGTAATACTACAGTGCACTGGTATCTTGCCTGGTGCTACCAGGCACCGTAGGATTGCATCGAGATCAGTGTTAACACTTATCCTATGGTGTCTTGTAGCAACCAGGCAAGATACCAGGTACTTAACCGGTGCACTTAAGAATTCTTGTGATTATTAATATCTTTGGGTGAAAAAAGTTTTAGCAAAATGAAAAATGAATAGTTTAAACTAAATTTTTTTTTTAATTTCTTAGTTATTTTTATAAAATGACTAATAGTAACTTAAGTCAATAATTAGTAGCATCTTTTTGGGTTACAAACTTATAACACAATAAATAATTACAAATTAAAAAAAATTGATGTTAATATAGGGATTGGTGGCGTCCTTTGGCAGAAATGGTGATGTTATTTAGTAGGGACCTTACTATTATTATTGCTAAAGTTTATTAATATTTTTTAACAATTTTTTTTTGAGTTTGACATTCGTTAGTATATACCTATTAGAGTTTGACACTCATTTTGAAAACTAATTGAGTCTAACACTAATTTTCTGACGCAACAATACCAGATCGAGTAATTGAACTCGATCTATTCTAAATTCAGCAAAATGAGAATTTGAAGCCATTTTCTAATTGACAAGTATGGACATGGAGAAAGTAAATAAAAATAAAAACTCACTGCACCAAATTCTAGGCAAACTAGGTGAACACCATTTGGTTATATATATTCACCTTTTTTTTGAAGAATTGAGAAGTTATGCTTCCTGTTTTGGTAAGCGCTGGCGGAATCTTGAGTCGGAGGAGACAAATTATCATGAAACAAAGCAGATAAGAGTCTGGAAACAAGCAAAATACAGAAAATAAAGGAAATGATAGTGAAGAAAAATACAAGTAATTCATTTCGATATATGCTTTCCTATTCGGAGGCTACTACTACGATTACAAACCAGTACTCCATACAAGCATAAGCCATAGCTACAACACAAGGAAAAAAAACCCACATCTATGTGGCACCCAATCATGTTAAGACATAAATTCTCTCTCATGTGCCACTCACCCCATTGCACCCAATCAAGTCCCCCATGCTTTAATACATTTTCTGCTTCTAAACCCTGGAAAAAAAAAATTTGACAAAGTTAGATGAGGATTTTAGTTGGGGCAAAACAAATAATTATTATAGGGCATCATCGCTTTGCCTTTCAAAGCCAGCACATCTATATGGCACCCAATCATGTTAAGACGAAAATCCTCTCTCCTATGCCACTCACCCCATTGCACCCAATCAAGTCCCCCATGCTTGAACACATTTTCTGCTTCCAAACTGTGAAAAAAAAATTGACAAAGATAGATGAGGATTTTAGTTGGGGCAAAACAAATAATTATTATAGAGCATCACTTTTCCTTTCAAAGCCAGCACATCTATGTGGTACCCAATCATGTTAAGACAAAAAATTTCTCTCCTGAATAGTTCGAGCCTAGACTTTCTTTTTGTTTCTTTATGGGAGGATTATACTAGGTCATGTAATTATCCTCCTGAATAGTTCGAGCTTTTGGGAGAATTGGTTAGTTCATGACAATTGATATCATAGCCAAAACCCCACATCCAAAGTTCAATCCCGGCAGAGGCGACCTATATTTAATTAAAATAATTTAGCTTGGTGATGTAATCATAAATAAAAAAATTTCTAGGCTGGGTCCCCCATGCTTTAACACAATATCTTGACTTCCAAACCTTAAAAAAATATTTAAAAATTAGATGAGGATATTTGTGGTTGTGTTTTAAAGAGAATGAGTAAAAGTATAAAAGAGCTCAACCATGACCAAAAAGTGGTTGATAGCCCTGGCTACCTGGACTTACTCGGGATACTATAGAACCAGGCCCTAGCGCTGATCAACGCTAGGGGGCTCTCTCTGTGTGTGTTTGTATTCGAGTGGTGGATTAAGATGATTTCTAGGATGATGGAGGCAGTGGCAGAGGCACATAAAGCCCAACGGGGGCAGTTGCCCCCTCTCAATTTTAAAAATTCTTTATAGTACACGGTCTAAGTGGGTCTCAATTGTTTGGGATTTGTTAAGATTGCCTCCTTCTATTTATCACATTTTCAAGTTGCCCCCTCAATTATGAAAATCTTTTGTAGTACAGGGTGTAAGTGGGTCCCAGTTGTTTAATATTTGTTACATTCCCCCCTTCTATTTATTACACTTTTGAAGTTGCCCCTACAATCATAAAAATCCTTTGTAGTACTTGGTGCAAGTGGAACCTAATTATTTGGGATTTGTTAGATTGCCCCTTCTATTTATCAAACATTTTCCAAGCCCCCCTTTTGCCTCCTCTATCTAATATAATGTATCAAATAGTTATTACAAATACATTACATTATGTAGTTTTGTACTTCATGTATATTGGTTTCCCTTAGTGACTAGCATAGATGGGTGATTATTTTGATTGATTTTTCTTAGAATACAACAAGTTGGTTGAAAACTCATTGAATGTCTTCTGAAATATTTTTAAAATACATCTTATGAAAAAAACCTATCTATATCTTACCTTAAATCTCTAGCATCAATCTTATTTTCAAATTAGATTCAATTAAAATTTCCAAACATTTGTCATGAATAACTTGATTGGTAGCTAACATACACTTTTATAATCTTGAAATTAGAATAAAATAAAACAATATAACTCATGATTCATGCAAATAAATGTTGTACAATATAACTCAAGATTCATGCAAATAAATGTTGTTAAGTTATTTTATGCTTTTTGCCCCCCCTACCCTTAATGAAATTTCTGGCTCCGCCACTGGATGGAGGGGTATTGAGGCTCCTTGGTGCGCCTGGCTGGCTCTCTGAACGTACTGTTGCTTTAAACATGATTTGTTGTTGTTAGCTTGGAAAGCAAAAGCAACACTTAGTGTCGTCGGTCCTATGAGGAAAAAAAAATGCACAAAGTAGTAAACTTTAAGAATTTGTTCTTTGTTCCATTTCTTAACCCATCTACTCATCATATGAAAAAATATTTATCTACTATAACTTTACTACTAAAATGTGATCTCTCTAAAGGGCTAGTTGGTGAGCCAGGTAAAAAAAAAAAAAAAAAAAAAGAACCAGAGATATTGATGCTAACATGTACCTTGCATTAGCATCATAATTTTTTTATATTTAATTTATCTTTTTTGTAAAAGCAAAGTTGCATTTAACAGTAGTTTTGCGTTGCTTTGTTTGGGTGCATCTTTGGGGTTTTTATACTTTTTATCCATTTTTCTTTAAAACACAACCACAACCACAACACACCTCCACAAAAGGGGTAAAAGTGTCAAAAAATCTCAAAGAGGCACCCAAACAAGGCAGCGTAAATTTTTTTTGCATATAAATATAAGAAAAACCAGTAACATGGCCATTGTTAAATAGGAAAGAATGGGAGGGATCTTTAACTTTACAACATATCTAGGCAGCCAGGTTTGGTAGTCACTTTTGGGTCAAGTTTTTATTTTTTTACACATCAACCCCTTCTTCAGATAGTATTTGTGGTTGTATTTTAAAGATAAGGGGTAAAAAGTGTCAAAAAAAAACTAGGCCCAAGTATGGCTACCAAACCTGGCTGCCTTGACTTACTCTCAACTGTATCATTATTTCAAGAGGCTACGAGCCATTTTTTTTTGTCATGGTTGGGCTCTTTTATACTTTTATCCATTCTTTTTAAAATGAAATTTTCTAGAGAGTCAAACCTGGTGGCCAGGCCCGATATCATCCATCATCCTCAAGATGCGCATCTCTAGGATGATGGTCGGTATCGAGATTGGCTCTATAGATTTTCTGCTTTAAAATACAATAAAAAACATCATTTATAGAAATAGTAGAGGTGTAAAAAGCCCAAACCCTGGCAAAAAAAATGGCCGGTAGCCCTAGCTGCCTAGAGTTTGCCTTATTTCAATCAGCAAACGAGGTCCATTGTTAGTGGAGGTCATCAAAAGTAGTCTTAAAATATAGTCTCAATTAGCAACAATTCTAGGGAGCCAAGTTTGGGAGCAAGTTTTGGTTATTTTACACTTCTACCCTTTTATAGATGGTGTTTGTGGTTGTGTTTTAAAAAAGAGTAAGTCTAGCCAACCAGGTTTGGTAGCCACTTTTGAGCCAAATTTTGATTTTTTTTTTTTTACTCATTCTCTTTAAAACACAACTATAAACACATCTATAGAAGGGGTAGAAGTATAAAAAAACCAAAATTTGGCCCAAAATGGCTACCAAACCTGATTGGCTAGAATTGTTGTTTAAATAGAGGGGTAAAAAAAAACAACCAAAAATGACTCCCTAGACCTACTCCTCAATAGGATACTCCAATAATTTTAGGCAATCAGAGCTACCAGCCATTTTTTTGTCAGGGTTTGGGCTCTTTACACTTTTACCCTTTTATAAATGATGTTTGTGGTTGTGTTTTAAAGAAAATGGGTAAAAGTGTAAAAGAGCCCAACCCTGACCAAAAAGTGGCTGATAGCCTTGGCTGCCTAGACTTACTTGAGATACTATATAGTCAGGCCCCTAGCGCTGTGTGTGTTTGTGTTTGATTGGTAGATTATGATGGTCTCTAGGGTGATGAAAGGGTATTGAGGCTCCCTGGCGCGCCTAGCCCCGCTCTCTAGACACAGTGTTGCTTTAAACATGATTTGTTGTTAGCTTGGAAAGCAAAAGCAGCACTTAGTAACATTGGTCCAATGAGAAAAAAAAAATGTAGTAAACTTTAAGAATTTGTTCTTTGCTCCATTTCTTATCTCATCTACTCATCATATGAAAAAGTATTTATCTACTATAACTTTACTATTAAAATGTGATCTCTCTAAAGGGCTAGTTGGTGAGCCAGGTAAAAAAAAAAAAAAAAAAAAAAAAAACCAGAGACATGGATGCTAACCTGTACCTTGCATTAGCATCATAATTTTTTTTTTTTTTTTTTTGTAAAAGCAAAGTTGCATTTAACAGTAGTTTTGCGTTGCTTTGTTTGGGTGCATCTTTGGGGTTTTTATCCATTTTTCTTTAAAACACAGCCACAACACACCTCCACAAAAGGGGTAAAATTGTCAAAAAATCTCAAAGGTTCACCCAAACAAGGCAGCGTAGAATTTTTTTGCATATAAATATAAGAGAAAACAGTAACATGTCCATTGTTAAATAGGAAAGAACGGGAGGGATCTTTAACTTTACAACATATCTAGGCAACTAGGTTTGGTAGCCACTTTTGGGTCAAATTTTTAATTTTTTACACATCAACCCCTTCTTCAGATGGTATTTGTGGTTGTATTTTAAAGATAAGGGGTAAAAAGTGTAAAAAAAAATAAAACTAGGCCCAAATATAGCTACCAAACCTGGCTGCCTAGACTTACTCTCAACTTTATCATTATTTCAAGAGTAAGTCTAGGCAGTCAGGGCTACCAGCCATTTTTTTTTGTCATGGTTGGGCTCTTTTACATTTTTATCCATTCTCTTTAAAATGAACTTTTCTAGAGAGTCAGGCTTAGTGGCCTGGCTCGATATCATCTATAGATTTTCTGCTTTAAAATACAATCTCAAACATCATTTATAGAAGGGTAGAGGTGTAAAGAGCCCAAACCTTGGCAAAAAAATGGTTGGTAGCCCTGGTAATCGTAGATACAGTTTAAGTCATTTCCTTATCTCAAATATTTAACTGAGACATCCATTTTTTTCCCTTTCTAATCGTAGATACAGTTTGGATTTTCTCAAGTATCGGGTTTCCCTCAGTGTGGCCTTCACTCGTTTGATATTAGCATCATCGAAAATTCTATTTTTTGTGGTAGTTTTAACCATTTGTCCAAATTTACAGGAGAAGCACACTCTTTCAAAGTAGAAAAGGTCTTATTTGAAGAGAAGTCTGATTACCAAAATGTTTTGGTATTTCAGGTATTTGACATACCCCCTTTTTTTTTTAGTTCTCATCATCATAATTTATATAATCAAAACATGTGTTATACTGTACAAAAAACAACATCAATCAGTGGATCAATCAAAGAGAAAGCTTCAGTTAATGCCTCGTAGCACAACTCCCTCTCCTTCTCAGACTCTTCTATCGCAGCACCTTCATAGCACTAGTCTCGACGTTCCAAGACTTTTGTTATGTTATTTCCCCATTTATTTGTTAGTAGGTTAATCGTAGTAGTACAGGCTGGCTGACGGGAATAAAATAATTTTGTAAAGATTAGTTGAGACAGAGAGATCAATGGAAGAAGCTTGAGGAACTCAGAAAGCTTCAACCATAGCAGGGTAAGGCAAAATTGTTTTCATCTGCTGCATTTCTTCTTCATCACCTTCCTCTGCCTCCCACAAAAAGTGTGCACATGATCCCAGCACAAAGCAATCAAGAGGAGATGCCTGAGCAACTCGATCAAAATAAACACCAGCTCTCTCTTCATCTTTATGAGCTTCCCATATGAGTTTCCCATATAGAGAAAGAACTTCTCCATCTCCTGGGCTGGCCAATATCGCTCTCCCATAACACTCCTCTGCTCTCTTCATATTTCTCTCAACCTCATGCAAATACTTTCCATTACTTTTGATATATTGATTATTGCCAATTAATCCATGTTTAAATTCTTCCTTTTTAGTCAGCAACTTATGGGAAGGTTCTTGTTTTGGATGGGGTAATCCAAGTCACAGAGCGAGATGAGTGTGCGTACCAAGAAATGATTGCTCCCCTTCCTCTTTGTTCCATTCCAAACCCTCGGAAGGTCTTTTTTAATCATCCTCTTGTGTTTAATTTTTATTTTATGGGCAGCATGTTTTGATCAAATATTGCATGCAGCTCAAGAAAATTGTAGTGCTAAGCAAACTGTATCTAGGTGGAATGTAAAAAATAGCTGAAGGCCTTCCTTGAGGCTTGTTTACTAATTTCAGGTATTGGTTATTGGAGGAGTCGATGGTGGTGTTCTGCGGGAGGTTTCTCGTCACTCTTCTGTGGAGCATATAGATTTGGACGGCAAGCACAAATGCTCTTATGTCCATTCAGTAACTTATGTGCTAATTTTTGTTTGTATTTCAGAGACGGTGATCTTCCTCTCATTGTGGAATGTGCATAGAATGTGAGTTTGCTTTATGGGCGCCTCAAATGAATGTGGTATGTGCATAGAATTCTAAATAGCAATGTCAAACTTTTCTCTAGGAACAACATCTTCCACTCCCTCTTTTACTAAATGGAACTAAACTTTTTGCAGGTGATGTATGTTGGGTCTTCCCAAGCTCGTTCTGTCATTAGGGAATATGAATTTTACTTCTCTAAACTGGGCAACCTTTCAGGATGCCTCTGCTGCGCTGGTCTATTGTTGCAAACTCAAAGGGATCTATTCAGTTAGTTTGTTACATGCATGAATATATGCCATCAAAACTTCAACTTATTTTTTTTCTTCTTGCTAACAGAGGACCTTGCTGGAGTTGAAGTACTTCACGGTCTTGATAAAGTCATTGACGGCGGAGCAGATGTTCTGACTCTAAAAAATCAGAGCATATTAGCTGATGGTGACATCAATGATGGTAATTATCGTTTGCCTGAAATTTTCTTTAAGGCAGTGTTTATCACATCTAATTCCTTAAAATCTTACAACGACATTCTGATTGACATAGCTTGATATGCTTGAAAATGTGAAAATTGGAGAGCAAAAGCAACGAGATGATGCTTACAAGGCTGCGAAGAAAAAAACCGGGATATATGATGACAAGTAAGATTGATCTTATTACTGTTGTATTTTTCTCATAGATGTGCTTCATACGACTAAAATATCTGCCATCTGTATTATTTCTTCTCAGGTTCAATGATGAGTCTGGTGCTTAAAGACAATCCTTCCACAGTATGATGATCCTGTTGATGACGAGGTTAGCTCCATGCCCTAGCATTGGATCTTTGTAATACCTTGTAATATATAGGCATATTTAGTAGATCATTTTATATTTTATTATTTATTTGTTCAGGTCGTGACTTTAGATGAAAGTGGGCGTTTTACTGGCAAAGCAGAGAAGAAGCTAGAAGAGGTAACTCTCAGCTCCTTCCCAGTGTAATGGTTGAATATAGGGGAATTTGTTGCGACAAATAATTAATTTCTAAGAGAAAAACTGTTACTGTTTCCAGCTTAGGAAAAGGATATTAGGTGTTTCCATGACCAGTGGGTTTGAGGATCTCAATTCATCAGGAAAGGTATCATCATACTACTATACACAAGAGGAAATGGTTCAATTCAAGAAACCCAAGAAGAAAAATGCACTCAGAAAGAAAGATAAACTTGATTAGATGCCCTTGAAGCAGAAGCTGTCAGTGCTGGACTGGGTGTTGGGGATCTTGGTTCTAGGAAAGATGGGAAGAGGCAAATCGCCAAAGAGGAACAAGAGCGATCTGAGGCGCAAAATAGGGAATGATGCATACCAAACAGCTTCGCTCCTATGGCTGGTTCAGATTAAATGTGAGTATTTTTTAATTTGATATTCTATTTGAAAGCTTCGCTCCTATGGCTGGTTCCCTGGTTCAGTCAAATATAAGGACTAATCTTAATCCTGAATATTGGAGCCTCAATTCATTAGTGCTCCTCAGCTAGGCCTTCTAGCTCATCAGATCTATTATATTCCAACCTAATTCAAATGTGGTCCATTGATAGCCTTCGTCCAGAGATTTTATAAGATAAGGACGAGTAGTATATATACTTATACATAAATACAAGATTGAAGTCATACATGCCATTGAGTTGAAAAGATGTTTAGTTAAGCCATTGTCTCACTTTTGTAATTGTACAGAGGGAGAGGCATTTGGCAGTATGCATACGATCCAAGATCGTCACTTCTTATCACTGCTGGGTTTGACTCTGCAGTGAAGGTGCATCTGTTGGATACTTCATTATCTATGGATTCAACTGATCAGAATGAAGTCCGAAAAGAGATCAACAACAGGACACAGATTTTTGCTATTTCTGTCCCAAATTTGTCAGATAAGGTTGGACTCATGGACAGGTATTGCCATTGACCCTTCAAGACTTTTTGTGATACCTACTGGTTTCTTGTGGTTCATTAATGTTGTTTTCATTCTGAATAATAACTGGGTGGAACTTAAAGAAGGCGTATCCATAAGAGACGTGGCATTCTTGGAGGTGGATGTTGAAACATTTGCTATCCAGTATAGTATCACATTTTTTGATTTATAAAGCAAAGATCTCCAAGATGGAGCAGAAAATGATTATTGAGACCTTTCATGTGTCGCATGTTGTATGGCCTCTTGGTTTATCCACTGGAAGTTAAATTTTCAATAGTGGCAATGTGTAATCCAATATGTATCATAGTTAAGCATGCATACTAATTTAACATTATGAGAATATTTGATGAGTGTGATTATTTCAGGTCTTGTATATTTATTAATTATTACTTGACTGTGCAAGATGTCCTTCCCTTAAATTATCTAGAGTTGAAAGTAGGAGTTTTTGCGTGTTCTTTGACTAAGGAGTTTGTGTTTTTCAATGTTTGATAATATCTGAATCCCTCAAGAAAACTTGTATTGGTGAGTTTTTTAGTCACCTGTGTCCATTATCCATTTATTGCTTCTGTTTATTTCAGTCAGCATGAGCTAGACTTGGTTTTTTACTTTCTCTGTTATGTCACTGATATGATGTACATTTGTTGGATTAATAGGAGTAAAAATTTGAGAACTCGAGTCATTGGATGCCCAAAGACCATTGATGGTAACCTGAAATGCAGGGAGGTTCCAACAAGTTTTAGATTTGATACAGCATGCAAGGTGATCATCTTATTGACTCGAATCTTGTTTGTTCAGTTTTTATTATTTGATGATTTGTCTGTTTTCAGTTTTTATTGTTTATAGTTTGTTCAGTTTTTATTAGCTGTTGACAGTTACTGGCTCTTTAACTTTAGTCTGATATATTCCTGAATGACATTATTCTTAATGTTTAGTTAGCTGTTTTAGAAGGAAATTTGTAATACATTTGTTAAAATAATGACAACTTTGGCGATTTTCTTTTACACTGTATTAGGATAGGATTAAAAGCTTTATCATATTCCTCAACTTCTTTCGTGTCTGGTTAGTGGATGAATCAATTCCATTCTTCTCAGATTAAGAAAAGGGAACAGCTTAAAGTTCTTTTGGATTGTCATAGAAGAATATGTTGTGGTTAGTATGTTCTATAAAGGACTGTAATGAATGATACAACTTGGACACTTAGTATGTTGGGTTTCATATGGAATTTTCATTCCGTTATACACCTAAAAGACTAATTTGTTTGCCTATATACAGGATGAGTTTGCTATTAGGTCCTCCAGGCTCTGGGAAGACCTCCTTACTGCTAGCTTTGGCAGGGAAGCTTGATTCAAAGCTAGAGGTATATATGGAGACCTTCTCGTCGCCTTTTCTGAGTTTCGTCATTGAAAGCCTACTCAATACTAGCTATTAATTTCATCTTCATATATGATGGTATTAATTTGATTTCTCTAATAACTATAGGTTTCTGGAAAAATTACCTATAATGGGCATGAAATGCATGAATTTGTTCCGAGGAAAACTTCTGCTTATATTAGTCAGAATGATCTTGACATTGGAGAAATGACAGTGAGGGAAACCTTGGATTTCTCTGCTAGATGTCAAGGTGTCGGGACTCAATATGGCAAGTCAAGAAAATTTTCAATTGATGCACATGGCTAAGATTCAAAAAGTTTATGATTTCATCCAAATGCACTAGAACACCGATATAATCGTGGTACTGAAAGTATGTGTTAGTTTTAGGCCAGAACATAAAAAAATTTCAAATTTTGATCATTTGCAGAGATGTTGAAGGAGCTGTCAAGAAGAGAGGTTGCTTGCTGCTGCTGCTGCTGTTGTTGCTATCATTGCTTGCTGCTGTCGTTGCTATCATTGCTTGCTGCTGAGTGTAAGATAACGCTTTTAAATGCCGTTTGATTTTTGTCAAATGCATACATTTATGATATCAGACAACAAATGAATGAAGCATGCCTACTCTCACTGGCAGTCTTGGTTATTGTGAGACCCTTGTGTGGGCGGACCTGAGGGGGAGGGCGAGGGTGAGGGTTGGAGCCCAATAGGCCCAACAGGCCCGTGGATCCCAAGAGGGGTTGGGCTAGCTACCAAAGGGGATCATAGTCCCACATCGCCTGGGTGCGGGATGGTTATGTGCTTTAAGTGTGCGAGGTCGCTCTACATGACAACACGCGTTTTAAAGCCGTGCGGGCTGGTTGGTAGCCCAAAGCGGACAATATGGTGTCATGTGGACCGGGTCGTTACAGTTGGTATCAGAGCCTGACCCAGCCGGAAGTGTGCCACGTGGAGGTGGGCCCTCGGGCAACGTGGACGTTGTGCTTGTGTGGCCAACGAGGACGTTGGGCCTTAAGGGGGGTGGAATGTGAGACCCTTGTGTGGGCGGACTTGAGGGGGAGGGTGAGGGTGAGGGTTGGAGCCCAATAGGCCCAACAGGCCCGTGGATCCCAAGAGGGGTTGGGCTAGCTACCAAAGGGGATCATAGTCCCACATCGCCTGGGTGCGGGATGGTTATGTGCTTTAAGTGTGCGAGGTCGCTCTACATGACAACACGCGTTTTAAAGCCGTGCGGGCTGGTTGGTAGCCCAAAGCGGACAATATGGTGTCATGTGGACCGGGTCGTTACAGTTATCTTGTGTTTTTCTTTCATAATCTTTTAGTTGTTAAGTTTATATCTCAAGTGTCAAAGCATTATTCATCCCTGGAGAAGGAAACTATAGTTATGTAATGCACTTACTAGGTGTTGTTGCCAGTGATTTCACTCTTGATCAAATCTGTAGGCCGTGTACATGTCTGCTAGTGCTTAGCAGTTAGCACTAAATGAAAAACATTAGACAGTATCTACTAACTTAAAGAGGCATTATCTTACTCAAATTGTTTGTACTTTTGTCTGGCACCTTTTTTCTTTGGAAAAGAAAATCCATCTTTAGGTCATTTGCTAACTTTTTAGTTGAGGTAAACGTAGTAATCAATGTTTGGGACTTCTAGTGTTCACTGTTATGTTGCCTCACTATAATGACAAATCAACTTGTGCTATTTGCAACCATTGTTGTTGCTTCCTTTATAAGTGTTGCAATTTTTTAAGAAATCTGTGGTATCCATTGTCCTTGTTCTGTTGTTTTGGCATAACATTGTTATTACTTCCTTTTCAAGTATTGCAACTTTTAAGAAATCTCATGGATCTGTGCCTTGATTCATAAACATACCATACCATCAGCTAGGAGAAGCACCCAGCTCTTCCAAGTGTCAATATTGAATGAATGTCATCATTCAGTGGCTTCATTGGTCAGTTTTTGATGATCTTTTACCCTGTAGGCTGCATGCAAGAATGCTCCCGAGAGTGGTGAAGCTAAAAGAGCAGCTGATTTGCTGTATGATACAACTTTGATTTCCAGTGGATACTCTGTAAGGACTCCCTTTGAAACTTGTTTCTGAACCAAACCTGTTTGATAATTACTTAACTCTATCTTGATAATATTTGCAGCCTGATTGTCCAGCTGATTTGGGTAACAAGATATATGAAATGATGGCAATTGCCCTTGGTGGGAGATGGGGAAGATCAGAAGAGTCTGATGCCACTAAAGAATCTGAAGCTGCTTCAACTGCCGAAGCCTCTGAAACAGAAGTCGTTGAGCCTTTAGAAGTGAGGGCAGAAAATTATCCTTGGAGTGATTGATAATTTTGATAGGTCCAAGTGTCATAAACAGAATTTTTAACTCCCAGACCTTAGAAGCAAAAAAGCCATTTTGTTAGAGAAGCGGGTGGTGTTATTGGCATGATTCTCATTGATCCAATGGGCAAAACCATCGCTTAATTTTCAGTTTGTTATCCCAAGTACCATAATTGTAATACATTATTTTTATTATTTGATAGATTTTGTGACTCGATGTAATACCGTTTATTAATTAATTACATTACTTTGCCTCCATTCATGGAAATTTTTAACTTTGGCACATTTAAATTTTTATTTTCTAGACATAAAACTTATGAGATGTGTAATAAAAAGCCATTTGATAGTAAAAAAAAAAAAAAAAAAAAAAAATTTGCTATGTATACTTACCATAGCGTTTTAAAAACGCTATGGTAGAGTCTACCATAGTAGTTTTAGAGTCTACTATAGCGTTTTTAAAACGCTATGGAAGAGGCTACCATAGCGATTTTAGAGTCTACTATAGCGTTTTTAAAACGCTATGGTAGAGTCTACCATAGCGGTTTTAGAGTCTACTATAGCGTTTTTAAAACGCTATGGAAGAGGCTACCATAGCGGTTTTGAAACGCTATAAAAGCCAAACTTACCATAGCGTTTTAAAACCGCTATAATATCCCCTGGGTCTATTATAGCGCCGGCTGTCATAGCGGTTACTAAACCGCTATGGTAGCCTACCATAGCGGTTTTTAAACGCTATTAATCACAATTTTTCTTGTAGTGATTGGAATACAAGTCAGGGCGCACTAACAATGTAGCTGATGCACTCAGTAGAAGGGCAGACCTTGCAGTGCTAACCCATACTGGTCCGAGTCACACCATCTTGGAGAAGATCAAAGTAGGCCTACAGACAGATCCACAAGCGAAGGCGATTATAGAGTTGATCAAGCAGGGCAAAACTCGACGGCTCTGGATAAAAGATGGAGCAATAATCACAACTGGTAATCGCCTCTATGTTCCGAGAACTTCGGGTTTGAAGAAAGAACTTTTGAGAGAATGCCATGACACTCATTGGGCGGGACATCCAGGTTGGAGATGAACACTTGCATTGCTAGAGAGGGGGTACTATTGGCCGCAGATACAGGAGGATGTAATGGCCTATGTTCGAACATGTTTTATTTGCCATCAAGATAAGGTTGAAAGAGATCGACCAGTAGGCTTACTAGATCCCCTGCCTGTTCCAACTCGTCCTTGGGAAAGTGTTTCCATGGACTTCATTACGGGGTTACCGAAAGTGGAGGATTTCAGGAGTATCCTTGTAGTTGTTGACCGATTCTCAAAGTATGTGACCTTTGTGCCGACCAGACTGACTTGCACAGCCGAAGATACGGCGCAATTGTTCCTCAAGCATGTAGTGAAGTATTGGGGACTACCCAAAAACATTGTTAGCGACCGTGATGCTCGCTTCGCAGGAAAGTTCTGGAAGGAGTTGTTCAAGCTCTTGGGATCCAAACTTAATATGTCAACAAGCCAACATCCCCAATCTGACGGACTGACTGAGCGTTTTAACTCTATGCTTGAAGAATACCTTCGTCATTTTGTAAGTGCAAACCAGAAAAATTGGGTGGGACTACTTGATGTTGCACAATTCTGTTTCAACTTACAAAAGAGCTCAGCTACTCACTCCAGCCCCTTTCAGTTGGTTACTGGTCAGCAACCATTGATACCACATACAGTACTTACCGGATACCAAGGACCCAGCCCAAGAGCTCTTGAATTTGTCAAAACTTGGCAGAAAAACATTGAAGTTGCTCGAGCCTATCTTGAGAAAGCCTCCCGTCACATGAAGAAATGGGCAGACAAGAAACGATGAATTAATCATTTTGAAGTCGGGGACTTGGTATTGGCGAAGCTAGATATGTTCAACAAGTATAAAGGACAGCTAGAGCACACAACAATCTGTTTCGCAAGTATGAGGGACCGGTACAGATTATTGAGAAAGTCGGCAAAGTCTCCTATCGCGTCAAGTTACCACATTGGCTCTGTTTCACCCATCCTGTCTTCCATGCAAGTAACTTAAAGTCCTACCATGTAGATGCCACTGATCCCACAAGAAATGTATCTACACGAGCATTGCCTAAGCATCCTACTAAGCAAGATTGAGAAGTGGAAGAAATCTTAGCTGACCGCCTCATCAACAACACAGGCCCGGATAGAGAGTATTTGGTCAAGTGGCAGGATGAACCTCCTTCAGAGATCAGTTGGGAGCCAGTCGAGCATCTGCTGCCATACCTCTCAAAGCTGGAAGAGTACTTGGAAAAGTTCACTGCGAGGACGTCAGCGAATTGAGTGTGGGAGAGTGTCAGGACTAGTATCATTGGTCAGAGAAACCAAGGTCATAGGTCTTTCAAGACTTTCCTAATGGTCTCAAAAAAATGATTAGCATCTATATTATAGGGGGGAGCTTTGAGCTCTTGACTGTGAGGACGTGTTGCCTCCATTGCATAGTCGTGCCAGACTGTACCGCTAGCATTTTTATTATTTTTTTTGCATTGTTTTTCAACTTCAAACTTGTATTTCCATCGATCGATAGCATCGAACTAGTCTTGATCAACGTCCTTCCGAACGTTCCTCCCCATTGTAATCTATTGAATGTGAATGAGAGCTTTTACTGACTATTGTACATTGTTATATTATCTACAGATTGATATTGTGCATTCTCAAGTTAATATTTGAGCCCGTCAAAGTTATTACTCATAGGCTTACTAGTGAATTGGATAGCTAGTGCCACACGGATTACTAGTCCGTGACAGCAGTAAGGGCTACCAGCCATTTTTTTTTTGTCATGGTTGGGCTCTTTTACCCTTTTATACATTCTCTTTAAAATACAATCTCAAACATTATTTATAGAAGGGGTACAAGTGTAAAGAGCTCAAACACATAACAAAAAAATGGTTGGTAGCCTTGACTGCCTAGAATTTGCCTTATTTCAACCAGCAAACGAGGCCCATTGTTAGTGGAGGTAATCAAAAGTAGTCTTAAAATATAGTCTCAATTGGCAACAATTCTAAGGAGCCAAGTTTGGGAGCAACTTTTGAGCCAAGTTTTAGTTTTTTTACACTTCCACCATTCTATAAATGGTGTTTGTGGTTGTGTTTTCAAAATGAGTAAGTCTAGCCAACCAGGTTTGGTAGCCACCTTTGGGCCAAATTTTGATTTTTTTTTAATATTTTTAACTCATCTCTTTAAAACACAACTACAAACACATCTATAAAAGGGGTAGAAGTCTAAAAAAACCAAAATTTGGCCAAAATGGCTACCAAACCTGATTGGCTAAAATTTGTTGTTTAAATAGAGGGGTAAAAAGTGTAAAAAAATAAAATAAAATAAAAACCATAAATGATTCCCTAGACTTACTCCTCAATGGGATACTCCAATAATGCTAGGCAGTCAAGGCTACCAGCCATTTTTTTGTCAGGGTTTGGGCTCTTTACACTTCTACCCCTTCTATAAATGATATTTGTGGTTGTATTTTAAAGAGAATGAGTAAAAGTGTAAAAGAGCTCAACCCTGACCAAAAAGTGACTGATAGCCCTGGTTGCCTGGGCTTACTTGGGATAGTATAGAGCCAGGCCCCTAGCGCTAGATCAGCGTCAGGGGCTCTCTGCGTGTGTTTGTGTTCGATTGGTGGATTAAGATGATTTCTAGGATGATGGAGGCAGTGGTGGAGGCACATAGAGCCCATGGGGGGCAGTTGCCCCCTCTCAATTTTGAAAATTCTTTATAGTACATAGTCTAAGTAGGTCTCAATTGTTTGGGATTTGTTAAGATTGCCCCCATCTATTTATCACATTTTTCAAGTTGCCTCTTCAATTATGAAAATCCTTTGTAGTAAATGGTGTAAGTGGATCCCAGTGGTTTAATATCTGTTACATTGCCCCCTTCTATTTATTACACTTTTGAAATTGCCCCTTCAGTTATAAAAATCCTTTGTAGTACATGGTGTAAGTGGAACCTAATTATTTGGGATTTGTTAGATTGCCCTTTCTATTTATCAAACATTTCCCAAGCCCCCCTTTCGCCTCTTCTATCTAACATACTGTATCAAATAATTATTACAAATACATTACATTATGTAGTTTTGTACTTCATGTATATTGGTTTCCCTTAGTGACTGTCATAGATGGGTAACAGTATTTTGTTTGATTTTTCTTTGAATACAACAAGTTGGTTGAAAACTCATTGAATGTTTTCTGAAATATTTTTAAAATACATCTTATGAAAAAAATCTATCTATATCTTACCTTAAATCTCTAGCGCCAATCTTATTTTCATATTAGATTCAATTAAAATTTCCAAACATTTGTAATGAATAACTTGATTGGTAGCTAAAATACACTTTTATAATCTTGAAATTAGAATAAAATAAAACAATATAACTCATGATTTATGCAAATAAATGTTGTACAATATAACTCAAGATTCCTGCAAATAAATGTTGTTAAGTTATTTTATGATTTTTGCCCCCCCCCCCACCCACCGTTAATGAAATTTCTGGCTCCGCCACTGGATGGAGGGGTATTGAGGCTCCCTGGCGCGCCTGGCTGGCTCTTTGAACGTACTGTTGCTTTAAACATGATTTGTTGTTGTTAGCTTGAAAAGCAAAAACAACACTTAGTAATGTCGGTCCTATGAGGAAAACAAAATGCACAAAGTAGTAAACTTTAAGAATTTGTTCTTTGCTCCATTTCTTATTCCATCTACTCATCAAATGAAAAAGTATTTATCTACTATAATAACTTTACTACTAAAATGTGATCTCTCTAAAGGGCTAGTTGGTGAGCCAAGTAAAAAAAAAAAAAAAAAACCCAGATATATTGATGCTAACCTGTACCTTGCATTAACATCAAATTTTTTTTTTTTTAATTTATCTTTTTTGTAAAAGCAAAGTTGCATTTAACAGTAGTTTTGCGTTGCTTTGTTTGGGTGCATCTTTGGGGTTTTTATACTTTTTATCCATTTTTCTTTAAAACACAACCACAACCACACCTCCACAAAAGAGGTAAAAGTGTCAAAAAATCTCAAAGAGGCACCCAAACAAGGCAACGTAAAATATTTTGCATATAAATATAAGAGAAACCGGTAACATGGTTATTGTTAAATAGGAAAGAATGGGAGGAATCTTTAACTGTACTACATATCTAGGCAGCCAAGTTTGGTAGCCACTTTTGGGTCAAGTTTTTATTTTTTTACACATCAACCATTTCTTCAGATGGTATTTGTGGTTGTATTTTAAAGATAACGGGTAAAAAGTGTAAAAAAAAAAAAATCTATGCCCAAATATGGCTACCAAACCTGGTTGCCTTGACTGACTCTCAACTTTATCATTATTTCAAGAGGCTACCAACCATTTTTTTTGTCATGGTTGGGCACTTTTACACTTTTATTCATTCTCTTTAAAATGAACTTTTCTAGAGAGTCAGGCCCGATATCATCCATCATCCCCGAGATGCGCATATCTAGGATGATGGACGATATCGGAACTAGCTCTATAGATTTTTTGCTTTAAAATACAATCACAAACATCATTTATAGAAAGAGTAGAGGTGTAAAGAGCCCAAACCCTAGCAAAAAATGGTTGGTAGCACTGGCTGCCTAGAGTTTGCCTTATTTCAATCAGCAAATGAGGTCCATTGTTAGTGGAGGTCATCAAAAGTAGTCTTAAAATATAGTCTCAATTGGCAACAATTCTAGGGAGCCAAGTTTGGGAGCAACTTTTGAGCCAAGTTTTGGTTTTTTTTTACACTTTTTACCCTTTTATAGATGGTGTTTGTGGTTGTGTTTTAAAAATGAGTAAGTTTAGCCAACCAGGTTTGGTAGCCACTTTTGAGCCAAATTTTGATTTTTTTTATATATTTTTTACTCATTCTCTTTAAAACACATCTATAGAAGAGGTAGAAGTATAAAAAAACCAAAATTTGGCTCAAAATGGCTACCAAACCTGACTGGCTAGAATTGTTGTTTAGATAGAGGGGTAAAAAGTGTACAAAAAAAATGACTCCCTAGACCTACTCCTCAATGGGATACTTCAATAATTCTAGGCAGTTAGAGCTACCAATCATTTTTTTGTCAGGGTTTGGGCTATTTACACTTCTACCCTTCTATAAATGATGTTTGTGTTTTAAAGAAAATGGGTAAAAGTGTAAAAGACCCAACCCTGACCAAAAAGTGGTTGATAGCCTTGGCTACCTAGACTTACTCGAGATACTATAGAGCCAGGGCCCTAGCGCTAGATCAACGCTAGGGGCTCTCTTTGTGTTTGATTGGTAGATTATGATGATCTCTAGGGTGATGAAGGGGTATTGAGGCTCCCTGGCGTGCCTAGCCCCGCTCTCTAGACGTACTGTTGCTTTAAACATGGTTTGCTGTTAGCTTGGAAAGCAAAAGTAGCACTTAGTAACATTGGTCCAATGAGAAAAAATAAAAATTTGTAGTAAACTTTAAAAATTTGTTCTTTGCTCCATTTCTTATCTCATCTACTCATCATGTGACAAGTACTTATCTACTATAACTTTACTATTAAAATGTGATCTCTCTAAAGGGCTAGTTGGTGAGCCAGGTAAAAAAAAAAGAACCAGAGACATGGATGCTAACTTGTACCTTGCATTAGCATCATATTTTTTATTATTATTATTTTTTTTGTAAAAGTAAAGTTGCATTTAACAGTAGTTTTGCGTTGCTTTATTTGGGTGCATCTTTGGGGTTTTTATACTTTTTATCCATTTTTCTTTAAAACACAGCCACAACACACCTCCACATAATGGGTAAAAGTGTCAAAAAATCTCAAAGAGACACCCAAACAAGGCAGCGTAGAATTTTTTTGCTTATAAATATAAGGTATAATTCTAGGGAGCCTGAGTTTGCTGCCTGGGGGCGAAATTACCATTTTGCCCCTCCTTTGTTGTGGTTATATTTAAAGAGTGTTTAAAGAGGCAGGGGCAAAGGTGTAAAAATGTCGGCCAGGCGTGAAATCCAAGCCGGCTACCCAGGCTCCCTAGAAGCACTCAAATATAAGAGAAACCAATAACATGGCCATTGTTAAATAGGAAAGAATGGGAGGGATCTTTAACTTTACAACATATCTAGGCAGCCAGGTTTGATAGCCACTTTTGGGTCAAGTTTTTATTTTTTTACACATCAACCCCTTTTTCAGATGGTATTTGTGGTTGTATTCTAAAGATAAGGGGTAAAAAGTGTAAAAAAAAAATAAATAAAAAAAAATAAAAATAAGCCCAAATATAACTACCCAACCTGGCTGCCTAGACTTACTTTCAACTTTATCATTATTTCAAGAGTAAGTCTAGGCAGTTAGGGCTACCAACCACTTTTTTTTGTCATGGTTGGGCTCTTTTACACTTTTATCCATTCTCTTTAAAATAAATTTTTCTAGAGAGTCAGGTCTGGTGGCCTGACCCGATATCATCCTCGAGATGCACATCGTTAGGATGATGGACGGTATGGGGCCTGGCCTGGCACGGGACTGACTCTATAGATTTTCTGCTTTAAAATACAATCACAAACATCATTTATAGAAGGGGTAGAGATGTAAAAAGCCCAAACTCTGGCAAAAAAATGGCTGGTAGCCCTTGCTGCCTAGAGGTTGCCTTATTTCAATCAGCAAACGAGGTCCATTGTTAGTGGAGGTCATCAAAAGTAGTCTTAAAATATAGTCTCAATTGGCAACAATGCTAGGGAGCCAAGTTTGGGAGCAACTTTTGTGCCAAGTTTTGGTTTTTTTTACACTTCTACCCTTTTATAGATGGTGTTTGTGATTGTATTTTAAAAATGACTAAGTCTAGCCAACCAGGTTTGGTAGACACTTTTGAGCCAAATTTTGATTTTTTTTTATTTTATATTTTTTACTCATTCTTTTTAAAACACAACTACAAACACATCTATAGAATGAGTAAAAGTATAAAAAAAATCAAAATTTGGCCCAAAATGGCTACCAAACCTAACTGGCTAGAATTGTTGGAAAGCACATGCAGCACTTAGCAATGTCGGTCCAATGAGAAAAAGAAAAAAAAAAGCACTGAGTAGTAAACTTTAAGAATTTATTCTTTGCTTCATTTCTTATCCCATCTACTCATCATATGAAAAATTATTTATCTACTGTAAGTTTACTACTAAATTGTGATCTCTCTAAAGGGCTAGTTGGTGAGCCAGGTAATAAAAAAAAAAAGAAAAAAGAACCAGAGACATGGATGCTACCCTGTACCTTGCATTAGCATCAAGAGATAGTACTAAACTTAAGCAATTTTCTTCCAGGGATCTTCTTCAGGCCATCACAGATCGCAAGAACACACCCCTTCATATTGCTGTGCAGTTTGGAGACATAAAATGTGTAGAAAACATCTTCGACAAATCCCCGGATCTGTTAAGACAAAGCAATTCGAGTGGAGACACTGCACTACATATTGCTGCAAGGAACGGGTTAGTTGAAGTTGTCAAATTTATTCTTGATTACGAGCCCATAGATATATTCTCGATTGAGAGTCCCAAAGGATATGAAAGGCTAACCAGGAGGGTTAATGAGAAGAGAGACACTGCTTTGCATGAGGCAATGCGAAATGGCCAGAGTCAGATAGTGGAACTTCTAATTGAGGATGATACCGAGTTTGAATATAATGCCAATAACGCTGGTGAAACACCAGTTTATTTGGCTACCGAGGCAGGATTTTTAGACATGGTGAAGAAGATCCTAGATAATTGTGAATCTGTAGCTTGTGGAGGCCCTGGTGGTAGAAACGCTCTTCATGCAGCCATACTCCTCGACGAAACAGGCAAGTAACAATGCATATTGTCAAACTTTTTAATGCAAGTTGATCTAAGTCTATTTCTGCTCTTGCTTTGAACTTAAAGGCTTATGAAAGGCTTAAAATTATAAATTGGGTTTTTGTAGTATAACTTTGTTCATAAGCTTTATTTCCCTTTCCCCAATTCTGGTGCGTCAGATCTGCGCCAGGCCTAGACAATTCAATATTCTCAAGATGTGCATAATCTCACATCTCAAAAATTGGAAATGGTAGAGAGCTAGGCCTGGAGCAAATCTAGCGCACCAGGCCTGACTGACACTCTAGACTTCTTCTTTCCCTTTTATACTGTGAGAGAGTCCTTGTTTGGCTAAGCACGTAGTTTAGAAAAAGAGATCTTAATCAAGATCATTTTTCTAGTTGGGGGCGAATGTTTGATCATTTAATTAAGCGATCAAACCAATTCAGATACGGTAGTACCTCAATTAATCTTGGATTCATTGCAGATATATGCAAGCTGTTGTTAGTAAAGAAACCGGAATTAATTAGAGAAAAGGACTACAGCAACTGGACACCACTTCATTGTGCTGCATGTACAGGAGCTATACAGATGATAGAGAAGATCACAGAACAATTCCCGGATAGTTGGGAGCTGCTAGACAGTAAGGGTCGAAATTTTCTTCATGTCGCTGTTGTTCATCAACAAGCTATGGTTGTCAAATACGTTTTGAAATCGGATAAGTCAGTTAAAGACCTTCTTAATGAGCCAGACTCGGATGGGAACACTCCTTTACATCTTGCAGCCTATTCTGCAACCGAAGTATTTTTACTTCTAGTTCTCGATGATAGAGTGAATAAGAATGCCATGAACAAAATGAATTTGACAGTAAGAGACATCGCAGTTGAGGTATCTATCTTTGCCATTAAAAGCAAGTTATTACAATTGAGATTATCCAATTCTAGGCATACTAGGTGAACATCATTTGGTAATATATATATAAATTGATTGTACTCCAATGTTCTCACTTTTTTTTTTGAAGAAAGGAGAAGTTATGCTTCCTGTTTTGGTAAGCGCTGGCGGAATCTTGAGTCGGAGGAGACGAATTATCATGAAACAAAGCATATAAGAGTCTGGAAACAAGCAAAATACAGAAAATAAAGGAAATGATAGTGAAGAAGAATACAGGTAATTCATTTCGATATATGCTTTCCTATTCGGAGGCTACTACTCCGATTATACAGTACATGTCCCTTAATTCTGTTTACCATACTAAAACCCTGTCATCCCATGTTCTGTTTTCTGCCATTATCTCCTTACTGAGATGTTATGTAATGTATGTATAATTGATTGGTTACTGAGCTGTTGCATTTCCAGATAATAGCAATTTTCAGTCTCCACTGCTAATGAAGTTTGTGCCTTGTATCAGATTTTATGATATTTTAAATTTTAGGGGATGGTTGATTGCCCCTAAATTTAGGAAAAAGTTGAATGTGAAGTTAAAATCGGGGATGGTTTAGAGGATACATTGGAGCATGCAGTTTCTCACATGAGAGCATCTTCAAACATTCCCCTAAAATAGTCAAAAAGCTATTTTAGGGGTTTCATTGAAACTGCTTGCTCTTTAGCGCCCAATTCTAGGCACACATTCAGTTTCAACCACATTGTTATTTGCCCATTAAAAATTTCTGATTAATTGTAAAAATATGAATGTAACCACGGTTAAAAGAGAAAGAAGAGCTTCCCATTTTATGAGAGAAGTAATAGCATGAAGACAAAAGTTTAATAAACTTAAGTTCGAACTTCGACAATCCTATACAATCAATTTGCACATCTATTTTTGAAGAGGAAGGGAATAGGAAGCTTAGCTCTAATGATGGTCACCGAAATTTTCAAATAGCTGAGCTGAAGGTTTTGTTCCCTAAGGTCCTCCAAGCATTGCGTTCTCTATGTCTTCTCTGCTAAGTGCATAACTGAACCTTCTCTCCACATCCAAGATTCCCAGGACTTCTTTTTAGATACCTGCATCACAGACAAAAATTGTCAGTCTACAACCAGTTGGTTAAAGATAATCAGAACCTAACACAGAATTATTTAACATCAATGTAATAGGGCATCAAAATGAAAATGCACCGGCAAACAGGTTTACCACTATCGAATTCCTTTTAAGTATGCCTATTATAGCCAGAAAATATTTGCTAGAAACTGTTGTAGACTAACATTGTTCAACACTTTCTTCATTACATAGATTCAAAACTGTTGTAGAAAATATTTGGATTGTAAAATTTTCAGTGAATTGGATTCAAAATATTTCCTTACATAGATTCTCAAAGAAAAACACAAGTTTTTAATGAGAATATCAATGAACATATCCTCCTCAGACAAACATCTCTGCAAAGAAGCGTCTTTTTCAAAATGGTGAGATCGTTCTTTCTGGTCTGGGTTGTTGCTCATCCAATAATATGTTGTGTTGAAAGTGCTAAGGAATGCAATTCATAAACATTATCTTGATCAGCAAAACAAATGCAACTTGATTACTAAAATAGAAGAGAGATGAGTGAGAAGCTCATGGAAGAGAAAGATTACTAAAACAAAAAAACAGTTAGTGGGTAAACATTTCCCTCCCAATCAAACATGCAATCCGCAGAGGAATTGTCGTTTAAGAACCCTCGAATAATCCCCCAAGACCAAAGTAAACCCTTGATAGTTATACATAGCTGCAAATGATATTTTACTTTTACCCTCAAAGATGTGTACGTTTCTATCTTTCCAGATTAGCATTAGGAATTGGTTTCTCCTTAGCTGAGACTAATTGGCAAAAGTATTGGCACCGAACATATGCTCCCCCTCCCCCCCATTAATGTATTATAGAGTCAAAAAAGTAAATCTTGTTCATAACATTAAATTCAAAAACAAAAAAATTAATAGAAAACACCATCTATTCGTATGAGAGTGAGATCGCATATAAACTACACTGAATCGAATCATTATAGACTAATTCATTAAAACCCATCAACAAGCAAGAATTATAATCATGAAATCAATAAACAAAACCCTAAAAATCTCATCCATCAAATACTTAATAAAATAAACAAAATTACTTACCTTATACAAAGATCAGTGAAGTCGAGCGAAAGCTGGGCATACCAATCAGGCTTCTCAATCAACCAAACAGCTCGATTTTCTCTACTCTGATAAAACCCAAATTTCTTCAACCAAGCTTCAATACAAGGCAAGCTATGAGAGTACAAAGGCTTCTTCTTTACAGGGAGCTTCTTATGCCACTCCTCGTCAGTCGCAGAGAGCTCTGTTTCGGATGATTTTCAGCAAATTAGAGTTCTTCTGCTCAAATTGGATGAAGATAGAGGTTTGGGGCAAAATGGGGTTTTGATGGAAGGACAAAAGGTGTTAAATTTATGGGCATTTGCAGACTATATATTTCATCATCTTAAATAATGTTTACTTACCCAAATTCCTGATTTGTCTTCAAATCTATCTATATTTAAATATGTAGTCTCTACTTGATGTGTTATTTGACGTAGGTATGTTTCCCTGAATTAGAACTGAATGCCAGAATAGTTCTTAGCAAAACTATACCGATAATTATTGCTGGTAGTAATTACAATTGCTAACAGCACGTTTTATAGGTTCTTGGAAAATGTCAGCTTCAAGATGCTGTAAAAGAGAAAGAAGAGGGACTGGATGCTTTGGGTAATATTTCGAGTTTGTGGGATTGATTAATTAGAACTAGGATCAATCTAATCTGAAAAACCTGATGTTTGCAGTTGCGGATGATGGATTGAATTGGAGCATGGGACAGCGCCAGTTGTTTTGTCTAGGTCGTGCTCTGTTAAGGAGAAGTCGCATATTGGTGCTTGATGAAGCCACTGCATCCATTGACAATGCAACTGACACAATTCTCCAGAGAACTATAAGGACGGAATTTGCAGACTGCACTGTGATCACAGTGGCTCATAGAATACCCACTGTGATGGACTGCACCATGGTGCTTGCCATGAGTGACGGTGAGTTTTAATATTCTAGTTAGTTATATGTATATCGATTTATTAGCTTAGTGAAGATATTGAGTTTGACACTGAAACTGGCTAAACCCCGGGAGAGGTTTCTGCAGAAAAGTTCCTAAGGAAAGGTCTCGTTTATAATGTTTTCAGGAAAAATAGCGGAGTACGACGAACCAATGAAGTTGATGAATAGAGTGGACTCGTTGTTCGGTCAGCTTGTTCGAGAATACTGGTCCCATTCAGCAGATTCAAGCTGAAGTTAGCTGCTCGCTAGCTGAATTAGCTCATTTTCCTTTGTCCAGACAAGGAAACGATGTTACAACTTTGGATCCTTAGAAAGCAGATGCAACAAAATGATCCAAAGATTTTGATTTGTATGCCTAGCTTCTTTACCAAAATGTAGTTTTTTGTGGGTAATATGAATAACCCCACTTGTATCCATTACTGCATCAAGAAATGTACAAATTAGGTCTATTCTTCTATCGGAATCAATTCTCCATTATTAGAATCTTGATGTTCAATTAACAATGTATTTGTGACTTAAAACAAAAACAAGTTGGTTAATTTTTAAAACCATCATGAATTTTTAAAAGTTTGCGGTTTTGTGACAAAGTAGTTTAAATAGAGGGGTAAAAAGTGTAAAAAAAAAAAAACCAAAAATGACTCCTAGACTTACTCCTCAATGGAATACTCCAATAATTCTAGGCAGTCAGGGCTACCAGTCATTTTTTTGCCAGGGTTTTGAATTCTTTACACTTTCACCCATTCTATAAATGATGTTTGTGATTGTGTTTTAAAGAGAAAGAATAAAAGTGTAAAAGAGCTCAACCCTGACCAAAAAGTGACTGATAGCCCTGGCTGCCTAGACTTACTCGGGATATTATAGAGCTAGGCCGATTAGCGCTAGGGGCTCTTTGTGAGTGTTTGTGTTCGATTGGTGGATTATGATGATCTCTAGGATGAGGGAGAGGTATTGAAGCTCCCTGACGCGCCTAACCTGACTTTCTGGATGTAGTGTTGCTTTAAACATGGTTTGTTGTTGGTAGCTTGGAAAGCAAAAGCATCTTTTAAGTAACGTCGGTCCTATGAGAAAAGAAAAGGAGAAAAAAAGCACAAAGTAGTAAACTTTAAGAATCTGTTCTTTGCACCGTTTCTTATCAAATCTACTCATCATATGAAAAAATATTTATCTACTATTACTTTACTACTAAAATGTGATCTTTCTAAAGGGCTAGTTGGTGAGTCAGGTAAAAAAAAAAAAGCAAAAAAAAACAGAGACATGGATGCTAATTTGTACCTTGCATTAGCATCATAAATTTTTTATTTTTTTGTAAAAGCAAAGTTGCATATAACAGTAGTTTTGCGTTGCTTTGTTTGAGTGTCTCTTTGACGTTTTTACACTTTTTACCCATTTTCTTGAAAACACAACCACAACACACTTTCATAGAAGGGGTAAAAGTGTCAAAAAAATATCTCAAAGAGGCACCCAAACAAGACAACGTAGAATTTTTTTGCATATAAATATAAGAGAAACCAATAACATGGCCATTGTTAAATAAGAAAGAATGGGAGGGATCTTTAACTTTACAACATATCTAGGCAGCCAGGTTTGGTAGCCATTTTTTGATCAAGTTTTGGTTTTTTTTACACCTCAACCCCTTCTTCAGATGGTATTTGTGGTTGTATTTTAAAGATAAAGGGTAAAAAAAAAAAAAAAAAAACTTGATCCAAATATGACAACCAAACCTGGCTGCCTAGACTTGCTATCAACTTTATCATTATTTCAAGAGTAAGTCTAGGCAACCATTTTTTTTTTGTCAGGGTTGGGCCCTTTCACACTTTTATCCATTCTTTTTAAAATGAACTTTTCTGGAGATCCAGGCCAGACCCAATATTGTCCATCATCCTTGAGATGCGCATCTCTAGGATGATGTACAGTATCGAGCCTAGCTCTCTAGATTTCTGCTTTAAAATACAATCACAAACATCATTTATAAAAGGGGTAGAGGTGTAAAAAGCCCAAATTCTGGCAAAAAAATGACTGGTAGCCATGACTGCCTAGAATTTGCCTTATTTCAATCAACAAACGAGGCCCATTGTTAGTGGATGTCATCAAAAGTAGTCTTAAAATATAGTCTCAATTGGCAACAATTCTAGGGAGCCAAGTTTGGGAGCAACTTTTGAGCCAAATTTTGGTTTTTTACACTTCTACCCTTATATAGATGGTGTTTGTGGTTGTGTTTTAAAAATGAGTAAGTCTAGCCAGTCAAGTTTAGTAACCACTTTTGAGTCAAATTTTGATTAAATTTTTTTTTTTACTCATTTTCTTTAAAACACAACTACAAACACATTAATAGAGGGGCAGAAGTATAAAAAAACCAAAGTTTGGCCCAAAATTGCTACCAAACCTGACTGGCTAGAATTGTTGTTTAAATAGAGGGGTAAAAAGTGTAAAAAAAAAAACCAAAAACGACTCCCTAGACTTACTCCTCAATGGGATACTCTAATAATTCTAGGCAGTCAAAGCTACCAGCCATTTTTTGGCCAGGGTTTGGGCTCTCTACACTTCTATTCCTTCTATAAATGATGTTTGTGGTTGTGTTTTAAAGAGAAAGAGTAAAAGTGTAAAAGAGCCAAACCCTGACCAGAAAGTGACTGATAGCCTTGACTACCTAGACTTACTCGAGATACTATAGAGCCAGGCCCCTAGCGCTAAATCAGCACCAGGGGCTCTGTGTGTGTGTTTGTATTTGATTGGTGAATTATGATGATCTCTAGAATGATGGAGGGGCATTGAGGCTCCCTGATGAGCCTGACTCTCTAAATGTAGTGTGGTTTTAAATATGGTTTATTGTAGTTTGCTTGGAAAGCAAAATCAGCACTCAGTAATGTCGGTACTATGAGAAAAAAAAAAGAAAAAAGAAAAAGCAAAAAGCAAAAAGCAAAGAATTTGTTCTTTGCTCCATTTCTTGTCCCATCTACTACTAAAATGTGATCAATCTAAAGGGCTAGTTGGTGAGCCAGGTTAAAAAAAAAGAAAAAAAGAAAAAAAAAACTAGAGACATGGATATTGCATTACCTTGCATTAGCATCAAGAGATATTGCTAAACTTGAGCAATTTTCTTCCAGCGATCTTCTTCGGGCCAAATCAAATCGCAAGAACACACCCCTTCATATTGCTGTGCAGTTTGGAGACATAAAATGTGTAGAAAACATCTTCGACAAATCCCCGGATCTGTTACGACAAAGAAATTCAAGTGGAGACACTGCACTACATATTGCTGCAAGGAACGGGTTAGTTGAAGTTGTCAAGTTTATTCTTGATTGCGACTCCAAATATTTAAAACGTGGATATGAAAGGCTAACCAGGAGTGTTAATGGGAAGGGGGACACTGCTTTGCATGAGGCAGTGCGAAATGGCCACAGTCAGATAGTGGAACTTTTAACTGAGAATGATACCGAGTTTCAATATGATATCAGAAACTTTGCTGAAACACCAGTTTATTTGGCTACCGAGGCAGGATTTTTAGACATGGTGAAGAAGATCCTAGATACTTGTAAATCTGCAGCTTGTGGAGGCCCTGACCGTAGAAACGCTCTTCATGCAGCCATACTCTGTTGAATAAATCAGAATATAAAACTCTAATTTATCAAGAAGAAGAAAAACACTCTTTAGAACAATCTCACAAAATTGCAAAGAAGAGAAACTCTTAAGAAGGCTTTCTAATGCTTTCTTCTTAAGCTTACATTTTTGGATGATGAAACTCAAATACAAGGGGTGGGTTTTATAGGTTACAAGAACCAATCTAAACCACTCATTAAAATAAACACAAATTAATCTAGACCACTGAAATTAAATAAGGCTTACCTAATTCTCACCTAACTAAAATGATGTAAGTAATGACATCACATTAATTTGGTGTGGGCTTATTTTTGGTTTGAATTTTGGGCTTCAAACACACTTGGGCTTGGGCTAATATTGATTTTTAACACTCCCCCTCAATGTTAGCCCACATTCTCTGAATCATGCCAAGTTGACAGCGGAATTGTTCAAACTTTCCAACACTCAATCTTTTAGTAAACAAATCCGCAATTTGCTCATCTGTCTTGACTTGCCTCATCTCAATTTCTTCTTGCAGAACTTTCTCTCTAACAAAGTGATAATGTACTTCCACATGTTTAGTTCTAGCATGAAAAACTGGATTCTCCGCCAAACGAATTGCCGATTGGTTGTCACAGTACAATGGAATCGCATAATCTACTGGTTGATGTAGATCATTCATCAGTTGTATTAGCCACGTGCTTTCTTGAGCTGCCATTGCTGCTGCTCGGTACTCTGCTTCTGTAGTTGACAAGGACACAGTCGGTTGTCTCTTGCTACACCAAGAAATCGTTCCGGATCCAAGGGTAAACATATACCCAGTAGTTGATCTGCGAGTATCATGATCTCCTGCAAAATCAGCATCACAATAACCAACTAGCTTGCAACTTTCACCTTTCTTGTATAGAAGACCATAGGCTATTGTACTCTTCACATATCTCAGTATTCGCCGAACTGCTTCCAAATGAGGCTTCTTTGGATTTTGCATGTACCGACTCATCACACCAACTACATAAGAGATGTCAGGTCGAGTCAAGGTTAAGTAGATCAGACTACCTACCAATTGTCGATACATCGTCGCATCTTCCAAATCTTTTCCTTCATGTGCACACATTTTGGCATTTGGCTCCATCGGCGTCGAAATCAGCTTGCATTCGAGCATTCCGAACCTCTTCAACAAATCTTTGGCATATTTCTGTTGACAGAGAAATATTCCTTCTTGTGTGCGATCAACCTCTAGACCAAGGAAGTGCTTGAGCTGACCGAGTTCCTTCATCTGGAAACGGACTGATAAATTCTCATTTGTCCGAAGAATTTCTGCCTCAGCATCACCGGTTATGATTAAGTCATCCACATACACTAGCACGATAGCTAGTTTTCCTTCATTGGCTTTGACAAACAAGCTGGAATCTGCAGGTGTTACTGAATAGCCACTTTGTGTTAGAAATTCAGCAATCTTACCATACCACGCCCTGGGTGCTTGTTTCAATCCGTAGAGTGCTTTCCGCAGCTTACACACATATTCAGGATGATCTTGGCTCTGAAAACCCATTGGTTGGATCATGTAGATCTCCCGATCCAGCTCTCCATGGAGAAATGCATTCTTCACGTCCATCTGCCACAAGATCCAATTTTTGTTGGCCGCAAGTGCAAGTAAGACTCGTACGGTTGTAAGTTTTGCGACTGGACTAAATGTTTCATCATAGTCTAGTCCGTACTGTTGAGAGAAACCACGAGCTACCAATCGTGCCTTGTACCTCTCGATTGACCCATCTGGACGGTGCTTTATTTTGTAAACCCATTTGCAGGATATGGGTTTCACATCAGTTGGCTTTGGCATGAGCTCCCAAGTCTGATTTTGCTCAAGTGCAGCGATCTCTTCTTTCATAGCTGTCATCCATTCTGAACTCTGTGATGCTTCTTCAAACGTCTCAGGTTCTATTATAGCTTCTTCTTCAACTATGGCTGCATTGGCGTATTTGGGAGTTGGCCTTCTAGTTCTTGTTGACCTTCGTAGTGGAGTTGGTTCTTCTGTTTCACTAGGTATGCCTTCTTCGTCTGGTTGTTGATACACCCCAGTTTGCCAAGGATTCTGGGTTACTCTTTGTTCGCCATCATTCTCACATGGATCTTCAACTTTGTCTGGACTTGGTTGAATTTGAATAGTATGCTCCCCCATCTTTTGTTGCAGGTTGTCTTGGAATTCTTCTGAGTCTGGCAGCACTTCCTTTTCTGAGGTCCACCATGAGGATGCTTCATCGAACACCACATCTCGTGATGTGTA
The DNA here is from genome assembly GCA_003290165.1 of Berberis thunbergii. Lineage (NCBI taxonomy): Eukaryota > Viridiplantae > Streptophyta > Magnoliopsida > Ranunculales > Berberidaceae > Berberis > Berberis thunbergii. The sequence continues at coordinate 1,593,667 of QNQO01000110.1, forward strand.
ACACCTTCCACTTATTGGATCACAACACTTCCACCCTTTTCGCTGGTCGTCGTATCCCTTATACTCAGACAAGTCTTGCAACTTTTGTCTATCACCTGTCATATGATTTGAGCAGCCTGAGTCTACGATCCAATCATTCACGTAGTCAATCTTTTCTGGTGTTGTTACCGTGAGAGCTAATTCTTCTTCCTCCATAGCGAAGAATGCTTCGGCATCCCAACTGTCTTCGCTATTATCTTTATAACAAGAAGTAGCAATATTGCTCTCAGAAGACTTCTTCTTGAACCAACAATCTTTCTTCATGTGGCCCTTCTTCCCGCAATTGTAACACTCACCATCGAACCTTCTATTGTTGTCATGATTCTTGGAAGCTCCCCCTGGACGAAAGTTGTTCCCTCCCTGATGACTTTTTGTCTTGTCACCAGTCTTTCTAGATCCACCTTTGTTGTACTGTTTTGAACCGCCTCTGCTTTGGTTGGTGTAGAGCGCTTCCTCTTCACCTTTTAGCGAGACTCCTCCCATTTGCTTAGCCATAGCTTCTTGACCAGCCAGCAAATTTTCAAACTCAACAAGAGATGGTTGTGTCGGCCATCCTTGTACTGCAGCAACAAAGCCTCGGTATTCGGGTCTCAAGCCATGGATAATTATTCTCTTTATCCTAGCTTCCCCAATAGCAGCTGTCGGATCTAGTTCTGAAATTTCGCGGCATATCGATTTCACCTTGTGAAAATACTGGGCAACCGTCCTGTCACGTTGCGCCATCGATAGCAGCTCATTCTCGAGAAGTTGCAATTTTGTATCGTTCTTCTTTGAAAAAAGTGTAGCAAAGGTGTCCCATGCTTCCTTCGGTGTTTTGGCATCCCGGATATGCTCTAACATTTCTTCTTCAATAGTGATCTTTAAAGCAAACATTGCTTTGCCTGCTTTAATTTTCCACTTTCGCAAGACGCCATTGGCATCTTCTACCGCCGGTTGTGAGACTTCACCACCACCGACAACCTCCCACAAGTCTTGACCTTGTAGGTAAGACTCCATACATGTTGCCCACGTGTTGTAGTTTTGGTTGTTGAGCTTCTTGATTCCTCCAACGACTTGAAAATCACCCATCGTAGCGGCAAGACTTTAACTATACCGAACAAGCTTGAGTGACAAACGTGCAAAGTACTAAACTACTCTACACACAAAGACGCTCCACAAGATTTGTAAGAACCCCGACAATAATCTCAAGAAATCTTTTCTGATGTGGGAGATCAGTTAAAAACTGCAGCCACAGAGCATACTCGGAATTTCAAGAGACCTTACAACCATTGCTCTGATACCAAATGTTGAATAAATCAGAATATAAAACTCTAATTTATCAAGAAGAAGAAAAACACTCTTTAGAACAATCTCACAAAATTGCAAAGAAGAGAAACTCTTAAGAAGGCTTTCTAATGCTTTCTTCTTAAGCTTACATTTTTGGATGATGAAACTCAAATACAAGGGGTGGGTTTTATAGGTTACAAGAACCAATCTAAACCACTCATTAAAATAAACACAAATTAATCTAGACCATTGAAATTAAATAAGGCTTACCTAATTCTCACCTAACTAAAATGATGTAAGTAATGACATCACATTAATTTGGTGTGGGCTTATTTTTGGTTTGGATTTTGGGCTTCAAACACACTTGGGCTTGGGCTAATATTGATTTTTAACATACTCCTCGACGAAACAGGCAAGTAACAATGCATATTGTCAAACTTTTTATTGCAAGTTGATCTAGTCTGAGGTTTAAAATTGTAAATTGGGTTTTTGTAGTGTAACTATCTTTACCGTTAAAAGCAATTCGGATACAGTAGTACCTCAATTAATCTTGTATTCATTGCAGATATATGCAAGCTGTTGTTAGTAAAGAAACCGGAATTAATTAGAGAAAGGGACCACAGCGGCTGGACACCACTTCATTGTGCTGCATGTACAGGAGCTATACAGATGATAGAGAACATGACAGAACATTGCCCGGATAGTTGGGAGCTGCTAGATGATAAGGGTCGAAATTTTCTTCATGTCACTGTTGTTCATCAACAAGCTATGGTTGTCAAGTACGTTTTGAAATCGGATAAGTCAGTTAAAGACCTTCTTAATGAGCCAGACAGGGATGGGAACACTCCTTTGCATCTTTCAGCCTATTCTGCAACCGAAGTAATTTTACTTCTAGTTCTCGATGATAGAGTGAATAAGAATGCCATGAACGAAATGAATTTGACAGTTAGAGACATCGCAGTTGAGGTATCTATCTTCAACATTAAAAGAAAGTTATTGCAATTGAGATTATCCAATCCTAGGCAGACTAGGTGAACATCATTTGGTAATATATATAAATTGATTGTACTCCAATGTTCTCACTTTTTTTTTTTTTTTTTTGACAAAAGGAGAAGTTATGCTTCCTGTTTTGGTAAGCGCTGGCGGAATCTTGAGTCGGAGGAGACAAATTACCATGAAACAAAACAGATCAGAGTCTGGAAACAAGCAAAATACAGAAAATAAAGGAAATGATGTGCGCTTAGTGGTTGCTACTCTTCTTACTGTAACATTCACAGCAGGCATGACAGTTCTAGGAGGCTTAAAAAATGATGGCCCAGACGCAGGCACCTCCATACTAACAAGAAGTACTGCATTCACTGTCTTTGTGATGTCCAACGCTATAGCCATGGCGTTATCCGGTGCAGTCGTATTTAACCACTTTCAGAAGGCAACTAAAAAGGCGATGAAACAAAGTATCTGGGTCTGGTGGGCAAGCATTTTCGGGAGCTTTGTTCTTATATTGATATCAGTGGTGATAGCATTCTTAACAGGCTCGTATGCAGTGCTATCTAACTCACATGGTCTTGCTATTGCTTCAACTGTAACTTTCTTCTACCTTATCTTAAGCATCATTTTCGGTAAGTTGCTAATCATTGATAACGTTGCTACATGGTTGAAGTATGCGGCTATCAAATTGGCAACTATACTGAATCAGAGAATTAGGAAGACAAGAGCGCTCTCCCACTGATGGTGAAGAAGAATGCAAGTAATTCATTTCGATATATGGTTTCCTATTCGGAGGCTCCTACTCCGATTATACAGTACATGTCCATTAATTCTGTTTACCATACTAAAACCCTGTCATCCCATGTGTCCATTCTGTTTTCTGCCATTTTCTCCTTATTGAGATGTTATTTAATCTATATATAATCAAGTAATCTCGGTGACTAATTGATTGGTTTCCGAGCTGTTGCATTTCCAGATACATAATTCACCCAGTTGGGTTTTTATCAATTTGGGAGAAAGATAATTATAACCTTTTGATAAAATCCAACGAAACCTTTTGATATCTACAAGATGCGTTCAGAAAGATAATTACCCAAGCGGCCCATTGATCCAAATGCATACCTGTTGCCATGGATCTTTAGGTACTGGTTACACCCATTGGTTTGGAAATTCAATCAAACCTAATAAAGCAATAATTATAACCTTTTCGATCATATTCAAGTTGTAAATGGCGTGACAAATTCAATCAAAAGGTACAAAGATGTGAGAGAAGGTGGCAAAAGGACTTCTCTATGGGGTTCTGAAGATCTCCGAGCTCGATTGTTATTAACTTAATTTGAACATAAACAATATTATTACTTGGCAGAAATAAGCAAAATACATATTTCATATACTAGAGTGAAAAATATACGAGTAGCCTTGCCGGTGAGTAAATATTGCACACCATGTCAGTAATAAGAAGAGTTTTTAAGATCTTGATTCAGTGGTTGAACAAAAACGTCAAAGTCTAAAGACATTATTTCAGGGACCATAGCTAAATTTGAATATCTATATCGGTTTTGAGATAGAGATGATGAAATATTGTCCACGAATGAATAATAATAGGTCATAAATGGCCACTTGTTTTGTTCAGTTAAACTAGAGGCGTTTAGTCATTTTAAGGACCCAGCGTAGAATTTTCCCAAAAGCTGATCAAGTCCTCAACCTCACTTTGTCACATGAAACAGAATTTTCGTTTTAACATGTAGATTGGGTGCCGTGGTGGCTTTGAAAGGCAAAGCGATACCCTTTAATAATTATTTGTCATTTGCCCCAACTAAAATACTCTTTTTAACTTTGTAAAAAAACAATTCAAGGTTTGGAAGCAGAAAATGTGTTAAAGAATGGGTGACCTAGCGTAGAAATTTTTCAAAAGATGATCGAGTCCACAACCTCACTTTGTCACCAGAGACATAATTTTTGTCTTGACATGTAGATTGGGTGTCGTGGTGGCTTTGAATGGCAAAACAATACCCTTTAATAATTATTTGTCCGTTTGCCCAACTAAAATCCTTTTCTAACTTTGTAATTTTTTTTTTCAGGTAAAAGCAAAAAATGTGTTAAAGCATGCGGGACCTAGCGTAGAATTTTCCCAAAAGCTAATCGAGTCCTCAACCTCACTTTGTCACCGAAGACAGAATATTCGTCTTAACATGTAGATTGGGTGTGGTGGTGGCTTTGAAAGGCAAGTCAATACCCTTTAATAATTATTTGTCATTTTACCCCAACTAAAATCTTCTTCTAGCTTTGTATGGCCTTCATATGTTGTCAATTAGCTAAATGCCCCAACATGTCAATTGTGCTAGAGAGCCAGGCCCACAGCGCCAGGCCAGTCCATCACCATTCATCATCATAGAGATGCTGAAAATGGCTCCATTTATAGAATGATGGATGGTGATGGGCCGGCCTGACGTTGTGGGCCTAACTCTCTAGTATTAGTCCATTAATATCACACACCTGTAAAATTTCAATTATATTTACCAGCAACAATTGAATGAGAGAAAAATGGAAAATTCTAAATGGCGAGGAAACGGGCAAGGGGGCAGGTGTGACCGCTCATCCCCCTCGAGATGCGCATATGTGCCTTTGAGATGCACAACTTCACAAAATTTGAGGAGAATAAGAGAGTGGGTGTGACCGTTCATCCCCCTCGAAATGCGCATATGTGCCTTTGAGATACACAACTTCACAAATTTTGAGGAAAATAAATGTTAATACCAACTCCCTCGCCCCTTTCCTCGACGCCTAGAAGGGTTGTTTATTACTCAAGTCTTTTTCATCACAGGAATTCTAGTGGGAGAGGGAAATCAACATGCGCGGCTCCCTAGAAGGGCTCTTTTCATCATGACACCCATCCAGCATCTATGTATCGCATCATCTGTCATCTGATAGACTCACCTATGGGCAGAGAGTTGCTTTCATTGCCAAAAAATGAGAGTTGCTCACCATTGCAAAAAAATGAGAGTTGCTTTACTCCGCTATGGCACCCTTGCAAAAAGAGAATTGCTCATCCAGAGTTGCTTTCATTGCCAAAAAATCAGAGTTGCTTTACACTTATGTGGCAACATTGCAAAAAGAGAGTTGCTCACCATTGCAAAAAAAATGAGAGTTGCTTTACTCCGCCATGGCACCCTTGCAAAAAAAGTGTTTTTGCTTTACTCCGCCATGGCACCCTTGCAAAAATACGAAAATTCTCTCCCAAAGGCACCCATTGTAAAAAGACGAAACGGACGAAAATTCTCTCCCCTGGCACCCTTTGCAAAAAGACGTAAAATTCTCTCTCTTGGCACCAATTGCAAAAACCAAATCAAGTAATTCATTTCGATATATGGTTTCCGAGCTGTTGCATTTCCAGATACATAATTCACCCAGTTGGGTTTTTTATCACAATTAGGGAGAAAGATAATTATAATCTTTTGATAAAATCCAACGAAACCTTTTGATATCTACAAGATGATGTGTTCAGAAAGATAATTAACCAAGCGGCCCATTGATCCAAATGCATACCTGTTGCCATGGATCATTAGGTACTGCTGGTTACACCCATTGGTTTGGAAATTCAATCAAACCTAATAAAGCAATAGTTATAACCTTTTCGATCATACTCAAGTTGTAAATGGCGTGACAAGTTCAATCAAAAGTTACAAAGATGTGAGAGAAGGTGGCAAAAGGACTTCTCTGTGGGGTTCTGAAGAACTCGGACCTCGATTGTTATTAACTTAATTTGAACATAGACAATATTATTACTCGGCAGAAATAAGCAAAATACATATTTCATATACTAGAGTGAAAAATATACGAGTAGCCTAGCTGGTGAGTAAATATTGCACACCATGTCAGTAATAAGAAGAGTTTTTAAGATCTTGATTCAGTGGTTGAACAAAAACGTCAAAGTCTAAAGACATTATTTCAGGGACCATAGCTAAATTTGGATATCTATATCGGTTTTGAGATAGAGATGATGAAATATTGTCCACAAATGAATAATAATAGGTCGTAAATGGCCACTTGTTTTGTTAAGTTAAACTAGAGGCGTTTTGTCATTTAAAGGACCGAGCGGAGAATTTTCCCAAAAGCTGATCGAGTCCTCAACCTCACTTTGTCACATGAAACAGAATTTTCGTCTTTAACATGTAGATTGGGTGCCGTGGTGGCTTTGAAAGGCAAAGTGATACCCTTTAATAAAAAAATTATAAGTTGGGTCCCCTATGCTTTAACACAAAATCTTCGCTTCCAAACCTTAAAAAAAATATTAAAAAATTAGATGAAGATTTTAGTTGGGGCAAAACAAATAATCATTATAAGGCATCCCTTTCCCTTTCAAAGCTCTATGTGGCACCCAATCTACATGTTAAGACGAAAATTCTCTTATGTACCACTCACTCCATTGCACCCAATCAAACATGTATGTTATAAGAGTAACTGTGATATTAATATAATTATTATAAGAGTCATAAAATTAATATATAAGAGAACAACATAAATAAAAAGTTTAGGGTTCGACAAGGAGCAATGAAGGTTTTTGAGAGATAAAAAATGGAAAAGAAAAACCGAATAAACCAAATTTGTAGTTCGAAAGTATTGACCCATTAATATCACACACCTGTAAAATTTCAGTTATATTTAGCGGATTGAGGGGAGCTCATGTGCATCAACTTGAGCCGTCGGATACAGGCAAAAACAATCTAACGTTTTTTTTTTCTCTCTCCACCCAGTAAATTATTACAAATTAAATCACACATCACTTATTACAAATTAAACCATATTTTTCACTTATTTTTTTCACCAAAATGTACACAATTTAACACACATCTCGAGAAAAAATCAAATAGTCCAAATTTAATAGAACACACATCTCTAAGTAAATCTAATGGTCCAAATTTAATATTATACTAATCTCGAGAAAAATATAATGGTCCAAATTTAATGGAACACACATATCAAGGTAAATTTAATGGTTCTAATTTAATAGTACAAACATTTTGATCTAAATTTAATAGTACGTGCATGTCAAATTTAATTATGCACTCATCTCGAAAAAAATATATGATTCAGCACGTACCTCAAGAAAACTAATGGTTTTGCACACACCAAATTTAGTAGAACACACATCTCTAGGTAAATCTAACGGTTCAAATTTAATAGTACATTCATCTCAAGAAAAATCTAAAGGTATAAATTTAATAGTTCACACATCTCTAGATAAATCTAATCATTAGATTTTAGTGAAAGTTCAATCTGTCGGATTTCCTCGAAATACGTATTGAACCGTTTAGATTTTGGTAAAAGATTTCTAGTTAAGTCAAGCGATACAAATTTAATTATGCACTTATCTCGAGAAATATCTCTCGAGATGTGTAAATTATTAAATTTGAACCGTTAGATTTTGTTTTTAAGACGAGTGTATTATTAAACCCCAATTCTAGCTAACATGGGAAAAGGGGCGAGGTTGCTGCCTGGGGGTGAATGTACATTTTTGCCCCCCTCTTTAACCACTTTTTTTTCATTAAAGACGGGGGCAAAAGTGTATTTTTGCCCTCCCATGCAGCAATCTTGCCCCTGAACTCAAACCAGCAAGAATTACTCTTTATTAAATTTGAACCGTTACATTTACCTAGAATATTCGTTGAATGAGAGAGATTTAATACTCCAAGTCTTTTTCATCATGATCACACCCATCCTGAATTAATGGTAGAGACATTTCCTCGTGCAATCTAAGTTTTGAAAGCAAAAGTTTTGACCTTTCCACGTCATCTTGGTAGAGAGATTTCCTCATGCAATCTATACCGACACTTGGGTACCTTTGTCATGTCTATAAATGGTTAACAATGCCTCTTCTTCTCATAACTCGATCATAGTCCATCCCTTGCCTCTATCAGTCACCAACTATGTCTGATTTGGTTAACAATGCTCCTACTTACCTTTGCCGGAAATGTCCCAGGACGTTCCCAACTTTTCAAGCACTGGGAGGCCATCAGAGGTCTCATAATAAGTGGTCCAAGAATGCTGGACCAACCAGTAGTCCTCTCGTTTCTCCTACCAACAATATTACCATACAAAACCACTTTAAAGAATGCCAAGTCGCCATAAAAGTGTTAAAAACCGAGTCTAATGTTGCCATACAAAACTCCCGACACAAGAATATTAGAGGTTCTTTTGAAAAACTCCGGAGACATGCATAATCATTGGACCTTAGTCGGGGTTATTCTATAAAGTGACTGAGCCTCCTCTTCTCTTAACTCGATCACAATCCTCCCTTGCCTCTATCAGTCACCAGGGAAATTCTATTTGTCGAGGAAACCAGCGAGGGAGGGAAATTCTATCAGTCCTCCCTCCCTCGCTGGTTCCTCGACAGGTAGCCTCACTCCAGTCACCAACCATGTCTGATTTGGTTAACCCCCCCCCCCCCCCCCCCCCCCCACTTGCCCCCTAGAATTTTCACTCTAAGTCTTTTTCATCATGAAACCCATCCAGAATTGTTGGTACCTTTTCCTCATGCAATCTAACTTTTGAAAGCAAAAGTTTGGACCTTTGTTTCTTTCTGTTTTTATATTTCCACATCATCTTGGGTTCTATACCGCCACTTGGATACCTTTGTCATGTCTATAAATGGCAGTCTCATGTCAGAGCCTCCTCTTCTCTTAACTCGATCACAGTCCTCCCTTGCCTCTATCAGTCACCAACCATGTCTGATTTGGTTAACAATGCTCGTACTTATCCTTGCCAGAAATGTCCCAGGACGTTCCCAACTTTTCGAGCACTGGGAGGCCATCAGAGATCTCATAATAAGCGGTCCAAGAATGCTGCTGGACCAAGTAGTAGTCCTCTCGTTTCTCCTACCAACAATATTACTCGCCCTTCACCCAACACCCACCAAAACCTATCATTTCATCTTCTTCCTTCGTCATCAAATGCTGCTGTTGGACTACCTACTGCTTCCCAATTATTGCCTCTTTTCCCCGGTACTCCACATCATACCCCATCCTATCCTTGCTCATCCACCACCAACAACAGCACCTGGGAAGGAGATAATGCCAAGATGACCAACCAGGACACAGATACTACTTTGCGTCTCTGATCTATGCATGATCTCTTCATCTAGTTCTCGCATTATGATTTTTCGAGTGTGCTTAGTATGCTGCATTTAATATCTCTAGCTATCTAGCTTTTGTATTATGGGTTTCCTGTAAATGTGTTTGTAGTTACTACTTAAGTGGGTAACATCAATTCAGTAGTCTTGGTAAAGAAAGAGAGTGCAGAGCATGTTGATGAAAGAGTACTAGCTAGCTAGAGATCTACCAAAATTACCATTTTATCTTCCTTCTTCCCTCATCATCAAACACAACTGGCGAAGGATACACATTGAAGGAGATGCCAACAAGGATCCGGATACTTGCAGTCTAGTCATTGTGTTATGAGTATCCAATAAATGGCGAATGATCTCTTGTAGTCTTGTATTATAGCTCTTGTACTTACTCTTGTGTTATGAGTATCCAATAAATGTGTCGTGCTTATATACTTTGTTTTTTTTATCTCTTTCATAATATTATTTTGTTTCTGAGATTTTGATCATAGAGAAGATGAATCTGGGAACTGGGAGTCCTTTATTCTCATCCAAGAATCTAGATACTTGCATAGAACTATAGAAGTACTTGTCCAAATACGTTCCTGCAATAGATAGATCATATGAATCTGGGAACTGGGCATGCATATTTAAAAGTAGTGACTGAACTAAAAATCTAAAACAATATGTACAGAACGGCTTCAGAACCACTTAATGTTACAAAATCTTCTCAATAAATAAATAAAGAAACCAAAACTGCCTTAGGAAATATTATTCAATTGGTGGTCCATCATTAAGAAATGCCAAAAGAAATAGCATAAAATAAGGACAAAAGAAAGACTTTGACTCGCACGTCTCAATCATAAATCATAAATTCTACCTGCCTGTCTCCCATGTTTGGCCATGTCAGGGTTGTATCAAGGCAGGCAATTGTAAATTGCTGACGTGACAAACCAACTTAGGACCATTTTCAACTGTAAACGTTACATAATCTCTCATTTTGATTTCAGTGACTTTTCTATTTCTTCGAAGCTTTGCTAGGGGTCGAGGGAGGGAGGTAACCACCTATTCGCCTCGAGATGAGCGCATCAGATTTGAGATGCGTAATGGCATTCATCTCGAGGCGGATGAGTGGCTTTCATCCATCCCTCGTTCCCTCCCTCAATCCCTAGAATTTTCGATTTCTTCGTCACTACAATCACATTTTCTATTTTAATATTTTCATAATTATTTAAATACATCTTACAATTTTTCATCCCTCTATTCCTTTTGTTTTGATTTTTTATTTTGTTTTTAATTTGAAAGTTAAAGATTTCAAATATTTTAATGATATTTAAAATTTTAGGAGATGTTTATTACCCCTAAATTTAGGAGAAAATTGAATGTGAAGTTAAAATGAGGGATAGTTTAGGGGATCCATTGGAGCATGCAGTTTCTCACATGAGACCCGAAAATAGCCTTTTGGCAAGTTGAGCTGGCATCACACTCCGCTCCCCCAGCGACTTCAAGCTGGAAAAGGCCGTCATATTCGGCTTTTATCAAGTTGGGAAGATTAGGTAATGTGGTGGTGTTTGCTTTTTGTCAGGGTTAGACTCTTTTACACTTTTTATCCATTCACTTTAAAATACAACAAAAAAATCATTTATAGAAGAGGTAGAAGTGTAAATAGTCCAAACCCTACCAAAAAATAGCTCGTAGCCCTAGCTCTCTAGAATTTTTGATATGAGCAACAGTGGTATTCCCTATAGTTCTCATTATTTGGGGGTTTTTAACATAATTAAAAAAAAAAAAAAAAAACCACCTTAGTTATGGCACTTCATCCTTCTCATCCTTAACTAGATTTTGATTCATTCATGGATTATTCAAAGTTGAGACTAATCCTTGGTTTGATTTGTGAATATGATTAGTGTGTAAAATCTTTAAGCTAGCTCTCGGGCGATGGGTGTTTGTTTATGGAGCTTTAGTCATAAGTAATGCAAATTTAAATTTTGCTTGTGGTTGGAGTATGTTCACTCAATAAAGAAATTTTTTATTTATAATTAGAAGTTGCCATAACTCGCTAAGTGGACCACTTTGAGTCCAAGTTTTACGTCACCAATGTAGACACACAAGTTGCTTCTCACCGTAGGTTTGAAGGAACAAATAAGAGTTTTGGAGAAGGTAGCGACTACACCGCACCACCATATCATCTCCCACACCCCATGCTTTACACATTTTCTTTAAAACACAACCACAACACACCTCCACAAAAGGGGTAAAAGTGTCAAAAAAAATCTCAACGAGGCACCTAAACAAGGCAATGTTGAATTTTTCTGTATATAAATATAAGAGAAACCAATAACATGGTTATTGTTAAATAGGAAAGAATGGGAAGGATCTTTAACTTTACAACAATTCTAGGCACTCAAGTTTTGTAGCTATTTTTGGGTAAAGTTTTGGTTTTTTTTTTACACCTCAACCCCTTCTCCAGATGGTATTTGTGGTTGTATTTTAAAGATAAGGGGTAAAAAGTGTATAAAAAAAACTTGGCCTAAATATGGCTACCAAACCTGGCTGCCTAGACTTACTATCAACTTTATCATTATTTCAAGAGTAAGTCTAGGCAGTCAGGGCTACCAGCCATTTTTTTTGCCATGGTTGGGCTCTTTTACACTTTTATCCATTCTCTTTAAAATACAATCACAAACATCATTTATAGAAGGGGTAGAAGTGTAAAGAGCCAAAACCCTGATAAAAAATAGTTGATAGCCCTGTCTGCCTAGAATTTGCCTTATATCAATCAGCAAACGAGGCCCATTGTTAGTGGAGGTTATCAAAAGTAGGGGTGGGCACGAGAAGGGATGGGACGAGATGGACCCATCCCTATCCCATCCTGTTCTTTCGGGATCGAGATTGGACGGGACGGGATAGACCTCATTCCGTCTCAAATGGGCTCGGGACAGGATGAACACGTACTAAATAGTCCTCTAATAAAAAATAACAAATTTTTTTTATCTCACATTATTCACACACCAATAATGTCAAATTTATATACATATAACTTACATCATAAATAATAATAGAAAACAAATAAATATTATACTTTTTTTGGAAGGCAAATAAATATTAAATTTCATTTAGAATTAATGATTCAATTCATTCAGATTTCATATAGAATTCCATCTTATATTGATTTAATTTCAACACATCATAAACTTTAATTTATAAGAGCATTTTGATTAAAATTAATAATAATAATAAATATTAAATAAATAAATTCGGGATAGGCGGGATTGAAAATCTTCATCCCGATTCCATCCCACTCTAGATCGGGACGAGATCGGGATGAGTTTGATCAATCCCAAAAGAACCCAAAAAAATTGGGACGGGATCGAAATCGCGGGATGGTATGCCCACCCCTAATCAAAAGTAGTATTAAAATATAGTCTCAATTGGCAACAATTCTAGGGAGCCAAGTTTGGAAGCAACTTTTGAGCCAAGTTTTGATTTTTTTTACACTTCTACCATTATATAGATGGTGTTTGTGGTTGTGTTTTAAAAATGAATAAGTATAGATAGCCAGGTTTGGTAGCCACTTTTGAGCCAAGTTTTGATTTTTTTTTTAAATATTTTTTACTCATTATCTTTAAAACACAACTACAATAAAAAATCAAAATTTTGTCTAAAATGGCTGCCAAACCCGACTGACTAGAATTGTTGTTTAAATAAAGGGGTAAAAAGTGAAAATAAACAAAAACAAAAAATGACTCCCTAGACTTACTCCTCAATGGGATACTCCAATAATTCTAGGCACTCAGGGCTACCATCCATTTTGTGGCCAGGGGTTGGGCTCTTTACACTTATACCTATTCTATAAATGATGTTTGTGGTTGTGTTTTAAAGAGAATTGGTCAAATTGTAAAAGTGCCCAGCCCTGATAAAAAGTGGCTGATAGCCCTGACTGATAAAAAAATCTATCTATATCTTACCTTAAATCTCTACGTCAATCTTATTTTCAAATTAGATTCAATTAAAATTTCCAAACATTTGTAATGAATAACTTGATTGGTAGCTAAAATACACTTTAATAATCTTGAAATTAGAATAAAATAAAACAATATAACTCACGATTCATGCAAATAAATGTTGTACAACATAACTCAAGATTCATGCAAATAAATGTTGTCAAGTTATTTTATGCATTTTGCCCCCCCCCCCCCCCCCCCCCCCCAAAGAGGCACCCAAACAAGGCATCGTAGAATTTTTTTTTGCATATAAATATAAGAGAAACCAGTAAAGAGCTACCAGCCATTTTTTTTTGTCATGGTTGGGCTCTTTTATATTTTTATCCATTCTCTTTAAAATTAACTTTGATAGTCAGGCATGGCCTGGTGCGGGACTGGCTCTATAGATTTTCTGTTTTAAAATACAATCACAAACATCATTTATAGAAGGGGTAGAGGTGTAAAGAGCCACAACCCTGACAAAAAAATGGTTGGTAGCTCTGGCTACCTAGAGTCTGCCTTATTTCAATCAGCAAACGAGGCTCATTGTTAGTGGAGGTCATCAAAAGTAGTCTTAAAATATAGTCTCAATTGACAACAATTCTAGCCAGCCAGGTTTGGTAGCCTCTTTTGAGCCAAATTTTGATTTTTTTTAATATTTTTTACTCATTCTCTTTAAAACACAATTACAAACACATTTATAGAAGGGGTAGAAGTATAAAAAAACCAAAATTTGGCCCAAAATGGCTACCAAACCTGACTGGCTAGAATTGTTGTTAAAATAGAGGGATAAAAAGTGAAAAAAAAACCAAAAATGACTCCCTAGACCAACCATTTTTTGGCCAGGGTTTGGGCTCTTTACACTTCTACCCTTCTATAAATGATGTTTGTAATTGTGTTTTAAAGAAAATTGGTAAAAGTTTAAAAGAGCCCAACCCTGACCAGAAAGTGGTTGATAGCCTTGGCTGCCTAGACTTACTCGAGATACTATTGAGCCAAGCCCCTAGCGCTAGATCAGAGCTAGAGGCTCTCTTTGTGTGTGTTTGTGTTTGATTGGTAGATTATGATGATCTCTAGGGTGATAAAGGGGTATTGAGACTCCCTGGCCCCGCTCTCTAAACGTACTGTTGCTTTAAACATGGTTTGTTGTTAGCTTGGAAAGCAAAAGCAGAACCCAGTAACGTTGTTCCAATGAAAAAAAAAAAACACAAAGTAGCCAACTTTAAGAATTTATTCTTTGCTCCATTTCTTATCCCATCTAGTCATCATATGAAAAAGTATTTATCTACTATAAGTTTACTACTAAATTGTGATCTCTCTAAAGGGCTAGTTGGTGAGCCAGGTAAAAAAAAAAAAAAAAAGAACCAGAGACATGGATGTTAACCTGTACCTTGCATTTGCATCAAGAGATAGTGCTAAACTTGAGAAATTTTCTTCCAAGGATCTTCTTCAGGCCATCACAGATCGCAAGAACACACCCCTTCTTATTGCTGTGCAGTTTGGAGACATAAAATGTGTAGAAAACATCTTCGACAAATCCCCAGATCTGTTAAGGCAAAGCAATTCAAGTGGAGACACTGCACTACATATTGCTGCAAGGAACGGATTAGTTTAAGTTGTCAAGTTTATTCTTCATTACGAGTCCATAGATATGAAAGGCTAACCAGGAGGGTTAATGAGAAGAGAGAAACTGCTTTGCATGAGGCAGTGCGAAATGGCCACAGTCAGATTGTGGAACTTTTAACTGAGAATGATACCGAGTCTGAATATAATGCCAATAACGCTGGTGAAACACCAGTTTATTTTGCTACCGAGGCAGGATTTTTAGACTTGGTGAAGAAGATCCTAGATAATTGTGAATCTGCAGCTTGTGGAGGCCCTGGCGGTAGAAACGCTCTTCATGCAGCCATACTCCTCGACGAAACAGGCAAGTAACAATGCATATTGTCAAACTTTTTAATGCAAGTTGATATAAGTCTATTTCTGCTCTCGCTTTGAGCTTATGAAAGGCTTAAAATTGTAAATTGGGTTTTTGTAGTATAATTTTGTTCATAAGCTTTATTTCTCTTTTCCCTTTTGTAGTATAACATTCTCAAGATGCACATAATCTCACATCTCAAAAATTGGGAATGGTAGAGAGCTAGGCCTGGTGCAAATCTAGCGCACTAAGCCTGGCTCTCTAGACTTCTTTCCCTTTTATACTGTGAGAGAGTCCTTGTTTGGCTAAGCACGTAGTTTAAAAAAAGAGATCTTAATCAAGATCATTTTTCTAGTTGGGAGCGAATGTTTGATCATTTAATTAAGCGATCAAACCAATTCGGATATGGTAGTACCTCAATTAATCTTGGATTCATTGCAGATATATGCAAGCTTTTGTTAGTAAAGAAACCGGAATTAATTAGAGAAAAGGACTACAGCAACTGGACACCACTTCATTGTGCTGCATGTACAGGAGCTATACAGATGATAGAGAAGATCACAGAACAATTCCCGGATAGTTGGGAGCTGCTAGACTATAAGGGTCGAAATTTTCTTCATATCGCTGTTGTTCATCAACAAGCTATGGTTGTCAAGTACGTTTTGAAATCGGATAAGTCAGTTAAAGACCTTCTTAATGAGCCAGACTCGGATGGGAACACTCCTTTGCATCTTGCAGCCTATTCTGCAACCGAAGTATTTTTACTTCTAGTTCTCGATGATAGAGTGAATAAGAATGCAATGAACAGAATGAATTTGACAGTTAGAGACATCGCAGTTGAGGTATCTATCTTCACCATTAAAAGCAAGTTATTGCAATTGAGATTATCCAATTCTAGGCAGACTAGGTGAACATCATTTGGTAATATATATAAATTGATTGTACTCCAATGTTCTCACTTTTTTTTTTGAAGAAAGGAGAAGTTATGCTTCCTGTTTTGGTAAGCGCTGGCGGAATCTTGAGTCGGAGGAGACAAATTATCATGAAACAAAGCAGATCAGAGTCTGGAAACAAGCAAAATACAGAAAATAAAGGAAATGATGTGCGCTTAGTGGTTGCTACTCTTCTTACTGTAACATTCACAGCAGGCATGACAGTTCTAGGAGGCTTAAAAAATGATGGCCCAGACGCAGGCACCTCCATACTAACAAGAAGTACTGCATTCACCGTCTTTGTGATGTCCAACGCTATAGCCATGGCGTTATCCGGTGCAGTCGTATTTAATCACTTTCAGAAGGCAACTAAAAAGGCAATGAAACAAAGTATCTGGGTCTGGAGGGCAAGCATTTTCGGGAGCTTTGTTCTTATATTGATATCAGTGGTGATAGCATTCTTAACAGGCTCGTTTGCAGTGCTATCCAACTCACATGGTCTTGCTATTGCTTCAACTGTAACTTTCTTCTACCTTATCTTAAGCATCATTTTCGGTAAGTTGCTAATCATTGATAACGTTGCTACATGGTTGAAGTATGCGGCTATCAAATTGGCAACTATACTGAATCGGAGAATTAGGAAAACAAGAGCGCTCTCCCACTGATGGTGAAGAAGAATACAAGTAATTCATTTCGATATATGGTTTCCTATTCGGAGGCTCCTACTCCGATTATACAGTACATGTCCATTAATTCTGTTTACCATACTAAAACCCTGTCATCCCATGTGCCCATTCTGTTTTCTGCCATTTTCTCGTTATTGAGATGTTATTTAATCTATATATAATCAAGTAATCTCGGTGACTAATTGATTGGTTTCCGAGCTGTTGCATTTCCAGATACATAATTCACCCAGTTGGGTTTTTATCAATTAGGGAGAAAGATAATTATAACCTTTTGATAAAATCCAACGAAACCTTTTGATATATACAAGATGATGCGTTCAGAAAGATAATTAACCAAGCTAAAATCTCACATCCAAAATTCAATTAGTATTAAAACTAAAATCTCACATCCAAAATTCAATTCTCGACAAAGGCGGCCAATATATAAATTAAAATAATTTAGCTTGGTGATGTAATCATAAATAAAAAAATTATACGCTGGATCCCCATGCTTTAACACAATAGAGTAATTCTAGGTGTCGAGGAAACTAACAAGGAAATGAGCGAGGGGAGGGAGGTGGCGGGGTGGGAACCGTTCATCTCCCTCGGGATGTGTTGAGATTTTGGCTTTTTAAAATAACAAAAATTGAAAAAACCAAATATGTGGTTAACTGGTTTTGAACCCTGGACCTCTCCCCTGTTTTGAATTACTGTCTAATGGATAGTCTCATATCAACTATATATCTCTTTGAGGTAGAGTATATAAGAAGATATGTAGGACTTGGGTTTGGAGCCCTTGGGGGTACCACTATTTTATGAGGAGGGGAGAGATAGGCCCTCGCCCCGCCGCCGCCATCCGGTTGGGTTATTTAGAAAGCATATTATTTTTTGCTAAAATTTCTTTTGCTTTTAAGTGGACGGTCCTTGTTGCGGAATCTTTTTCATCTGTTCATCTGCTGCTTTCGGTTCCGCGATTTCAGCAGCCAACGAATCTCTTGTCTTTCCTTGTCGGTTTTTATTCTACAAAAACCATCTCGCATTAGAGCTTGAGGGTAACACAAACAACAGCAGAGACATTTTAGGTCCTCGCATCAGAGCTTCAAATCTCTGTTTTGTTGCAAACAAAATTCACCTTCCAGCGCTTGCAGTTCTTCTTTCGTGATTTGAGTTTTTTCAGTATTTCGATTGGAGTTAGAGCTTCTTCCAGTTCTTGCAAAACAAACAGCTTCTTCTAAAACTGTTTTTTCAAAACAGAGTTCTTGTGAGCATCGCAATCAGTTTTTGCACAATCTGGAACAGAGTCCAGAGTCTTCCCACTTGGTTCGAATCTGTTCTTGCAACAGATCGTGTTGTATACTTGTTCTTGCTGATTTTGATTCCGAGCAATTTAAGAAGAGGGTGATATGTATTCCGTTCATACACTGTGCAATTTGTGAACGAGACAGAAATTGTGTTCTGGGCTGTTTTATCCTGGGGACGGCGGGGCTACGAAACTGCTTGCACAAATTTGGGCAGAGCCGCGAAACGTCTTAAAGAGAGCGACCTAGTCCGCGACTCAACCCAAGAAAAATCCGGTACCATCGTTCCTACTTATTATTTCGAATTAACAGCATATTGTTTCAACAGGATGTGTGCCATCTTTTTTGATGCGTGCATCCCGAGGAAGGTGAACGGTTCTCACCCCGCCACCTCCCTCCCCTCGCTCATTTCCTCGCTGGTTTCCTCGACACCTAGAATTACTCAACACAATATCTTGACTTCCAAACCTTAAAAAAATATATTAAAATGTTAGATGAAGATTTTAATTGGTGCAAAACAAATAATTATTATAGGACATCCCTTTCCCTTTCAAAGCTCTATGTGGCACCCAATCTATTTGTTAAGACGAAAATTCTCTCATGTACCACTCACCCCATTGCACCCAATCAAACATGTATGTTATAAGAGTAACTATTATATTAATATAATTATTATAAGAGTCATAAAATTAATATATAAGAGAACAACATAAATAAAGGGTTTAGGGTTCGACAAGGAGCAATGAAGGTTTTTGAGAGATAAAAAATGGAAAAGAAAAACCGAATAAACCAAGTTTGTAGTTCGAAAGTATTGACCCATTAATATCACACACCTGTAAAATTTCAGTTATATTTAGCGGATTGAGGGGAGCATGTGCATCAACTTGAGCCGTCGGATACAAGTAAAAACAATCTAACGATTTTTTTTTTCTCTCTCCACCCACTAAATTATTACAAATTAAATCACACATCACTTATCTTCTCTCTCTCCACTAAATTATTACAAATTAAATCACACATCACTTACAAATTAAATCACATTTTTCATATCTCGAGAAAAATCAAATGGTCTAAATTTAATAAAACACACGTCTCTAAGTAAATCTAATGGTCTAAATTTAATATTACACTAATCTCGAGAAAAATATAATGGTCTAAATTTAATGGAATACACATATCAAAGTAAATCTAATGGTTCTAATTTAATAGTACAACATCTTGGTCTAAATTTAATAGTACGTGCATGTCAAATTTAATTATGCACTAATCTCGAAAAAAAATATATGATTCAGCATGTATCTCGAGAAAATCTAATGGTTCTGCACGTACCTCGAGAAAAAATAGTGGTTCAACGCTCATTTCGAGGAAAATAAACGATCCAAATTTAGTAGAACACACATCTCTAGGTAAATCTAACGGTCCAAATTTAGTAGTACATTCATCTCAAGAAAAATCTAATGGTTCAAATTTAATAGTTCACACATCTGTAGATAAATCTAACCGTTAGATTTTGGTGAAAGATCAAACTGTCAGATTTTCCTCGAGATACATGTTGAACGGTTTAGATTTTGGTAAAAAATTTCTAGTTGAGTCAAGAGATACAAATTTAATTATGCACTTATCTCGAGAAATATATCTCGAGATGTGTGAATTATTAAATTTGGACAGTTAGATTTTTCTCGAGATGAATGTATTATTAAATTTGGATCGTTAGATTTACCTAGAGATGTGTGTTATATTATTTTAAACCATTTAATTTTTCTCGAGATGTGTGTTGAATTGTGTAGATTTTAATGAAAAAAAAATAAGTGAAAAATGTGATTTAATTTGTAATAAGATATGTGTGATTTAATTTGTAATAATTTAGTAGAGAGAGAGAGAGGAGAACCATTAGATTGCTTTTACCTGTATCCGACGGCTCGAGTTGATGCACATACATGAGAGCCCCCCTCAATCCATATTTAGTGGTAGCAATTGAATGAGGAGTCTTTCCAGGGAGCAAGGGGGAGAGTGTGAGGGAGGGGTGTTACCACCCATCTTCCTCATTGAGATGAACATGTTGTGCATCCCGAGGGAGATGGGTGGTTACCCCCTCCCTCACCCCCTAGAATTTTCGTTGAATGAGAGAGATTTACTACTCAAGTCTTTTTCATCACGATCACACCCATCCAGAAATGTTGGTAGAGAGATTTCCTCGTGCAATCTAAGTTTTGAAAGCAAAAGTTTGGACCTTTGTTTCTGTGTCTTCAGTGTCTTTTTACGAAAATTCTAATAAACACCAGGCTAACCCCCGGTGTGCTGTAGCATTACTCGTGTTTTTATTTACAATTTTTTTTTATCCCGTATCATATTTCCACGAATAATTCTACAGAGCCCGCTCCTGAAGCCCGCTCACTGTCCGGACCCTCCCAGGCACGTGCCAGAGGGAGGGTGTTTGGCACGTGAAGGACCCTCAACGACCCTCAAACCTCGCATGAGCCTCCCTCTCAGTCTCTCAGTCTCCTTCGTACCAGAGCCTCCTCCTCAAACCTCGCATGAGCCTCCTCCTCAGACCCTCCTCCTCTCCTCGCATGAGCCTCCTCCTCTACGAAGGCGACTCCTCAGACCCTCCTTCTCTCCTGCGCCAGATCTGCTCAGAGCCTCCTCTCCTCTCCTCTATGAAGGCGACTCCTCAGACCCTCCTCCTCTCCTGCGCCAGATCTGCTCAGAGCCTCCTCTCCTCTACGAAGGCGACTCCTCAGACCCTCCTCCTCCACGCCAGATCTGCTCCTCCTCTGCGCTCGCTCCTCCACGCCAGATCTGCTCCTCCACGCCAGTGATCAGTGTTTTCAGCTTTTGAGTTTGTAAATTTGATTAAGTGTTTTGAGTTAAATTTGATTAAGTGTTTTAAATTGGTGTTTGTGGACAGTGGATGAGTTAATTTGTAAATTTGATTGTTATCAGGTTGTAAATTCAATTTAGGAATGCAGAGTGTAATTGTGAGTTCTAGGAATGCAGAGTGTAATTGTAAATTTAGGAATGCAGAGTTCAATTTTGGGAATGCAGGTTGTAAATTTGATTGTAGTTGAGCTTCTATCTTGAAATGGAGTTGCAG
The DNA here is from genome assembly GCA_003290165.1 of Berberis thunbergii. Lineage (NCBI taxonomy): Eukaryota > Viridiplantae > Streptophyta > Magnoliopsida > Ranunculales > Berberidaceae > Berberis > Berberis thunbergii. The sequence continues at coordinate 1,614,951 of QNQO01000110.1, forward strand.
GCTTCCTGATATTGGACTAGAGGGCAGCGAGCTGAACCATGCCTGCGAGGTTATTGTTGATGCTGAACTGCTCCTTGGATCTCTGTGTGATGCACTGAAGTATTTGAGTTAGGTATGGAACTCGATTGGGACATACTTCAGGTATTGGTTGATGAAGTGGTGATTGATCTCAGGCAGTGCAGGAGTGTAATGGTACATTAGGATATAGAAATTGCAGAAAGCATATATGGTCTATTTTGTAGTTATGCTTGATGCTACCCTGCTTAGAGGCCAAAGTTCAAGTTTTGGTTTTGTAAAAGTTAGTGGCTTTCATCATCCAAGTTAATTGGTAATTGTTGAATTTTATTTTGCTTTAGTAAATGCAACTTGTTTGATGAGCTGTAACTGGAACCTGTATTATTTAAAGAGTAGTATTTTGCGGTTTCAGAGCAAAGATTAAAACCATCGATTAAACATGTCATTTTTGGTAAGAAAAAAAAAGATAGTTTCAAGAGAACCAAATAGGTTTTGAACATCTATGTATTAAGGTATTTGAAATGAAAGAATTAATATCAAATCATAAGAATAAATCTAATTCATAGCAAATGAACCAAATAAGAGAGGCATTAGTAAGATCCCAGCAAGATAATACATATAACTTGGCTCCCAAGCCTATATATTCATGGCTTTTGGAGTCCAGAATTCGATAGATCCTAGCAAGATCAACAACGTTAGTACAATAACTTGGCTCCCAGGATATCTTAACCATTGTTATTACACTAATAACCACTTAAGGAAAGGATGGCACTAGTAAGGTTCTAACATGACTGCAATCTCTTATCAGAAGTGCTTAATAACATATTGACTACAGAAAGACATCCTCGGACAAATCAAGCTCCTTTGAAATACATTTCATTGAAGACGATAACTGTTCAAGATGCACAACACAACCATAGTCAGGGAACAACCATGCACATGTTAAGGATCACACAGAGATCCAAGGAGCAGTTCAACATCAACAATAACCTCCCAGGCATGGTTCAGCTCGCTGCCCTCTAGTCCAATATCAGGAGGCCTGCAACTCCATTCCAAAATAGAAGCTCAACTACAATCAAATTTACAACCTGCATTCCTAAATTGAACTATGCCTTCCTAAATTTACAATTACACTCTGCATTCCTAAATTGAATTTACAACCTGATCACAATCAAATTTACAACCTGCAACTCCATTCCAAATTTACAACCTGATCACAATCACCCAATTTACAACCTAAATTGAATTGAATTGCAGAAAACACTTAACTCATCCACTGTCCACAAACACCAATTTAAAACACTTAATCAAATTTAAGTCAAAACACTTGATCAAATTTACAAACTCAAAAGCTCAAAACACTGATCACTAGCGTGGAGGAGCGAGCGCAGAGGAGGAGTAGATCTGGCGTGGAGGAGGAGAGGAGGAGGGTCTGAGGAGTCGCCTTCGTAGAGGAGAGGAGGCTCCGAGCAGATCTGGCGCAGGAGAGGAGGAGGGTCTGAGGAGTCGCCTTCGTAGAGGAGGAGGCTCATGCGAGGAGAGGAGGAGGGTCTGAGGAGGAGGCTCATGCGAGGTTTGAGGGTCCTTCGTTGAGGAGGAGGCTCTAGTACGAAGGACACTGAGAGGGAGGCTCTGCGAGGTTTGAGGAGGCTCTGGTATGAAGGAGACTGAGAGGGAGGCTCATGCGAGGTTTGAGGGTCGTTGAGGGTCTTTCACGTGCCAAACACCCTCCCTCTGGCACGTGCCTGGGAGGGTCCGGACAGTGAGCGGGCTCCAGGAGCGGGCTCTGTAGAATTGTTCTATTTCCACATCATCTTGGGTTCTATACCGCCACTTGGGTACCTTTGTCATGTCTATAAATGGCAGTCTCATTTCAGAGCCTCTTCTTCTCATAACTCGATCATAGTCCATCCCTTGCCTCTCAGTCGCCGACTATGTCTGATTTGGTTAACAATGCTCCTACTTACCCTTGCTGGAAATGTCCCAGGACGTTCCTAACTTTTCAAGCACTGGGAGAGGCCATCAGAGGTCTCATAATGAGTGGTCCAAGAATGCTGGACCAACCAGTAGTCCTCTCGTTTCTCCTACCAACAATATTACTCGCCCTTCACCCAACACCCACTAAAACCTATCATTTCATCTTTTTCCTTCATCATCAAATGCTGCTGTTGGACAACCTACTGCTTCCCAATTATTGCCTCTTTTCCCCAGTATTCCACATCACCCCATCCTATCCTTGCTCATCCACCACCAACAACAGCACCTGGGAAGGATATAATGCCAAGATGACCAACCAGGACCCAGATATCAATTTGCATCTCTGATCTATGCATGATCTCTCCATCTAGTTCTCGCATTATGATTTTTCGAGTGTGCTTAGTATGCTGCATGTAATATCTCTAGCTATCTAGCTTTTGTATTACGGGTTTCCTGCATGTGTAATCTATAGAACAATAGATAGATCATATGAATCTGGGAACTGGGCATGCATATTTAAAAGTAGTGACTGAACTAAAAGTCTAAAACAATATGTACAGTATGAATGGCTTCAGAACCACTTAATGTTACAAAATCTTCTCAATGAATGAATAAAGAAACCAAAACTGCCTCAGGAAATATTATTCAGTAGTGTATAAACATCAATGCCCATGATCAACACTCTTAAGACAATGCTCTTTTGCTGTGAAATATTCTTTTGTTCCTTTACCTCCAGCATATGGCACGAAAAGAAATGTCATCTAAACCTTTGCAGAAATTCTAAATGGCGAGGAAATTAACTAGCGAGGGAGGGGGGTGCAACCCTCCATCCCCCTTGGGATGTGTGAAGGGGGATGGAAGGCACACATCCAGAGGGGATGGAGGGCTCCCTGGTTTCCTCGCCATTTAGACGGGTTCAAACCTTTGCAAGTGTTGCCAAAATAGTACACATTCCACTCAAAACCCTGTATCCCTGTTTTCAAGCATCCTGAATAAATTGGTGGTCCATGATTTCTTGTGAATTTGTAGCAATATATATAGGCAACTATCATTAAATAAATTACTTGTGATGATTCATCAAACCATCCCCAGATCAACATGTGTCATAATTATCTCGTCAAATAGAATAAAGCAGGCCTAATTGCATGATAGCCTCCTGCAACAAGGTATTTGACATAATGGGCAAATTCAAGAATTGTCAGCTCTCACAGTGCCCTCAGGACGACAATCGAAGGGCTGACGAGCTAGCAAAAGAAATCTCAACCTCCAATAAAGTCTCTAACAACCTCATCGAATATCAAGCGAAATTGAGCATCGATGAGGAAGAACATGGAGACAAAAGGCTGGAAGCCCAGCCTGATTGGACGACCCCCAACACAGAAAGTCAAAACACAAAGATTTAAAAATAGAGCAGCAAGGTACACTTTCCTAAACGACAAGTTATACAGGAGATCGATCACAGGACCACTGCTCCGATGTCTGTCACCCTCAAAGGCTAGCCGAGTCTTGGGAACCATCCACAATGGCATATGCAGGAATCACCCAGGCGAGAAACCCTCGCTTATAAAGCCCTTACTCTAGGGTACTATTGGCCGACCATGCAACGGGATACTAAAGACATTGTCCACAGATGCGACAAATGTCAGAGGTTTGCGCTGTACACCCATATGTTGACCCAATCACTAACCCCAATGACTAGTCCATGGCCTTTCGCACCATGGGGAATGTCGTCAGACCGCTTTCGGCGTCGGCCGATAAAAAATTCCTCATTGTCACCATCGACTACTTCACCAAGTAGGTCGAGGCTGAACCCCTATCCAAAATAGGACAGGTCCAAATCGAAAAATTCGTATGGGCCACTATATCGTCTACAAATTTGGCATCCCCAGGGTATTGGTCAGTGACAACGGAACACAGTTCGAGGGTAGTAAGGTCAAATAATTGTGCGAAAGACTGGGAGTCGAGCATCACTTCTCCTTGCCAAGACACTCCAGGCTAACGACCAAGCGGAAGTTACCAACCGAACAATCCTAGGAGCCATCAAAACGAAACTCGATGCGACCAAAGGAAAATGGGTTCTAGAGTTTCCGAGAATACTCTGGGCATATCAAACAACTAAACGAACCCCTACCAGGGAGGCATCCTTCGCCCTAGCATACAGGTCAAAAGCTATGGTATCAACATAGCTTGAGGTTCAAACCTTTTAGACTGAAGAATTTAGACTAGACGGTAATGACGAATCCTTGCACGTGGGACTAGACATCCTCGAAGAAAAACGAGACATAGCCTCTACCAAGATAGTCGTCTGCCAACAACGAATGACGCAAGAAGGTTAAACAACGCAAATTCAAGGTGGGAGATTGGGTACTCGGGAAGACCCAACAAAACACCAAAGAAGTCAGAGCAGGAAAATTGAATTCGAACTTTGAATGACCTTATAGAGTCGCCAAGGTCAACAGGCCGAGTACTCATTGACTAAAAGTCGCCGATGGTGATGGGTAAAAACGACCATGAAATGTAGAGCATCTCAAAAACTATTATCAATAAAATATTTTTGCTTTTACAAAAAAACTTTCACTGCTGCCCGTTACAATCCTCGACAGACCCAGCTATGGCCAGACTCTAACATCTACCCAAAGCCTAATCCGTTCTGTGCGGATCACGGTGGCGGAGGAAGTGGGAGTCTAGTCAATGTTGGTCCGCTGATGACGATGACTCGCCAAGGGATCATTACTCTTTAACAGACATTGATCGCCGAACTTGCTAGATAAACTTAGTCAGTTCGCGACTGATGACGATAGTTTCTGGTGCCCAAAGCCTAATTCACTCTGTGCGGATCACGATGATAGAGGAAGTGAGAGTCTAGTCAGCGCTAGTTCGCTGATGACAACAACTCGCCAAAGGATCGTTGCTCTCTAACAAATAATGATCGCCGAACTTGTCAGGTAAGCTTAGTCAATTCACGACTGATGACGATGGATTTTGGTGCCCAAAGTCTAATATGCTCTGCGCGGATCACGATGACAAAAAAAGTGGGAGTCTAGTCAGAGTTGATCCACTGATGACGATGACTCGCCAATGGTTCATTTCTTTTCAACAGATAATGATCGTCGAACTTGTCAGGTAGGCTTAGTTAGTTCGCGACTGATGACGATGGCTTATGGTGCCCAAAGCCTAATCCGCTCTGCACGGATCACTACGGTGAAGGAAGTGGGAGTCTAGTCAATGTTGGTCCGCTGATGACGACGACTCGCCAAGGGATCATTTCTTTCCAACAGACAATGATCCTCGAACTTGTCAGGTAAGCTTAGTCAGTTCACGACTAATGACAATGGCTTCTGGTGCCCAAAGCCTAATCTGTTCTGCGCAGATCACGATGACAGAGGAAGTGGAAGTCTAGTCAGCGTTGGTTCGCTGATGACGATGATTCGCCAAAGGATCACTTCTCTCCAACAGACAATGATCGCTGAACTTGCCAGGTAAGCTTAGTCAGTTCACAACTGATGACGATGGCTTTTAGTTTCCAAAGCCTAATCCAACAGACATCTATGTAGCACCCAATCATGTTAAGACATAAATTCTCTATCCTGTGCCACTCACCCCATTGCACCCAATCTATATAGGCACAACTGATGACTATGCTTTAATACATTTTCTGCTTTTAAACCTTGAAATTTTATTTTTTGACAAAGTTAGATGAGGATTTTAGTTGGGGCAAAACAAATAATTATTAGAGGGCGCCGTTTTCCCTTTCAAAGCCAACACATCTATGTAGCACCCAATCATGTTAAGACGGAAATTCTCTCTCCTGTGCCACTCACCCCATTCGGCCCATTGCACCCAATCAAGTCCCCCATGCTTTAACACATTTTCTGCTTCCAAACCTTGAGATAAAAAATTGACAAAGTTAGAAGAGGATTTTAGTTGAGGCAAAACAAATAATTATTATAGGGCATCGCTTTCCCTTTCAAAGCTAGCACATCTATGTGGCACCCAATCATGTTAAGACGAAAATTCTCTCTCCTGATCAGATAATCACTGTATCATCATACAAAGATCAGTTCAGCATCATACAAAGATCATAAAAACATCATCAAACCATCAAACCAACATCATCAATCGTCGAAACCCCACTGATCAATCATCAATAAATCAGACCTCGTCATCATCAGCCAACAGCCTGATCAACAAAGATCTCCCTCATCAACAGAGATCATCTTGATCAACAAAGATCTTCCTCATCAATAGAGATCTCCATTAACACCCAACTTCGACAGAGATCTCTCTCATCAACAGAAACCCCGAAGATCAAACCATCATCATGTTCTCTCGCTTTCTAAATCGATGAAAAAAGAGAAAACAGGGAGGGGGCGGGAACTTTAGCAAATAGAAGAAGAAGAAAGAATTCTCTTTCTTCCTCTCCCCATCAACTAAAAAAACCCTTATTTTAAAGGATCGGGCTATTAGTACTCAATGTTCAATCAGAGCCATTGGTACACTACATAATCTGCTGAACACTACGTAGCCGCAACCAACATGGGAGACAATACAAGCAGTGGTCTCAACACCACCACATCATCATACAACAAGTCTAAGGCTCACAATATTGGTAACGACTTTTCTATTACAGAATTGACAGATAAAATACTCTCTCTCAAATCTCATGGCTCTCGTTCATCTTGAATCCTTGATAGCGGTGCCACTGATCATATAGTTCATAACCCTCATTTACTCACTTTTTCCAAACCCGTCCATAATCGAACCGTTGAGCTTCCTAATGGTACACTTGCTGTTGTTACACATATTGGCACCATGACTTTCTCTTCTATTTTTACCTTGCATGATGTTCTTTGTGTTCCCTCTTTTAATCTCAATTTAATTTCTATTAGCAAACTCACAAAACATTCTTTTTTTGTCAATGTTAGGTTAGAGTTCGCTTTATAAGCTTGTATTTCGTTAATGAAAATAATAACAATTATATTTCAATACAATTCTTTTCACACCCACCCCATTGCACCCAATCAAGTCCCCCACATAGCACATCTATGTGGCATCCAATCATGTTAAGACGGAAATTCTCTCTCCTGTCCCACTCACCCCATTGCATCCAATCAAGTCCCCCATGCTTTAACACATTTTCTGCTTCCAAACCTTGAATTTTTTTTTTGACAAAGTTAGATGAGGATTTTAGTTAGGGCAAAACAAATAATTATTATAGGGTTGTTTTCCCTTTCAAGTGGCACCCAATTATGTACGAAAATTCTCTCTCTTGTCCCACTCACCCCATTGCACCCAATCAAGTCCCCTATGCTTTAACACATTTTATGTTTCCAAACCTTGAAAAAAAATTTAACAAAGTTACATGAGGATTTAATTGGGGAAAAACAAATAATTATTATAGGGCATCGCTTTCCCTTTCAAAACCAACACATCTATGTGACATCCAATCATGTTAAGACACAAATTCTCTTTCATGTCCCAGTCACCCCATTGCATCCAATCAAACCCCTCATGCTTTAACACATTTTCTGCTTCCAAACCTTGAAATTTTCTTTTGACAAAGTTAGATGAGGATTTTAGTTGGGGCACAAATAATTATTATAGGCATTGCTTTCCCTTTCAAAGCCAACACATCTATGTGGCACCCAATCATGTTAAGACGAAAATTCTGTCTCCTGTCCCACTCACCCCATTGCACCCAATCAAGTCCCCTATGCTTTAACACATTTTCTGTTTCCAAACTTTGAAAAAAAAATTAACAAAATTAGATGAGGATTTAATTGGGGAAAAACAAATAATTATTATAGGGCATCACTTTCCCTTTCAAAGCCAACACATCTATGTGACACCCATTCATGTTAAGACGAAAATTCTCTCCCCTGCCACTCACCCCATTGCACCCAATCAAGTCCCCCATGCTTTAACACATTTTCTGCTTCCAAACCTTAAAAAAAAATTTACAAACTTAGATGAGGATTTTAGTTGGGGCAAAACAAATAATTATTATAGGGCATCGCTTTGCCTTTCAAAGCCAGTACATCTATGTGACACCCAATCATGTTAAGACGAAAATTCTCTCTCTTGTGCCACTCACCCCATTGCACCCAATCAAAGTCCCCCATGCTTTAACACATTTTCTGCTTCCAAACCGTGAATTTTTTTTGACAAAGTTATATGTGGATTTTAGTTGGGGCAAAACAAATAATTATTATAGGGCATTGCTTTTCCTTTTAAAGCCGGCACATCTACGTGGCACCCAATCATGTTAAGGCAAAAATTATCTCTTGAATAGTTCGAGCCTAGACTTTCTTTTTGTTTCTTTATGTTGAGATTATACTAGGTCATGTAATTATCCTACTGAATAGTTCGAGCTTTTGGGAGAATTGGTTGGTTAATGACAATTGGTATCAGAGCCAAAACCCCACATCCAAAGTTCAATTTCCCGCAGATGCGACCTATATTTAAATTAAAATAATTTAGCTTGGTGATGCAATCATAAATAAATAAAAATTCTAGGCTGGGTCCCCCATGCTTTAACACAATATCTTGACTTCCAAACCTTAAAAAAATATTAAAAAGTTAGATGAGGATATTTGTGATTGTGTTTTAAAGAGAATGAGTAAAAGTGTAAAAGAGCTCAACCATGACCAAAAAGTGGTTGATAGCCCTGGCTGCCTGGACTTACTCGGGATACTATAGAACCAGGCTCCTAGCGCTAGATCAATGCCAGGGGGCTCTGTGTGTGTGTGTTTGTGTTCGATTGGTGGATTAAGATGAGCAGTGGCGGAAGCACATAGAGCCCAAGGGGAGCAGTGCCCCCTCTCACTTTTGAAAATTCTTTATAATACATGGTCTAAGTGGGTATCATTTGTCTGGGATGTGTTAAGATTCCCCCGCCCCCCACCTTCTATTTATTACATTTTTCAAGTTGCCCCCTCAATTATGAAAATCATTTGTAGTACATGGTGTAAGTGGGTCCCAGTTGTTTAATATTTGTTACATTGCCTCTTTCTATTTATTACACTTTTGAAATTGCCCCTTCAATTATAAAAATCCTTTGTAGTACATGGTGTAAGTGGAACCTAATTATTTGGGATTTGTTAGATTTCCCCTTCTATTTATCAAACATTTTCCAAGCCCCCCTTTTGCCTCCTCTATCTAATAAAATGTATCAAATAGTTATTACAAATACATTACATTATGTAGTTTTGTACTTCATGTATATTGGTTTCCCTTAGTGACTAGCATAGATGGGTAACAATATTTTGATTGATTTTCTTTGAATACAACAAGTTGGTTGAAAACTCATTGAATATCTTCTGAAATATTTTTAAAATACATCTTATGGAAAAAACCTATCTATATCTTACCTTAAATCTCTAGCGTCAATCTTATTTTCAAATTAGATTCAATTAAAATTTCCAAACATTTGTAACGAATAACTTGATTGCTAGCTAAAATACATTTTTATAATCTTGAAATTAGAATAAAATAAAACAATATAACTCAAGATTCATACAAATAAATGTTGTTAAGTTATTTTATGCATTTTGCCCCCCCACCCTTAATGAAATTTTTGGCTCCGCCACTAGATGGAGGGGTATTGAGGCTCCCTAGCGCACCTGGCTGGCTCTCTGAACCTACTGTTGCTTTAAACATAATTTGTTGTTGTTAGCTTGGAAAGCAAAAACAACACTTAGTAACGTCGGTACTATGAGAAAAAGAAGAAGAAACACAAAGTAGTAAACTCTAAGAATTTGTTCTTTGCTCCATTTCTTATCCCATCTCCTCATCATATGAAAAGGAATTTATCTACTATAACTTTACTACTAAAATGTGATATCTCTAAAGGGCTAGTTGGTGAGCCAGGTTAAAAAAAAAAAAAAAAAAAAACCCAGAGACATGGATGCTAACTTGTACCTTGCGTTAGCATCATAATTTTTTGTTTTTGTAAAAGCAAAGTTGCATATAACAGTAGTTTTGCGTTGCTTTGTTTGGGTGCATCTTTGGGGTTTTATCCATTTTTCTTTAAAACACAACCACAACACACCTCCACAAAAGGGGTCAAAGTGTCAAAAAATCTCAAAGAGGCACCCAAACAAGGCAGCATAGAATTTTTTTTGCATATAAATATAAGAGAAACCAATAACATGGCCATTGTTATATAGGAAAGAATGGGAGGAATCTTTAACTTTACAACATATCTAGGCAGCCAGGTTTGGTAGCCACTTTTGGGTCAAGTTTTTTGTTTTTTTACACATCAACCCCTTTTTCAGAAGGTATTTGTGGTTGTATTTTAAAGATTGGGGTAAAACGTGTAAAAATAAAAATAAAACTTGGCCCGAATATGACTACCAAATCTGGCTGCCTAGACTTACTCTCAACTTTATCATTATTTCAAGAGTAAGTCTAGGCAGTCAGGGCTACCAGCCTTTTTTTTGGGCTATTTTACATTTTTATCCATTATCTTTAAAATGAACTTTTTCTAGAGAATCAGGCATGGCTTGGCGCGGGACTGGCTCTATAAATTTTCTGCTTTAAAATACAATCACAAACATCATTTATAGAAGGTGTAGAAGTGTAAAGAGCTCAAACCTTGGGAAAAAAAATGGCTGGTAGCCCTGATTACCTAGAGTTTGCCTTATTTCAATAAGCAAACGAGGTCCATTGTTAGTGGAGGTCATCAAAAGTAGTTTCAATTGGCAACAATTCTAGGGAGCCAAGTTTGGGAGCAACTTTTGAGCCAAGTTTTGATTTTTTTTACACTTCTATCCTTTTATAGATGGTGTTTGTGATTGTGTTTTAAAAATGAGTAAGTCTAGTCAGCCAGGTTTGGTAGCCACTTTTGAGCCAAATTTTGATTTTTTTAAAAAATATTTTTTACTCATTCTCTTTAAAACACAACTACAAACCAAAATTTGGCCCAAAATGACTACCAAACTTTACTGGCTAGAATTGTTGCTTTAAACATGATTTGTTGTTGTTAGATTGGAAAGCAAAAGCAACACTTAGTAACGTTGGTCCTATGAGGAAAAAAAAATGCGCAAAGTAGTAAACTTTAAGAGAATTTGTTCTTTGCTCCATTCTTATCCCATCTACTCATCATATGAAAAAGTACTTATCTACTATAACTTTACTACTAAAATGTGATCTCTCTAAAGGGCTAGTTGGTGAGCTAGGTAAAAAAAAAAAAAAAACCCAGAGATATTGATGCTAACCAGTAACTTGCATTAGCATCATAATTTTTTTTTTAATTTAATTTATCTTTTTTGTAAAAGTAAAGTTGCATTTAACAGTAGTTTTGTGTTGCTTTGTTTGGGTGCATCTTTGGGGGTTTTACACTTTTTATCCATTTTTCTTTAAAACACAAACACAACCACAACACACGTCCACGAAAGGGGTAAAAATGTCAAAAAATCTCAAAGAGGCACCCAAACAAGGCAACATAAATTGTTTTTGCATATAAATATAAGAGAAACCAGTAACATGGCCATTGTTAAATAGGAAAGAATGGAAGGGATCTTTAACTTTACAACATATCTAGGCAGCCAGGTTTGGTAGTCACTTTTGGGTCAAGTTTTTGTTTTTTTACACATCAACCCCTTCTTCAAATGGTATTTATGGTTGTATTTTAAAGATAAGGGGTAAAAAGTGTTAAAAAAAAAAAAAAAAAAAACTAGGCCAAAATATGGCTACCAAACCTAGCTGCCTTGACTTACTCTTAACTTTATCATTATTTCAAGAGGCTACCAGCCATTTTTTTTTGTCATGGTTGGGCTCTTTTACACTTTTATCCATTCTCTTTAAAATGAACTTTTCTAGAGAGTCAGGCCTGGTGGTCAGTCTCCATATCATTCATCATCCTCAAGATACGCATCTCTAGGATGATGGACTGCAATGTCTGCGTTTTAAAAAACATAAAATTCGAACAGGGGTGTACTCAGTAGAGGTGATGGGGGCATATAGCCACCCACCCTTTAAAACACGACCCTTTTCTTTATCCTCTTCCTTTTTCTTTTTCTTTCTTCATTACAGTGCGAGAGTTCAGCGTTGCTCGCCGAGTTTTTTCGAGGAGATCGAGCGATTTCCTTAGTGGAATCTCGCCATTGTCCTCATTTCTTCCTCTATTCTTTCCCCCTTCATTTCTCTGTTGATTTTTCACTGGAAAAAAAAATCAGTTTTCATTTGGGTTTGGTGTTGGGTTTGTTTTATTGGTTTCCATAGCTCCGATCAGCCGTGGAGGGGCCTTGGTGGCGTCATTAGGAGTCCTTAGAGCCGACATGCAAGGTTGATTTTGGGGTTGGCCAAATTTTTTCAAAAATCAGGGTGCATGTTCATTTTATGGGTTCTTCGGCGTGAATCCGGGGCTTTGGGTGCGTGGGCGAGCCTCACATTCGTGACTTCGAGGGCTCTTAGACCCATTTTCGGCCTGTTGTGCGGTTTGGAGGCGATCAGACCGGAGTAGGGAGGCTTTCGGCGCGTTTTCGCCAAACTTTGGGTTTCGGCAGGGTGTTTGCCGAATTTTTATTGCCTGTAAGTTTTTCTTTCAGTCACGCACCGCTTGTAAATTTTTTTTTTTCAGTTTTTGGCTAGTTTACTCATTTTCGAGTTCGCCTTGCAGTATTAAAAATTTTCTGTGGTCCCGCATTCGTGGTTTTGCGAGTTAGGAGCTTCGACCGGTAGGAATTGGGTTTTGAAAATCCATTCCACCCAGGTGAGTGGAATTATAATATTTATTTTGATAAATAATTATTTGAAATTCTGAATTTAATTTTTACATTATACCGTCGATTGTGTATATTTAAATCCAAATCCGAAATTCGGGGTTTTCAAATATTTCGATGATTGTGTTGGTTATTTGTGAATGAATTATGCATTGGATTTTTCGAAAAGTATGATATACTTGAATGAAATCGAATAGTGAAAGAATTTTGGTGTAATGACATAAGACTTGTATGTTTTGTTTTCGAGTTTGCATAGTATGTCATGTTTTACCGTGGATTTTCGAGTCTTGAGCATGTATGATATTGGCTCGAATAAATTTATCGTGGTGAATTGGGTCATGTTGGGACCCTGGCATAGTCGTGGTTTTATAAAAATTGCCGAATTGTTTATTATTGCACGTCTGTTACCTTTGGTTATGTACAGACTTGTCATTTGTGCATGTGGATAGTAGTATAAGTGTCTTTACCCCTCTATAATGCATGTTGTGTCGATGCTTAGGAGCTTGCTCGCATCGTGAGTTGGATGGTGCTAAAGATGACTCGCACCTGACATTGTGGACGTAATTGCATGTAGAAAGCTTGCTAAGGTGCGGTGAGCTACCGCACACACTTGCCACTATAAAGTGCAGTAGGACAGGTCCCGGAGGACGCACTTTGGAGATTACTCGCTTTCCCTCACAGCACGCTTGAGTTTGATTGTGTTAGGTTGGCCGTGTTAGGCCAGTCGTTCGGGATGTTTGAGTTTGTATCCTGGCAGATGACACCCCATTAGGATACAAACAAGCCCGAAGTGGTATTGGTGCACGTTGTGGAATGTGTCTGGGTGAGACACATTCGTAGGGTATGAGGATACCTATGATATGAGACACTTATACAGAATTTTACAGGATTTTTGGTTTCGACTTGATTGCTAAACCTAGGAGAGATTAGGAAGAACTATGAGATTGTTTTTACTTTCATCGCTTGATATTTACCATGTTTAAATCACGTGTAATGATCGGCATATATCGTAAATTGGTGGTTATTGTTGAATCTGAAATGCTTGTGTTGTTGCTTGAACTTAGAAATATTATCTTTAGAGACACGGTGTGATTTAGTCTTTAGAACTTCTTATTTATCATTTATTGTCTGGCATGAATTTTTCTGGTATAGTATTCCGTTATTTGTATTTAGTTCGCTCGCACCAGCTAGCTTTGTGCTTTGCTGACCCCGCAAGGGGTGTGCTTCTATTGGAGTGCATGCAGTGTTGGCGATCCTGCTGAGCGTGGCGCATAGGCCCCGATTTTCCTCTGTGTTATCAGATGTACTATATTGTTATACTAGATACTTGTATATTGGATTGTCTTTATGACTCTGGCGGGGCGAATCAAATATACTTATTTTGTTCAAAATTTATCGTAGTTTTTATTTCCGTTTCACTCTCGTATCAAGAATGTGTTATATTATGATGTTGTGGCCAGTTACGATCCGCTTGTATTACGAGTTAGTTCACGCACCGGCATGCTGCGATTTTCGTGGCGGGTCGGGGTGTGGACGGTATCAGGATTGGCTCTATAGATTTTCTGCTTTAAAATACAATCACAAACATCATTTATAGAAAGACCAGAGACGAAATAGCTCCAACCCTGACAAAAAAATGGCCGGTAGCCCTGCTTTCCTAGAGTTTGCCTTATTTCAATCAGCAAACAAGGTTCATTGTTAGTGAAGGTCATCAAAAGTAGTCTTAAAATATAGTCTCAATTGGCAACAATTCTAGGAAGCCAAGTTTGGGAGCAACTTTTGAGCCAAGTTTTGGTTTTTTTACAGTTCTACCCTTTTATAGATGGTATTTGTGGTTGTGTTTTAAAAATGAGTAAATCTAGCCAACCAGGTTTGGTAGCCACTTTTGAATCAAATTTTTATTTTTGTTTTTTTACTTTTTACTCATTCTATTTAAAACACAACTATAAACACATTTATAGAAAGGGTAGAAGTATAAAAAAAACCAAAATTTGGCCCAAAATGGCTACCAAACCTGACTGGCTAGAATTGTTGTTTAAATAGAGGGGTAAAAAGTGTAAAAAAAACAACCTAAAATGACTCCCTATACCTACTCCTCAATGGGATACTCCAATAATTCTAGGCAGTCAGGGCTACTAGCCATTTTTTTTGCCAGGGTTTGAAATCTTTACACTTCTACCCTTCTATAAATGATGTTTGTGGTTGTGTTTTAAAGAAAATGGGTAAAAGTGTAAAAGAGCCAAATCTTGACCAAAAAGTGGCTGATAGCCTTGGCTAGACTTACTCAAGATACTATAGAGCCAGACCCCTAGCGCTAGATCAGCGCTAGGGGCTCTATTTGTGTGTGTTTGTGTTTGATTGGTAGATTATGATGGTCTCTAGGATGATGAAGGGGTATTGAGGCTCCCTGGCGCGCCTAGCCCCGCTATCTAGACGTACTGTTGCTTTAAACATGGTTTGTTGTTAGCTTGGAAAGCAAAAGCAGCAGTTAGTAGCATTGGTCCAATGAGGAAAAAAAAATTGTAGTAAACTTTAAGAATTTGTTCTTTGCTCCATTTCTTATCTCATCTACTCATCATATGAAAAAGTAATTATCTACTATAACTTTACTATTAAAATGTGATCTCTTTAAAGGGCTAGTTGGTGAGTCAGGTGAAAAAAAGAAAAAGGAAAAAGAACCAGAGACATAGATGCTAACTTGTACCTTGCATTAACATCATAATTTTTTTATTGAAATTTTTTTTTGTAAAAGCAAAGTTGCATTTAACAGTAGTTTTGCGTTGCTTTGTTTGGGTGCATCTTTGGGATTTTTATCCATTTTTCTTTAAAACAAAGCCACAACACACCTCCACAAAGGGGTAAAAGTGTCAAAAAATCTCAAAGAGGCACCCAAACAAGGCAGCGTAGAATTTTTTTGCATATAAATATAAGAGAAACCAGTAACATGGCCATTATTGAATAGGAAAGAATGGGAGGGATCTTTAACTTCACAACATATCTAGGCAGCCAGGTTTGGTAGCCATTTTTGGGTCAAATTTTTGCTTTTTTACACATCAACCCCTTCTTCAGATGGTATTTGTGGTTGTATTTTAAAGATAAAGGATAATGTGGCTGCCAAACCTGGCTGCCTAGACTTACTCTCAACTTTATCATTATTTCAAGAGTAAGTCTAGCAGTCAGGGCTACTAGCCATTTTTTTTTGTCATGGTTCGGTTCTTTTACACTTTTATCCATTCTCTTTAAAATGAATTTTTCTAGAGAGTCAGGCCTGCTGGCTTGGCCCGATATCATCCATCATTCTCGATATGCGCATCTCTAGGATAATGGACGGTATCGGGCCTGACCTGGCGCGGGACTGGCTCTATAGATTTTCTGCTTTAAAATACAATCACAAACATCATTTATAAAAGGGGTAGAGGTGTAAAGAGCCCAAACTTTGGCAAAAAAATGGCTGGTAGCTCGGGCTGCCTAAAGTTTGCTATATTTCAATCAGCAAACGAGGTCCAATGTTAGTGGAGGTCATCAAAAGTAGTCTTAAAATATAGTCTCAATTGGCAACAATTCTTGGGAGCCAAGTTTGGGAGCAACTTTTGAGCCAAGTTTTGATTTTTTTTACACTTCTACCATTTTATACATGGTGTTTGTGGTTGCGTTTTAAAAATGAATAAGTCTAGCCAACCAGGTTTGGTAGTCACTTTTGAGCCAAATTTTGTTTTTTTTGTTTTTAATAATTTTTACTCATTCTCTTTAAAATTAAACTACAAACACATCTATAGAATGTGTAGAAGTATAAAAAAACCAAAATTTAGCCAAAAATGGCTACAAAACCTGATTGGCTAGAATTGTTGTTTAAATAGAGGGGTAAAAAGTGTAAAAAAAAAATTACTCCCTAGACCTACTCCTCAATGGGATACTCCAATAATTCTAGGCAGTCAGAGCTACCAACCATTTTTTAGCCAGGGTTTGGGCTCTTTACATTTCTACCTTCTATAAATGATGTTTGTGGCTGTGTTTAAAAAAAAATGGGTAAAAGTGTAAAAGAGCCTAACTTTGACAAAAAAAGTGGCTGATACTATAGAGCCAGGCCCTTAGCGCTAGATCAGCGCTAGGGGCTCTCTTTGTGTGTGTTTGTGTTTGATTGGTAGTTTATAACGATATCTAGGGTGATGAAGGGGTATTGAGGCTCCCTGGCGCGTTTAGCCTCGCTCTCTAGACGTACTGTAGCTTTAAACATGGTTTGTTGTTAGCTTGGAAAGCACAAGCAGTACTTAAAAAAAAAAAGCAGAGTAGTAAACTTTAAGAATGTATTCTTTGCTCCATTTCTTGTCCCATCTACTCATCATATGAAAAAAGTATTTATCTACTATAAGTTTACTACTAAATTGTGATCTTTCTAAAGGGCTAGTTGGTGAGCCAGGTAAAAAAAGAAAAAAGAAAAAAAAGGAACCAAAGACATGGATGTTAACCTGTACCTTGCATTAGCATCAAGAGATAGTGCTAAACTTGAGAAATTTTCTTCCAAGGATCTTCTTCAGGCCATCACAGATCGCAAGAACACACCCCTTCATATTGCTGTGCAGTTTGGAGACATAAAATGTGTAGAAAACATCTTTGACAAATCCCCGGATCTGTTAAGACAAAGCAATTCAAGTGGAGACACTGCACTACATATTGCTGCAAGGAACGGATTAGTTGAAGTTGTCAAGTTTATTCTTGATTACGAGCCCATAGATATATTCTCGATTGAGAGTCCCAAAGGATATGAAAGGCTAACCAGGAGGGTTAATGAGAAGAGAGACACTGCTTTGCATGAGGCAGTGCGAAATGGCCAGAGTCAGATAGTGGAACTTTTAATTGAGGATGATACCGAGTTTGAATATAATGCCAATAACGCTGGTGAAACACCAGTTTATTTGGCTACCGAAGCAGGATTTTTAGACATGGTGAAGAAGATCCTAGATAATTGTGAATCTGTAGCTTGTGGAGGCCCTGGTGGTAGAAACGCTCTTCATGCAGCCATACTCCTCGACGAAACAGGCAAGTAACAATGCATATTGTCAAACTTTTTAATGCAAGTTGATCTAAGTCTATTTCTGCTCTTGCTTTGAACTTAAGGCTTATGAAAGGCTTAAAATTATAAATTGGGTTTTTGTAGTATAACTTTGTTCATAAGCTTTATTTCCCTTTCCCCAATTCTGGTGCGTCAGATCTGCGCCAGGCCTAGACAATTCAATATTCTCAAGATGTGCATAATCTCACATCTCAAAAATTGGAAATGGTAGAGAGCTAGGCCTGGAGCAAATCTAGCGCACCATGCCTGACTGACACTCTAGACTTCTTCTTTCCCTTTTATACTGTGAGAGAGTCCTTGTTTGGCTAAGCACGTAGTTTAGAAAAAGAGATCTTAATCAAGATCATTTTTCTAGTTGGGAGCGAATGTTTGATCATTTAATTAAGCGATCAAACCAATTCAGATACGGTAGTACCTCAATTAATCTTGGATTCATTGCAGATATATGCAAGCTGTTGTTAGTAAAGAAACCGGAATTAATTAGAGAAAAGGACTACAGCAACTGGACACCACTTCATTGTGCTGCATGTACAGGAGCTATACAGATGATAGAGAAGATCACAGAACAATTCCCGGATAGTTGGGAGCTGCTAGACAATAAGGGTCGAAATTTTCTTCATGTCGCTGTTGTTCATCAACAAGCTATGGTTGTCAAATACGTTTTGAAATCGGATAAGTCAGTTAAAGACCTTCTTAATGAGCCAGACTCGGATGGGAACACTCCTTTACATCTTGCAGCCTATTCTGCAACCGAAGTATTTTTACTTCTAGTTCTCGATGATAGAGTGAATAAGAATGCCATGAACAAAATGAATTTGACAGTAAGAGACATCGCAGTTGAGGTATCTATCTTTGCCATTAAAAGCAAGTTATTACAATTGAGATTATCCAATTCTAGGCAGACTAGGTGAACATCATTTGGTAATATATATATAAATTGATTGTACTCCAATGTTCTCACTTTTTTTTTGAAGAAAGGAGAAGTTATGCTTCCTGTTTTGGTAAGCGCTGGCGGAATCTTGAGTCGGAGGAGACGAATTATCATGAAACAAAGCATATAAGAGTCTGGAAACAAGCAAAATACAGAAAATAAAGGAAATGATAGTGAAGAAGAATACAGGTAATTCATTTCGATATATGCTTTCCTATTCGGAGGCTACTACTCCGATTATACAGTACATGTCCCTTAATTCTGTTTACCATACTAAAACCCTGTCATCCCATGTTCTGTTTTCTGCCATTATCTCCTTACTGAGATGTTATGTAATGTATGTATAATTGATTGGTTACTGAGCTGTTGCATTTCCAGATAATAGCAATTTTCAGTCTCCACTGCTAATGAAGTTTGTGCCTTGTATCAGATTTTATGATATTTTAAATTTTAGGGGATGGTTGATTGCCCCTAAATTTAGGAAAAAATTGAATGTGAAGTTAAAATCGGGGATGGTTTAGAGGATCCATTGGAGCATGCAGTTTCTCACATGAGAGCATCTTCAAACATTCCCCTAAAATAGTCAAAAAGCTATTTTAGGGGTTTCATTGAAACTGCTTGCTCTTTAGCGCCCAATTCTAGGCACACATTCAGTTTCAACCACATTGTTATTTGCCCATTAAAAATTTCTGATTAATTGTAAAAATATGAATGTAACCACGGTTAAAAGAGAAAGAAGAGCTTCCCATTTTATGAGAGAAGTAATAGCATGAAGACAAAAGTTTAATAAACTTAAGTTCGAACTTCGACAATCCTATACAATCAATTTGCACATCTATTTTTGAAGAGGAAGGGAATAGGAAGCTTAGCTCTAATGATGGTCACCGAAATTTTCAAATAGCTGAGCTGAAGGTTTTGTTCCCTAAGGTCCTCCAAGCATTGCGTTCTCTATGTCTTCTCTGCTAAGTGCATAACTGAACCTTCTCTCCACATCCAAGATTCCCAGGACCACTTTTTAGATACCTGCATCACAGACAAAAATTGTCAGTCTACAACCAGTTGGTTAAAGATAATCAGAACCTAACACAGAATTATTTAACATCAATGTAATAGGGCATCAAAATGAAAATGCACCGGCAAACAGGTTTACCACTATCGAATTCCTTTTAAGTATGCCTATTATAACCAGAAAATATTTGCTAGAAACTGTTGTAGACTAACATTGTTCAACACTTTCTTCATTACATAGATTCAAAACTGTTGTAGAAAATATTTGGATTGTAAAATTTTCAGTGAATTGGATTCAAAATATTTCCTTACATAGATTCTCAAAGAAAAACACAAGTTTTTAATGAGAATATCAATGAACATATCCTCCTCAGACAAACATCTCTGCAAAGAAGCGTCTTTTTCAAAATGGTGAGATCGTTCTTTCTGGTCTGGGTTGTTGCTCATCCAATAATATGTTGTGTTGAAAGTGCTAAGGAATGCAATTCATAAACATTATCTTGATCAGCAAAACAAATGCAACTTGATTACTAAAATAGAAGAGAGATGAGTGAGAAGCTCATGGAAGAGAAAGATTACTAAAACAAAAAAACAGTTAGTGGGTAAACATTTCCCTCCCAATCAAACATGCAATCCGCAGAGGAATTGTCGTTTAAGAACCCTCGAATAATCCCCCAAGACCAAAGTAAACCCTTGATAGTTATACATAGCTGCAAATGATATTTTACTTTTACCCTCAAAGATGTGTACGTTTCTATCTTTCCAGATTAGCATTAGGAATTGGTTTCTCCATAGCTGAGACTAATTGGCAAAAGTATTGGCACCGAACATATGCCCCCCCCCCCCCCCTCCATTATAGAGTCAAAAAAGTAAATCTTGTTCATAACATTAAATTCAAAAACAAAAAAATTAATAGAAAACACCATCTATTCGTATGAGAGTGAGATCGCAATTGCGATCAATTCTTTGTCTTTTTCCTTCTTCTACTCTCGTTCTCTATCAAAGGGCGAGGTTTGGTTCTCTGTCGATTGGTGACGGCTAATTTAGATCCTCATTTCCTATGAGTCCAGGGTTTTGGTTCAATCGAGAATGAAATTGGTGATTTTTTTTTAATGTATTATAACAAAACGTTCAAATGGCGTTATTGAAAAAAAAACGTTATCTCAGTAACGGTCATATAACGTCGTTATATCGAAGTTGTGATACCATAACGTGATAATGTCATAACGGCTCACCCTGGTTAAGAATTATACCGGCGTTATAACGCCGTTTTAACTGCATAGAATAATATGATCTTAGTTAATGGCGGTTGCTTTTAGTAATGTTATAAATAATCCTTAACAACTGAATTTGGAGACAGGCATATTAATTTTAGACTCATGAAATGCTGGGCCTGGTGATATTAAATGATTAGAAAAATAATGCGCAATGGGCATAATCCAACAACCATACCATGTTCAATATTGGACCTTAAAGGTTTATATGTGCTATACAGACATTATTAGTATATATAACAAGTTTTTGCTCATACAAGATAGGACGTATAAGGTTGTATTTCACTAAGCCTTCCCTCTATTATACCACTTAGTCTATATTTAAGTAATCGGATCGAGTATAACCTTGTGTTAGCAACTAGCTATCAATGAGCCATGAACAGTCGCAGTTTTGACACGAACATGATACACTACACTAATAACATTCCTTACGCATCTCAGCCCGAAACAAGAATTCATTCAAATTCTAATTCTTATTTGTTCAAATTTTCTAATGCCCATTAACAGGATGCATATAAACTACACTGAATCGAATCATTATAGACTAATTCATTAAAACCCATCAACAAGCAAGAATTATAATCATGAAACCAATAAACAAAACCCTAAAAATCTCATCCATCAAATACTTAATAAAATAAACAAAATTACTTACCTTATACAAAGATCAGTGAAGTCGAGCGAAAGCTGGGCATGCCAATCAGGCTTCTCAATCAACCAAACAGCTCGATTTTCTCTACTCTGATAAAACCCTAATTTCTTCAACCAAGCTTCAATACAAGGCAAGCTATGAGAGTACAAAGGCTTCTTCTTTCAGGGAGCTTCTTATACCACTGCTCGTCCGTCGCAGAGAGCTCTGTTTCGGATGATTTTCAGTAAATTAGAGTTCTTCTGCTCAAATTGGATGAAGATAGAGGTTTGGGGCAAAATGGGGTTTTGATGGAAGGACAAAAGGTGTTAAATTTATGGGCATTTGCAGAAGATGGAGAGGTGGAAGAGATGAAGAGGGAATTGGGGATGGAAATGGCGCGCATTTTGAATGGTTTGAGAGAGTGGTGGTGGTGTTGGATTAGAGGGAAAAGATAGAGGAGTGAAAAATGTGCAATGTAAATGTTTGCTTTATCTTGATCACATCTAATCCTTGGGAGTTGTGTGATTGTTTTGATGGATTGGTCATCGATCGATTACTTTGATTGATGATTGAATTTGGTCCGTTGGTTAGATTCTTGATGATCATGTAAGGCTTACCAAGTTGGGAAGATTAGGTAATGTGGTGGTTTTTGTTTTTAGTCAGGGTTAGATTCTTATACATTTTTACCATTTCACTTTAAAACACATCTACAAACATTATTTATAGAATGAGTAAAATTATAAAGATCCCAAACCCTACCAAAAATAGACCGTACCCCTAGCTCTGTAGAATTTTTATATGAGCAATAGTGGTATTCCCTAAGTTATCATTATTTGAGGTTTTTTAACATAATAATAAAAAAATAAAAAAAAACCACCTTAGTTATGACACTTCATCCTTCTCATCTTTAACTAGATTTTGATTCATTCATGGATTATTCAAAGTTGAAACTAATCCTTGGTTTGATGTGTGAATACGGTTAGTGTGTAAAATCTTTAAGCTAACTCTCGGCGATGGGTGTTTGTTTATGGAGCTTTAGTCATAACATAAGTAATGCAAATTTAAATTTTGGTTGTGGTTAGAGTATGTTCACTCAATAAATAATTTTTTATTTATAATAAGAAGTTGCTAAAACTCGCTAAGTGGACCACTTTGAGTCCAAGTTTTATGTCACTAATGTAGACACACAAGTTGTTTCTCACCGTAGGTTTGAAGGAACAAATAAGAGTTTTGGAAAAGGCAGTGACTACACCGTACCATCATATCCTCTACCTCACACCATCAATGTGTTTTTTTTATTACTTTCTCACACCACCAATAAATATGCATAACAGATAAATCCAAACTCAAAATGAAAAAAAATGCAAAACAGGGTAACTTTCGACCAATTTAAACCCTTAATTGAGATTGATTCTCAAGCTCATCAAAATACATAAGTTGTAGTATTATGAGTTATCTAATAAATACAACTTTAATCACTTTGAAAATGTTTTGAAATTAGCAATGGTCATTTTAATAAAGTTGTCCAAATCTGTCCAAAAAATAAAGGGGATAGTGTTACTGACTTTCGGTCAACTTATGTACTCGATGGAGAAGGTGGCAAAAGGACTTCTCTATGGGGTTCCGAAGATTTCTGAGCTCGACTGTTATTAACTTGATTTGAACATAGACAATATATTACTCGGCAGAAATAAGCAAAATACATATTTCATATACTAGAGTGAAAAATATGCGAGTAGCCTAGTTGGTGAGTAAATATTGCACACCATGTCAGTAATAAGAAGAGTTTTAAGATATTGATTTAGTGGTTGAACAAAAACGTCAAAGATAGCTAAAGACATTATTTCAGGACCATAGCTAAATTTGGATATCTATATTGGTTCTGAGATAGAGATGATGAAATATTGTCCACGAATGAATAATAATAGATCGTAAATGGTCAATTGTTTTGTTCAGTTAAACTAGAGGCGTTTTGTTATTTTGAGGGCTCAAAGCCTCGAATGTCCATTGTTGGCTATTGGAAATCATTGGATCAGCTTTAGACACAAATTTCAGGTAGACTTTATGATTTATGATTGAGACCTGCGAGTCAAAATCTTTCTTTTGTCCTTATTTTATGCTATTTCGTTTTTTTATGCTATTTCTTTTGGGCATTTCTTAACGTTGGACCACCAATTGAATAATATTTCCTAAGGCAGTGTTGGTATTGAGAAGATTTTGTAACATTAAGTGGTTACTGAAGCCGTTCATCATGTACATTAAGGCACTTCTGGACCTACGACGTAAGGATTAAACTCACATAATTCTAATCACTCGATCATAGCACCATTGACTAAGTATTAGAAATAATAAAAAAAGACAAAATAGGTGTACCCATTTAAAGCAACGGTTGAAAGCCATTTTTTCTTCGAGTTGGGCCCACTTGTTTTTCCAATCGGTCAATACTCAAATTGAAATGATTAGGATATTTGTTTAGCATTTGAAGGGCTTTTAATTCACCTTTTGGGATCGGATACTTTGTTGATATGATGATATGTTGCTGTTGAACCGACTACTGAAAAAAAAAAAAAAAAGGATTTGGGATTCATTGATTGAGTGAACCTTACTTTTATTTTTGTATTTGTTTATTAAACCAGGTAATTTTTCAAGTAGTGAGCTGAGATTTAGGAGACTAAAATATGAGGTGAGTTTCAGGTTTACAATGAACTGCTGCTGCTGATGTTTGCTGGGGTTTCTACTGCTGCTATTGATATGTTGACCATGTTTGCTGATAAATATTTCTGCAGATACTTTGACATTCTATAAAGATAGATCATTTTCAATACTTTTATGAGAAAGTTCTTTCCCAGTATTCGATTTGTTCAGAAATCAGCTTTGATTATTATATTTAGGGAAAAATCTGTCCCCCCAGAAGAAGACCAAACGTTAAAATAGGTGGGGCCCATTTAAAGCGACGGGCTTGGGAGGCTGGGCCTCCATCTTTCAGATAGAAACGATAGATAACTTAGAATAGAAATTATTAGTTACGACACCATACAGAACAGAATGATACACAAAAAACTAAATTTAGATTAAAACAGTACAGCTGTTTGAAGTACAACTTGACATCAAAGCCACTATAATCTGGACCCGGGGGGCTCATGGGATTGAGGGGGGACTCCTGCGCATCCATCTCAGTCATTGGATCAGAATCCAAACGTTCGTATCAAATGGGAAGAGAGAATTTGAAATCCAAATTTTTTTAAACATTTTCCCGCTCAAAACCTCTCTCCTTCCATTTGATATAAGCCGTTGATCCAACGGCTGAGATAGATGCGCAAGAGCCCCTCCTGCTCACAGTGCGCAGGAACCCCCTCCAGAATGACACAAAAAACTAAATTTAGATTAAAACAGTACAGCGAGGTACTGTGCACAAGTCTGAACCGTTAGATCTGTTGGACAGTTCAGATTCATGGAATTGAAACAGTACTTCCCTCGCATTCACAAATAATCTTGAGGCAGCTACCACATCAGTAGTACAACAATACTTAGTTAGCATGACACATTTATTGGATACTCATAACACAAGACTAAGTACTTTTATATCATGCATGCGTAGATCAAAGATGCAAAGTGGTATCTGGGTCCTGGTTGGTCATCTTGGTGGTGGGTGAGCAAGGATAGGATGGGGTATGGGGCGAACGATGTGGAATATGGGGGAAAAGAGGCAATAATTGGGGAGCAGTAGGTTGTCCAACAGCAGCATTTGATGATGAAGGAAGAAGATGAAGTGCTAGGTTTAGGTTTTAGTGGGTGTTGGGTGAAGGGCGAGTAATATTGTTGATAGGAGAAACGAGAGGACTACTACTTGGTCCAGCATTCTTATTATGAGACCTCTGATGGCCTCCCAGTGCTTGAAAATTTGGGAACGTTTTGGGACATTTCTTGCAAGAGTAAGCATTTGATGATGAAGGATGAAGATGAGAAGATTGGTTTTGGTGGGTGTCGGGTGAAGGGCGAGTAATATTGTTGTTAGGATTTGGTCCATTATTCTTGGACCGCTTATTATGAGATCTCTGATGGCCTCCCAGTGCTTGATCAGTTGGGAACGTCTTGGGACATTTCCGGCAAGGGTAAGTAGGAGCATTGTTAACCAAATCAGACATAGTTGGTGACTGATACAAGGGATGGGCTATGATCGAGTTATGAGAAAAAGAGCCTCTGAAATGAGACTATTCCATTCCCATTTATAGACATGACAGGTACCCAAGTGGCGGTCTATAATCCGACAGATTCATAAAAGTTATGAAAAAATCTTTTACATCAATGGTGGGGGGGGGCATGATTAGTCGCTTTATCATCACATATAAAACTAAATTCAGTCGCTTTAAATGACCCCACGTACTCATGTGCACCACTTATGAATAATAGGTACTTTCCTTCTCATTTCCTCTCCCTAATAATAGAGAAATGTTAGAAATGTTAGAAGCTTTCACTTGCTTTCAACCCTTTCCATCTTCTCGCGTGCTTCAGCCGAAATCTGTGAGCAAATTCAACGGGCCGTGTTGAGGCCGTGTTCCCACTCTTCTTATGGAGGCCATTAGAATTGCGGCGAATCCCCATTATGCTTGACATAGCAACAGCAACCAAGACTAGACTCATATGCTTGACAAGGCAACACTAATTTCTATTTCACATGTTTTAAAGACTTTGTTTTTATTTCATGTGCCTTGGACACTTCATTTTCCCATACCTTCCCCCGTGTCTCACACTGCCAAATGTTACTCTGAATACTCTCAAGACGCAAACTTTAAATCTTTACATCATCCCGAAACAAGAATTCTTTCAAATTCTAATTCTTATTTGTTCAAATTTTCGAATGCCCCATTAACAGGATGCATATAAACTACACTGAATCGAATCATTATAGACTAATTCATTAAAGCCCATCAACAGCAATAAACAAAATTATTTGCCTTATACAAAGATCAGTGAAGTCGAGCGAAAGCTGGGCATACCAATCAGGCATCTCAATCAAGCTTCAATACAAGGCAAGTTATGAGAGTACGAAGGCTTCTTCTTTTCAGGGAGCTTCTTATACCACCCCTCGTCCGTCGCAGAGAGCCCTGTTTCGTATGATTTTCAGCTAAAATTGGATGAAGACAGAGGTTTGGAGCAAAAGTGGTAAAATTATGGGCATTTGTAGAAGATGGAGAGGTGGAAGAGATGAAGAGGGATTGGGGATGGAAATAGCGCGCATTTTGAATGGTTTGAGAGAGTGGTGGTGGTGGTGGTGGTGGTCGTGTTTGGATTTAGAGGGAAAAGATAGAGGAGTGAAAAAGTGTGCAATGTAAATGTTGCTTTATCTGATCACATCTCATCCTGTCGGAGTTGTGTGATTGTTTTGATGGATTGGTCACGATCGAGTTACTTTGATTGATGATTGAATTTGGTCCGTTGGTTAGATTTTGATGATCATGTAAGGCTTACCAGTTGGGGAAGATTAGGTAATGTGGTGGTGTTTGTTTTTAGTCATGGTTAGATTCTTATACATTTTTACCTATTCACTTTAAAACACAACTACAGACATCATTTATAGAAGGGGTAAAATTATAAAGATTCCAAACCCTACCAAAAAACAGATCGTATCCCTAGCTCTCTAGAATTTTTTATATGAGCAATAGTGGTATTCCCTGTAGTTATCATTATTTGAGGTATTTTAACGTAATAATAAAAAATAAAAAATAAAAACCACCTTAGTTATGACACTTCATCCTTCTCATCTTTAACTAGATTTTGATTCATTCATGGATTATTCAAAGTTGAGACTAATCATTGGTTTGATGTGAGAATACGATTAGTGTGTAAAATCTTTAAGCTAGCTCTCGGGCGATGGGTGTTTGTTTATGGAACTTTAGTCATAAGTAATGCAAATTTAAAATTTGCTTGTGGTTGGAGTATGTTAACTCAATAATCGTATTTAATAATAGTTTTGGCTAGACTCAGAGAAGATGTGTACATTTTAGGTTTATGATTTTATTTAATTTATCAACCAAGGATTACCACGAGATTAATATTGATGCATATTTGTGCAGCTTGCACGTACTTTGCATGTACATTCATGGTGAGGTATTTTAGTTAATTAAATAATATTGAATGAGTGTTAATTTAAAATGAGAGCCAAACTTGAAAATCAAATTCAAAAGAGGGTCAAATGAAAAAAAAATGCTATTGTCAAGTTGAAAATACTAGGAAATCAAGTTTTGCAATCAGAATAATGTGGCATGATCTTAAAAAAATTATGAAATTCTCAAAGTTTTTATGTATATCTCAAGATTGTAATAAATTTGTGACTGCAAAACCTAACTCCCTAGCGTCACTCTTGTCAAATAGGAAAAAGTGCGAGAGGTCTTTAATTTTATTATTATTTTAATCCCATTGTTATTGGAGGTCATCGAAAGTAGTTTTAAAATATTAAATATAGTTATCAATGGGATACATGCAAGGGGTGGGGCTATTAAAAAAAAATTGTAAAAGCAAAGTTGCATTTAAATTAGTTTTGCATTGCCTTATTTGAGTGCTTTTTTTTTGGGTTTTTACATTTTTTACCTATTTTCTCTAAAATACAACCCCAACACACTTTCACATAAGGGGTAATAGTGTCAAAAAAATCTCAAAGAGACACCCAAACAAGGCAGCATAGAATTTTTCTGCATATAAATATAAGAGAAACTAGTAACATGGCCATTGTTAAATAGGAGAGAATGGGAGAGATCTTTAACTTTACAACAATTCTAGACAACCAGGTTTAGTAGCCACTTTTGGGTCAAATTTTGGTTTTTTTTACACCTCAACCCCTTCTCCAGATGGTATTTGTGGTTATATTTTAAAGATAAGGTATAAAAAGTGTAAAAAAAAAAAAAAAAAATTGCCCAAATATGGCTACCAAACCTAACTGCCTAGACTTAATCTCAACTTTATCATAATTTCAAAAGTGAGTCTAGGCAGTTGTCTGGACTAGCAAATTACAGTTCTTCTGCTCAAATTGGATGAAGATAGAGGTTTGGGGCAAAATGGGGTTTTGATGTAAGGGCAAAAGGTGTTAAATTTATGGGCATTTGCAGAAGATGGAGGGAGAGGTGGAAGAGATGAAGAGGGAATTGGGGATGGAAATAGCGCGCATTTTGAATGGTTTGAGAGAGTGGTGGTGGTGGTGGTGTTGGATTTAGAGGGAAAAGATAGAGGAGTGAAATAGTGTGCAATGTAAATGTTTGCTTTATCTTGATCACATCTCATCCTTGGGAGTTGTGTGATGTTTTGATGGATTGGTCATCAATCGATTACTTTGATTGATGATTGAATTTGGTCCGTTGGTTAGATTCTTGATGATTATGTAAGGCTTACCAAGTTGGGAAGATTAGGTAATGTGGCGGTTTTTGTTTTTAGTCAGGGTTAGATTCTTATACATTTTTACTTATTCACTTTAAAACACAACTTCAAACATCATTTAAAAAAGTGGTAGAATTATAAAGATCTCAAACCCTACCAAAACATAGATCGTAGCTCTAGCTCTCTAGAATTTTCATATGAGCAATAGTGGTATTCTCTATAGTTATCATTATTTGAGGTTTTTTAACGTAATAATAAAAAAATAAAAAAAACCCACCTTAGTTATGACACTTCATCCTTCTCATCTTTAACTAGATTTTGATTCATTCATGGATTATTCAAAGTTGAAACTAATCATTGGTTTGATGTGTGAATACGATTAGTGTGTAAAATCTTAAAGCTAGCTCTCGGGCGATGGGTGTTTGTAGGGGTGGGCAATGTCGGTTCGGTTCGGTTGGACCGAAATTTCAGGCTCAAGCATTTGAAAGACTTTCATTAAAATATATCCAATATTTTTACAGGTCCAATTTTTTTATAGACTCAATTTTTAACCAAAAATTGAAAACTTTGAGAGAATGGGGTGATTTAGTGCAACAGGGTGTATTGCAATGCATTTGTTGCACTAATCAAGTATTGACACCTACTTTTTATTTAGTTATTTATATATATTTAATTAATCGGTCGGTTCGGTTATAAATCGGTCGGTTCAAAACCGCAAACCGATTTTGAACTGTTTATAATCGGTTCGGTTCGGTATAAATTATTTTCTCTCTACTCATATTTCGGTTCGGTTACCGAGCCGAATTTGAAAATCGGTTCGGTCGATTTACCGAATTTAAATCGATTTTTGCCCACCCCTAGGTATTTGTTTATGGAACTTTAGTCATAAGTAATGCAAATTTAAAATTTGCTTGTGGTTGGAGTATGTTCACTCAATAATCGTATTTAATAATAGTTTTGGCTAGACTCAGAGAAGATGGGTACATTTTAGGTTTATGATTTTATTTAATTTATCAACCAGGGATTACCACGAGATTAATATTGATGCATATTTGTGCAGCTTGCACGTACTTTGCATGTACATTAATGGTGAGGTATTTTAGTTAATTAAATAATATTGAATGAGTGTTAATTTAAAATGAGGGCCAAACTTGAAAATCAAATTAAAAAGAATGTCAAATGAAAAAAAAAAACGCTATTGTCAAGTTGAAAATACTAGGAAGTCAAGTTTTGCAATCAGAATAATGTGGCATGATCTTGAAACAATTATGAAATTCTCAAAGTTTTTATGTGTATCTCGAGGTTGTAATAAATTTGTGACTGCAAAACCTAATTCCCTAACCTCACCCTTGTCAAATAGGAAAAAGTGTAATAAATCTTTAATTTTATTATTATTTTAATCCCATTGTTATTGGAGGTCATCCAAAGTAGTCTTAAAATATTAAATGTAGTTATCAATGAAATACATGTAGCGGGGTGGGGTCATTAATTTTTTTATTTTTTGTAAAAGCAAAGTTGCATATAAAGTAGTTTTGCATTGCCTTATTTGAGTGCTTTTTTTTTGGGTTTTTACATTTTTTACCCATTTTCTCTAAAATACAATCACAACACACTTTCGCATAAGGGGGTAATAGTGTCAAAATTTTTTTAAAGAGACACCCAAACAAGGCAGCATAGAATTTTTCTGCATATAAATATAAGAGAAACCAGTAACATGGCCATTGTTAAATAGGAAAAAATTGGAGAGATCTTTAACTTTACAACAATTTTAGACAACCAGGTTTGGTAGCCACTTTTGGGTCAAGTTTTGGTTTCTTGTACACCTCGACCCCTTCTCCAGATGGTATTTGTGGTTATATTTTAAAGATAAAGGCTAAAAAAAAATTGCCCAAATATGGCTACCAAACCTAGCTGCCTAGACTTACTCTCAACTTTATCATAATTTCAAAAGTAAGTCTAGGCAGTCAGGGCTACCAGCCATTTTTTTTTGTCATGGTTGGGCTCTTTTACACTTTTATACATTCCCTTTAAAATACAATCTCAAACATTATTTATAAAAGTGGTAGAAGTGTAAAGAACTCAAACACATAACAAAAAAAATGGTTGATAGCCCTGACTGCCTAGAATTTGCCTTATTTTCAACCAGCAAACGAGGCCCATTGCTAGTGGAGGTAATCAAAAGTAGTCTTAAAATATAGTCTCAATTGGCAACAATTATAAGGAGCCAAGTTTGGGAGCAACTTTTGAGCCAAGTTTTAGTTTTTTTACACTTCTACCCTTCTATAAATGGTGTTTGTGGTTGTGTTTTCAAAATGAGTAAGTCTAGCCAACCAGGTTTGGTAGCCACCTTTGGGCCAAATTTTGATTTTTTTTTTATTTATATTTTTTACTCATCTATTTTAAAACACAACTACAAACACATCTATAAAAATGGTAGAAGTGTAAAAAAACCAAAACTTGGCCCAAAATGGCTACCAAACCTGACTGGCTAAAATTTGTTGTTTAAATATAGGGGTAAAAAGTGCAAAAAAAAGAAAAGAAAAGAAAAACCATAAATGATTCCCTAGACTTACTCCTCAATGGGATACTCCAATAATGCTAGGCAGTCAAGGCTACCAACCATTTTTTTGTCAAGGTTTGGGCTCTTTACACTTCTACCCCTTCTATAAATGATATTTGTATTGTATTTTAAAGAGAATGAGTAAAAGTGTAAAAGAGCTCAACCTTGACCAGAAAGTGACTGATAGCTCTGGCTGCCTGGGCTTACTCGGGATACTATAGAGCCGAGCCCCTAGCGCTAGATCAGCGCCAGGGGGCTCTCTGTGTGTGTTTGTGTTCGATTGGTGGATTAAGATGATTTCTAGGATGATGGAGGCAGTGGTGGAGGCACATAGAGCCCATGGGGGCAGTTGCCCCCTCTCAATTTTGAAAATTCTTTATAGTACATGGTCTAAGTGGGTCTCAATTGTTTGGAATTTGTTAAGATTGCCCCATTCTATTTATCACATTTTTCAAGTTGCCCCTTCAATTATGAAAATCCTTTGTAGTACATGGTGTAAGTGGATCCCAGTTGTTTAATATTTGTTACATTGCCCCTTCTATTTATTATGCTTTTGAAATTGCCCCTTCAATTATAAAAATCCTTTGTAGTACATGGTGTAAGTGAAACCTAATTATTTGGGATTTGTTAGATTGCCCTTTCTATTTATCAAACATTTCCCAAGCCCCCCTTTTGCCTCTTCTATCTAACATAATGTATCAAATAATTATTACAAATACATTACATTATGTAGTTTTGTACTTCATGTATATTGGTTTCCCTTAGTGACTAGCATAGATGGGTAACAGTATTTTATTTGATTTTTCTTTGAATACAACAAGTTGGTTGAAAACTCATTGAATGTTTTCTGAAATATTTTTAAAATACATCTTATGAAAAAAATCTATCTATATCTTACCTTAAATCTCTAACGTCAATCTTATTTTCAAATTAGATTCAATTAAAATTTCCAAACATTTGTAATGAATAACTTGATTGGTAGCTAAAATACACTTTTATAATCTTGAAATTATAATAAAATAAAACAATATAACTCATGATTTATGCAAATAAATGTTGTACAATATAATTCAAGATTCTTGCAAATAAATGTTGTTAAGTTATTTTATGCTTTTTGCCCCCCCCACCCACCCACCATTAATGAAATTTCTGGCTCCGCCACTGGATGGAGGGGTATTGAGGCTCCCTGGCGCGCCTAGCTGGCTCTCTAAACGTATTGTTGCTTTAAATATGATTTGTTGTTGTTAGCTTGAAAAGCAAAAACAACACTTAGTAATGTCGGTCCTATGAGGAAAAAAAATGCACAAAGTAGTAAACTTTAAGAATTTGTTATTTGCTACATTTCTTATCCCATCTATTCATCAAATGAAAAAATATTTATCTACTATAATAACTTTGCTACTAAAATGTGATCTCTCTAAAGGGCTAGTTGGTGAGCTAGGTAAAAAAATAAGAAAAAAAAAGAACCAGAGATATTGATGCTAACCTGTACCTTGCATTAACATCATAATTTTTTTTTATTTAATTTATCTTTTTTGTAAAAGCAAAGTTGCATTTAACAGTAGTTTTGTGTTGCTTTGTTTGGGTGCATCTTTGGGGTTTTTATACTTTTTATCCATTTTTCTTTAAAACACAATCACAACCACAACACACCTCCACAAAAAAGAGGTAAAAGTGTCAAAAAATCTCAAAGAGGCACCCAAACAAGGCAACATAAAATATTTTTGCATATAAATATAAGAGAAACCAGTAACATGGCCATTGTTAAATAGGAAAGAATGGGAGGGATCTTTAACTATACTACATATCTATGCAGCCAAGTTTGGTAGCCACTTTTGGGTCAAGTTTTTATTTTTTTACACATCAATTCCTTCTTCAAATGGTATTTGTGGTTGTATTTTAAAGATAAGGGGTAAAAACGTAAAAAAATAAAAATAAAACTATGCCCAAATATGGCTACCAAACCTGGTTGCCTTGACTTACTCTCAACTTTATCATTATTTCAAGAGGCTACCAGGCATTTTTTTTGGTCATGGTTGGGCACTTTTACACTTTTATCCATTCTCTTTAAAATGAACTTTTCTAGAGAGTCAGGCCTGGTGGCCAGGCTCGATATCATCCATCATCTTCGAGATGCGCATATTTAGGATGATGGACGGTATCAGAACTAGCTCTATAGATTTTCTGCTTTAAAATACAATCACAAACATCATTTATAGAAAGAGTAGAGGTGTAAAGAGCCCAAACCCTGGCAAAAAATGGTCGGTAGCCCTGGCTGCCTAGAGTTTGCCTTATTTCAATCAGCAAATGAGGTCAATTGTTAGTGGAAGTCATCAAAAGTATTCTTAAAATATAGTCTCAATTGGCAACAATTCTAGGGAGCCAAGTTTGGGAGCAACTTTTGAGCCAAGTTTTGATTTTTTTTTTTACACTTCTACCCTTTTATAGATGGTGTTTGTGGTTGTGTTTTAAAAATGAATAAGTTTAGCCAACTAGGTTTGGTAGCCACTTTTGATTTTTTTATTTATTTATATTTTTTACTCATTTTCTTTAAAACGCAAATATAACACATCCATAGAAGATGTAGAAGTATAAAAAAAACCAAAATTTGGCTCAAAATGGCAACCAAACCTGACTGGCTAGAATTGTTGTTTAGATAGAGGGGTAAAAAGTGTAAAAAAAAGCAATAAAAAATGACTCCCTAGACCTACTCCTCAATGGGATACTCCAATAATTCTAGGCAGTCAAAGCTACCAGTCATTTTTTTGCCAGGGTTTGTTCTTTACACTTCTACCCTTCTATAAATGATGTTTGTGGTTGTGTTTTAAATAAAATGGGTAAAAGTGTAAAAGAGCCCAACCCTGACCAAAAAGTGGCTGATAGCCTTGGCTACCTAGACTTACTCGAGATATTATAGAGCCAGGCCCTTAGCGCTAGATCAACGCTAGGGGCTCTCTTTGTGTGTTTTTGTGTTTGATTGATAGATTATGATGATCTCTAGGGTGATGAAGGGGTATTGAGGCTCCCTGGCGCGCCTAGCCCCGCTCTCTAGACGTACTGTTGCTTTAAACATGGTTTGTTGTTAGCTTGGAAAGCAAAAGTAGCACTTAGTAACATTGGTCCAATGAGAAAAAAAAAAATTGTAGTAAACTTTAAGAATTTGTTCTTTGCTTCATTTCTTATCTCATCTACTCATCATATGAAAAGTACTTATCTACTATAACTTTACTATTAAAATGTGATCTCTCTATAGGGCTAGTTGGTGAGCCAGGTAAAAAAAAAGAACTAGAGACATGGATGCTAACTTGTACCTTGCATTAGCATCATAATTTTTTTTTATTTATTTTTTTTTGTAAAAGTAAAGTTGCATTTAACAGTAGTTTTGCGTTGCTTTGTTTGGGTGCATCTTTGGGGTTTTTATACTTTTTATCCATTTTTCTTTAAAACACACCCACAACACACCTCCACATAATGGGTAAAAGTGTCAAAAAATCTCAAAGAGGCACCCAAACAAGGCAGTGTAGAATTTTTTTGCTTATATATATATAAGGTATAATTCTAGGGAGCCTGGGTTTGCTGCCAGGGGGCGAAATTACCATTTTGCCCCTCCTTTGTTGTGGTTATATTTAAAGAGTGTTCAAAGAGGCAGAGGAAAAGGTGTAAAAATGCCGGCCAGGCGTGAAATCCAGGCCGGCTAACCAGTAACATGGCCATTGTTAAATAGGAAAGAATGGGAAGGATCTTTAACTTTACAACATATCTAGGCAGCCAGGTTTGATAGCCACTTTTGGGTCAAGTTTTTATTTTTTTACACAAGTAATGCTATAGTGCCTGGCTGTATGCCCGGTTACAGTGCCCGGTGCACTGTAGCACCATAGATTTTCATCGAGATCAGAGTTGACGCTTATCTCGATGTAAATCTATGGTGCTACAATGCACCGGGCACTGTAGCTGGGCATCCTAGAATTTTCCTTTTTACACATCAACCCCTTTTTCAGATGGTATTTGTGGTTGTATTCTAAAGATAAGGGGTAAAAAGTGTAAAAAAAAAAAAAAACTAAGCTCAAATATAACTACCAAACCTGGCTGCCTAGACTTACTTTCAACTTTATCATTATTTCAAGAGTAAGTCTAGGCAGTTAGGGCTACCATCCAATTTTTTTGTCATGGTTGGGCTTTTTTACACTTTTATCCTTTATCTTTAAAAAAAACTTTTCTAGAGAGTCAGGTCTAGTGGCCTGGCCCGATATCATCCATCATCCTCGAGATGCGCATCGCTAGGATGATGGACGGTATGGGGCCTGGCCTGGCACGGGACTAACTCTATAGATTTTTTGTTTTAAAATACAATCACAAACATCATTTATAAAATGGGTAGAAGTGTAAAAAGCCCAAACTCTGGCAAAAAAATGGCTGGTAGCTCTGGCTGCCTAAAGTTTGCCTTATTTCAATCAGCAAACGAGGTCAATTGTTAGTGGAGGTCATCAAAAGTAGTCTCAATTGGCAACAATGCTAGGGAGCCAAGTTTGGGAGCAACTTTTGTGCAAAGTTTTGGTTTTTTTTACACTTCTACCCTTTTATAGATGGTGTTTGTGATTGTGTTTTAAAAATGAGTAAGTCTAGCCAACCAGGTTTGGTAGTCACTTTTGAGCCAAATTTTGATTTTTTTTAAAATATTTTTTACTCATTCTCTTTAAAAGACAACTACAAACACATCTATAGAATGAGTAAAAGTATAAAAAAAACCAAAATTTGGCCCAAAATGACTACCAAACCTGACTGACTAGAATTGTTGGAAAGCACATGCAGCACTTAGCAATGTCGGTCCAATGAGAAAAAAAAAGCACTGAGTACTAAACTTTAAGAATTTATTCTTTGCTCCATTTCTTATCCCATCTACTCATCATATGAAAAAGTATTTATCTACTATAAGTTTACTACTAAATTGTGATCTCTCTAAAGGGCTAGTTGGTGAGCCAGGTAAGACAAGAAAAAAGAAAAAAAGGAACCAGAGACATGGATGTTAACCTGTACCTTGCATTAGCATCAAGAGATAGTGCTAAACTTGAGAAATTTTCTTCCAAGGATCTTCTTCAGCCCATCACAGATCGCAAGAACACACCCCTTCATATTGCTGTGCAGTTTGGAGACATAAAATGCGTAGAAAACATCTTCGACAAATCCCCGGATCTGTTAAGACAAAGCAATTCAAGTGGAGACACTGCACTACATATTGCTGCAAGGAACGGATTAGTTGAAGTTGTCAAGTTTATTCTTGATTACGAGCCCATAGATATATTCTCGATTGAGAGTCCCAAAGGATATGAAAGGCTAACCAGGAGGGTTAATGAGAGGAGAGACACTGCTTTGCATGAGGCAGTGCGAAATGGCCACAGTCAGATAGTGGAACTTTTAATTGAGGATGATACCGAGTTTGAATATAATGCCAATAACGCTGGTGAAACACCAGTTTATTTGGCTACCGAGGCAGGATTTTTAGACATGGTGAAGAAGATCCTAGATAATTGTGAATCTGCAGCTTGTGGAGGCCCTGGCGGTAGAAACGCTCTTCATGCAGCCATACTCCTCGACGAAACAGGCAAGTAACAATGCATATTGTCAAACTTTTTAATGCAAGTTGATCTAAGTCTATTTCTGCTCTGGCTTTGAACTTAAGGCTTATGAAAGGCTTAAAATTGTAAATTGGGTTTTTGTAGTATAACTTTGTTCATAAGCTTTATTTCCCTTTCCCCAATTCTGGTGCATCAGATCTATGCCAGGCCTAGCTCTTTACAATTCAACATTCTCAAGATGCGCATATTCTCACATCTCAAAAATTGGGAATGGTAGAGAGCTAGGCCTGACGCAAATCTAGCGCACCAGGTCTGGCTCTCTAGACTTCTTTCCCTTTTATACTACGAGAGAGTCATTGTTTGGCTAAGCACGTAGTTTAGAAAAAGAGATCTTAATCAATATCATTTTTCTAGTTGGGAGCGAATGTTTGATCATTTAATTAAGTGATCAAACCAATTCGGATACGGTAGTACCTCAATTAATCTTGGATTCATTGCAGATATATGCAAGCTGTTGTTAGTAAAGAAACCGGAATTAATTAAAGAAAAGGACTACAGCAACTGGACACCACTTCATTGTGCTGCATGTACAAGAGCTATACAGATGATAGAGAAGATCACAGAACAATTCCCGGATAGTTGGGAGCTGCTAGACAATAAGGGTCGAAATTTTCTTCATGTCGCTGTTGTTCATCAACAAGCTATGGTTGTCAAGTACATTTTGAAATCGGATAAGTCAGTTAAAGACCTTCTTAATGAGCCAGACTCGGATGGGAACACTCCTTTGCTTCTTGCAGCCTATTCTGCAACCGAAGTATTTTTACTTCTAGTTCTCGATGATAGAGTGAATAAGAATGCCATGAACAAAATGAATATGACAGTAAGAGACATCGCAGTTGAGGTATCTATCTTTGCCATTAAAAGCAAGTTATTACAATTGAGATTATCCAATTCTAGGCAGACTAGGTGAACATCATTTGGTAATATATATATAAATTGATTGTACTCCAATGTTCTCACTTTTTTTTTTGAAGAAAGGAGAAGTTATGCTTCCTGTTTTGGTAAGCGCTGGCGGAATCTTGAGTCGGAGGAGACAAATTATCATGAAACAAAGCATATAAGAGTCTGGAAACAAGCAAAATACAGAAAATAAAGGAAATGATAGTGAAGAAGAATACAGGTAACTCATTTCGATATATGCTTTCCTATTCGGAGGCTACTACTCCGATTATACAGTACATGTCCCTTAATTCTGTTTACCATACTAAAACCCTGTCATCCCATGTTCTGTTTTCTGCCATTATCTCCTTACTGAGATGTTATGTAATGTATGTATAATTGATTGGTTACTGAGCTGTTGCATTTCCAGATAATAGCAATTTTCAGTCTCCACTGCTAATGAAGTTTGTGCCTTGTATCAGATTTTATGATATTTTAAAATTTAGGGGATGGTTGATTGCCCCTAAATTTAGGAAAAATTTGAATGTGAAGTTAAAATCGGGGATGGTTTTAGAGGATCCATTGGAGCATGCAGTTTCTCACATGAGAGCATCTTCAAGCATTCCCCTAAAATAGTCAAAAAGCTATTTTAGGGGTTCACTATTTTAGGGGTTTCATTGAAACTGCTTGCTCTTTAGCGCCCAATTCTAGGCACACATTCAGTTTCAACCACATTGTTATTTGCCCATTAAAAATTTCCGATTAATTGTAAAAATATGAATGTAACCACGGTTAAAAGAGAAGGAAGAGCTTCCCATTTTATGAGAGAAGTAATAGCATGAAGACAAAAGTTTAATAAACATAAGTTCGAACTTCGACAATCCTATACAATCAATTTGCACATCTATTTTTGAAGAGGAAGGGAATAGGAAGCTTAGCTCTGATGATGGTCACCGAAATTTTCAAATAGCTGAGCTGAAGGTTTTGTTCCCTAAGGTCCTCCAAGCATTGCGTTCTCTATGTTTTCTCTGCTAAGTGCGTAACT
Source organism: Berberis thunbergii (assembly GCA_003290165.1). Classification (NCBI taxonomy): domain Eukaryota; kingdom Viridiplantae; phylum Streptophyta; class Magnoliopsida; order Ranunculales; family Berberidaceae; genus Berberis; species Berberis thunbergii. The sequence continues at coordinate 1,654,067 of QNQO01000110.1, forward strand.
GAACCTTCTCTCCACATCCAAGATTCCCAGGACCACTTTTTAGATACCTGCATCACAGACAAAAATTGTCAGTCTACAACCAGTTGGTTAAAGATAAGCAGAACCTAACACAGAATTATTTAGCATCAATGTAATAGGGCATCAAAATGAAAATGCACCGGCAAACAGGTTTACCACTATCGAATTCCTTTTAAGTATGCCTATTATAACCAGAAAATATTTGCTAGAAACTGTTGTAGACTAACATTGTTCAACACTTTCTTCATTACCACTGCGTAAGTATATTTGGATTGTAAAATTTTCAGTGAATTGGATTCAAAATATTTCCTTACATAGATTCTCAAAGAAAAACACAAGTTTTTAATGAGAATATCAATGAACATATCCTCCTCAGACAAACATCTCTGCAAAGAAGCGTCTTTTTCAAAATGGTGAGATCGTTCTTTCTGGTCTGGGTTGTTGCTCATCCAATAATATGTTGTGTTGAAAGTGCTAAGGAATGCAATTCATAAACATTATCTTGATCAGCAAAACAAATGCAACTTGATTACTAAAATAGAAGAAAGATGAGTGAGAAGCTCATGGAAGAGAAAGATTACAAGAGCCTAAAACAAAAAACAGTTAGTGGGTAAACATTTCCCTCCCAATCAAACATGCAATCCACAGAGGAATTGTCGTTTAAGAACCCTCGAATAATCCTCCCCCCCCCCCCACCCTTTTCCATGGCCATGACGTTCCATATTTCTAGAGAAGTGGGCATTTGGCACATTGCACGCCTATTAGTGATTATCAATATTTATCATACCTCCCCACGCTTTTGCCTTGGAATGGAATTTAATTTATATAATAGGATCTTAGTTAATGGCGGTTGCTTTTGGTACTGTTATAAATAATCCTTAAGAACTGAATTTGGAGACAGGTATATTAATTTTAGACTCGTGAATTTGGATAACCTTGTGTTAACAACTAGCTATCAATGAGCCTTGAAGATGAGCAATCACTCATGCACCTTTTTATACTAATCACATTCCTTAAGCATCTCAGCCCGTCCAAACACTCACTTCTATTTCACATGTTTTAAAGACTTTCTTTTTATTTCATGTGCCTTGGAGACTTCATTTTCCCATACCTTCCCCGTGTCTCACACTGCCAAATGTTACTCTGAATACTCTCAAGACGCAAACTTTAAATCTTTACATCATCCCGAAACAAGAATTCTTTCAAATTCTAATTCTTATTTGTTCAAATTTTCGAATGCCCATTAACAGGATGCATATAAACTACACTGAATCGAATCATTATAGACTAATTCATTAAAACCCATCAACAAGCAAGAATTATAAACATGAAACCAATAAACAAAACCCTAAAAATCTCATCCATCAAATACTTAATAAAATAAACAATATACTTACCAATAAACAAAACCCTAAATATCTCATCCATCAAACACTTAATAAAATAAACAAAATTACTTACCTTATACAAAGATCAGTGAAGTCGAGCGAAAGCTGGGCATACCAATCAGGCTCCTCAATCAACCAAACAGCTCGATTTTCTCTACTCTGATAAAACCCTAATTTCTTCAACCAAGCTTCAATACAAGGCAAGTTATGAGAGTACAAAGGCTTCTTCTTTTCAGGGAGCTTCTTATACCACTCCTCGTCCGTCGCAGAGAGCTCTGTTTCGGATGATTTTGAGCAAATTAGAGTTCTTCTGCTCAAATTGGATGAAGATAGAGGTTTTGGGCAAAACGGGGTTTTGATGGAAGGGCAAAAGGTGTTAAATTTATGGGCATTTGCAGAAGATGGAGAGGTGGAAGAGATGAAGAGGGAATTGGGGATAGAAATGGCGCGCATTTTGACTCTTTTAGGCTTGTACCCATTCAATTTAAAGCACAATCACAAATATTATTTATCGAATGAGTAGAAGTATAAATAGCCCAAACTTCACCAAAAAGTAAATTTAAATTTAAAGGGAATTGGGGATAGAAATGGCGCGCATTTTGACTCTTTAGAATTTTTGATATGAGCAATAGTGGTATTCCCTCTCATTATTTGGGGGGTTTTTTAACATAATTAAAAATGAAATTTTTACAAAAAAAATAAAAACACCTTAGTTATGACACTTCATCCTACTCATCCTTAACTTGATTTTGATTCATTCATGGATTATTCAAAGTTGAGACTAATCCTTGGTTTGATGAGTGAATACGATTATTATAAAATTTTAAAAACTCCGGCTCACTTTAAAAAAAATAATAATAATAATAGGAAGAACTTTCTCATAAAAGTATTGATCAAACATCAGCAGCAGTTCATACTGTGTACCATTGTAAACCTGAAACTCAACTCATATTTTTGTCTCCTAAATCTCAGCTCACTACTTGAACAGAAACTGATCACCTGGTTTAATAAACAAATACAAAAAATAAAAGTAAGGTTCGCTCAATCAATGAATCCCAAATACCTTTTTTTTTTTTTTTTTTTTTTTTCCAGTAGTTGGTTCAACAGCAACATATCATTATATCAACAAAGTACCCAATCCCAAAAGGTGAATTAAAAGCCCTTCAAATGCTAAACAAATGTCCTAATCATCTTTTCGTACAGGAAAACGAAGAAGTAAATAAATTACATGGGCTTCTTCTTTTTTCTTCCTATTTTACAGAAGAAGAAAAAAAAGAGCTTCTTCAAGACCAACAAAAAGATTAGATGGGGAAACTCCACTCTTTACTCACCTCAACACGAAACCATAGATCTGTGCTGATTTGCTTCCTCACTGTCTTCTCTTCAATACGACGCCTTTGAATCGAAACCCTAGGCTTCTTCACTGTCTTCTTTTCGATCTAGGGGAGATGAACAGAGATGAGATGAGTGAGCTGTTGAATCAACACAGATCTTCTCAATACGACGCCTTTGATCAAAGTGATAAGATCTTCTCTTCTCAACACGGCGCCTTTGAATTTGCTCACAGATGTCGGTTGAAGCACTTGAGAAGATGAAAGGGGAGAAAGCAAGTGAAAGCTTCTAACTTTTCTCTATTATTAGGGATTTAGAATTTCTCGAGAAGGAAACTACCTATTATTCATTCGTGGTGCATGTGAGTACGTGGGGTCATTTAAAGCGACTGAATTTAGTTTTATATGTGATGATAAAAATGTAGTGATTTGCTTAGATGAAAAAATGTGACGCGCTAGAAATGAGCCTAACTTAGCTCATGAAGAGGTGATGGTAACTATCAAAATTGTCAGACGTTATCTAAATCGAATAATTGTTGGATTACGACTGAGGTTTGATTGAGAAAAAATATTTATGGAATTTTAGGGAAGTAATTTAATTGGTAAGTTGTGCTAATGAAATGGAAAGAAATCTATGTGGATATCATATTTCTTGAAGAGAAATTCTAGCTGGCCCGTGCTCATAGCCCGTCCCATGGGACGGACCCTCCCAGGCACGTGCCTTTGGGAGGGCGTCTCGCACGTGGAGGAGGAGAAACCCATTCTTACCAAAAAAATTTGGTCTTCAGTTCTTCACTTCAGCTTCAGTTCTTCACAAAGCAAAGCAAAAATTTCAGTTCTTCATCGACTCCTCCTCGCCTCCTCGACGAGTCATCGACTCCTCATCTACTCCTCATCGACTCCTCGACTCCTCCTCCTCGACCGCTCGACTCCTCGACTGCTCCTCCTCCTCCTCCTCATGCCTGCTGGTGCTCCTCCTCCTCCTTCTTCTGGTATGTAATTTCACATCATATTTTTGTTTAACTTGAAAATTAGGGCTAATCCTGCATATTTATCAGTTTTTATTTAACTTGAAAATTTGGGCTAATCTGCATATGTTGAACTTGAAAATTAGGGCTAATCCTGCATATTTTTGTTTAACTTGAAAATTAGGGCTAATCTGCATATGTTGAAATTTCTGTATGTTGAAATTATGCTACTGAAATTTTTGTTCAAATTTTTGTATGTTGAAATTTTTGTATGTTCATATTTTGTTAAATTATGCTACTGAAATTCATGATAATCCTGCATAATTTTTGTTAAAAAAATAGATTTGTTTAGATTTTGTTAAATTTATTTTTTGTATAAATCAATCATAATTTTAGCGTAGTTGTAAAACATTTCAAAGATTACATATCTGATGATAACTACTCCTTTAATAGGTATATAAGGGATGGATAGTGTAGAAGATATTGAATTGATGGAGAATGAAAAAAATTTAGAAGAGATAAGGGATCCTACAGAAGGGATGAAATTCAGCGACATTGATGAGTACAAACGTTATTATTATGATTATGCCTATAAAAAAGGATTTCAGTGAAAGTAGAAAATACATAAAAAGATGAAAATGGAAAAACTATATTCTTAACTTTGCATGTGGTCGGTCTGGGCAGCATAGAAGTCAATCACAAAGTGTTATAAACATGCGGAGTACAGCTAAATGTGGATGTATGGCTAAAATTAGAGGTAAAATACTCTCTGATGGTGATGTGTTAGTGACAAAAGTAACAGTAGCTCACAATCATCAATTGAGCCCCGGCAAATCAAAATTTTATCCGAAGAATAGAGTTATGAGCTCATATGCGAAGAAGAAGCTAGATTATAATGATAGGGCAGGTATTAGGCCAAATAAGAATTTTACTTCATGTGTGGTTGAAGCTGGTGGTCATGATAATCTGCAATTTTCTCAGAAAGATTGTTACAATTATCTGGATAAAATGAGGAAGTTGAGACTTGGGGAAGGGGATGCGGAGGCCATTCATAACTACTTCCAAAAATGCAAACTAACAATGCTAATTTCTTTTATATGATGGATTTGGATAATAAAGGGAGATTGATAAATGTCTTTTGGGCTGATGCATGGAGTAGAGCGGCTTACAAGAGTTTGGAGATGTTGTTACCTTTGACACTACATACTTAACGAATAAGTATGACATGCCATTTGCTCCCTTTGTTGGGGTGAACCATCACGGTCAGTCAATTCTTTTGGGATGTGGATTGATATGTGGTGAGACCATTAAATGGTTTGTTTGGCTTTTCAAAACTTGGCTGGTGTGTATGAATGACAATGCTCCGACCGCAATAACCACTGATCAAGATAGGGCAATGATGAGAGCCATTGAAATTATTTTTCCCAACACACGACACAGATGGTGCTTGTGGCATATTATGAAGAAGTTGCCTGAAAAATTATCTGGTTACAATCAATATGAGGCAATAAAGTTTGCAATGCAAAGAGCAGTTTACGATTCTTTGTCTCATGAAGAGTTTGAAGTAAATTGGCATGGTTTCATTGAGAAATATTGTCTGCAAGAAAATGATTGGTTGGGAGGATTATATCTTGAAAGAATGCGTTGGGTGCCAACATATCAAAGATCTACTTTTTGGGCGGGGATATCTTCAACTCAAAGGAGTGAAAGCATGAATGTTTTTTTTGATGGTTATGTAAATTCGAAGACCACTTTGAAGCAATTCGTTGAACAATATGAGAATGCACTACGAAGTAAGGTTCAAAAGGAAGCTGAAGCGGACTTTAAATCGTATAACCGACTGATCCCTTGCATTACTCCTTATACAATAGAGAAAACATTTCAAACTGCCTACACTACAAAAAAATTTAAGGAGTTCCAACACGAGCTAGCAGGGAATATATGTTGTACAATAAGTAGTAAAGTTATAAATGAAAGTGGCTTTGAGGTATACGTTGTTAGACAAGACTTGGTGATAGGAGATAGACCACGTTCAGTCAATTTTATAGTAAATTTTAACGTTGGCGACTTCAATATCAAGTGTAATTGTCAATTGTTTGAGTTCAAGGGGATCTTATGCAGACATGTATTGAAAGTGATGCTTGAAAGCCATATTCATGCTGTACCAGATAAATATGTTCTTCGGAGGTGGAAGAAAAATGTAAAAAGGGCTCATAGAAGGGTTAAGATTGTTTATTCAGATTGGGGAATGAAGCCTGAAAGTGAAAGGTTTGACAAGATGTGCAGTCACTTCTATGAAATGGTCGACTACGCCGCTGAGGATGAAAAGAAGACATGCCAAGTTCATGAATGGATCAATTTGAAAATGGACCGACTCAAAATTGATGATGGTGATGAGGGTATTGATTCACATGGGTTTATGGAATTTGGGTCCAACACTACTAGTTCTGGGATGCAATCCAACCTTCACAGTCCATTACCGGTTCGTAGCAAAGGCCGGCGCTCTAATTCAAGGATGCAACCCACAGATGAAAAGATTCGAAAAACATTACAAAGGAAAAAAAAAAAAAAACAAGCAAAAAATGTGGTATGTTCTGCAATATGTTTTATTTTAATATTTAATTACTTAAGTCTAGAATATTTGACACGTGTCATTTGTAGGGTTGTTCCCAGAGTGGATTCGAATGATCAGAATATTTGACACCGCATTCAATAAATCCAAATACCCAGGTTTGTTTTTAATATATTTACTGACGCGTAACTATCATTTATGATTGTTTACTTATGATTTGTATTTGTGGACTTCAAGGATGAAACAATTGTGTCACAATCTGGTGCATTATCAGGAATGAATCATATTTATTCGCTCATCTCACAGGTATTGCACTTATGATTTCCTAATATTGCAGTTATTTTGCAGTGCAATTCTTTATTATTTATTTAGTTATTTATTTTGGCAGACACCAACTTCAAACAACGACATGGAGTTGCCAGACTATAGCTGGTTGTGAATTCAAAATGTTTTCAAGTAAGGTTAGTTTCTTGTTCTTCCAAGTTATTTAGTGGCTACCTTCATTTTTATGGAAATTTCCAGATACTCTGTTATTTCTCTCCCTCCAAACTATGTCATTTAATATAGCAGAAATTCTAAGTGTCGAGGAAATGAGCGAGGGAAGTGATGTGGCGGGTGTGGGAGCCGTTCACCCCACTCGAGATGGGTGCATTGACTTTTCGCGCACGCATCCCTTAAGCATTAGTCTTTACATAGTCATCATGATATGAAGCTCAAGTTTTGTTATGCCATAAGCCATCATGTATTGTTGGTTTGATATCATGTTAATTATTAACACAACATATTCCCAGGTTTGACAAATGTAAATTGAAACAACAAAATACTTTATATACATAATTGTTACCTTTGATGTCCTAAGTTCATTCACTGCCATTCGAAGAGAATCGTCAGATAATATCAACCTGGATAGAGCACCAGTGCTTAACCTGCCAAAGTCAATGAACAAGGCTTCTTCCATGTCAGATGTGATACACATTTACATTTTTCATTGTTATTTACTCCACATTTGCTACTCTAATACTTTCAAAATTTCCCACTTACACATAAACTCATGTATTTCCTTTCTAAAATTGCAAAATTCAGGTTTTAAGGATTTATATGTGATATTTGATGTCTATATACAAAAGCATGAATTGACAGTGAGAAGTGGAATGTCACCAATATACAAGACTGAAAATTCATAATGAAAATCTTGTGTTGCATCCAGTTACTGTCACCAATATTATTCAGTGAAATGTCATGTTCTTGATGAAACCCCATGACATTCCATTCAATTTCCCATTCCATGAGATCAAGTTATGTATGATGTTCATGTCTGATTTTTTTTTTTTTGGCAATTTCTTAGAAATACTTCAGTTCGCTATGAGCAAATTATAACCGTTTCATTTTGTTTTCTAGACTCGGGGCTTGATGTGGATGAATTGCTCGAAAGTGTAGCTATTCTGCCTCTTGTTAATGCACCTAATTATCTTAGGCACTAATGATGGATGAGACATTTATAAAGATACAGAAAGAAGAAGAGGAAGAGGTTTCACTGTGTAGCTTCAGCAAGGATACAGGATTAGAGAAGAGGAAGAGGAAGAGTCCTGCTAGCTACCTTATCACTCCTCTGGAAAAAAAGGAGCGACATAATCTTTAAAGACATCAAGAAAGATCAAGAGCATCTCTTGTTTGGCATTGGGGATCAGTGAAATTGATTTCCATGCAGTACTGGACTATTTTAGTCAATCTGTAATAGGCTTTAGGTTCTTTTGTTGCTTCTTATGACCTCCTCAGTCACTTCCTGTTTGTACTCCTTGTTTTTTCTTCTCAATATATTGCCTGCTTTTGAATGATAAATGAATCTTTAAACATTAGTTCAGTGGTGAATGATCCAGCCCTTGCCAATTTTTATTAACGTTCGATGCCTGCCCAAGGACAGTTCTGTATGGGCATGGACCTAAGTAAATGGAACAAGTTCTTGATGGGGGAGTGGGCACTGTTTTTTTTTGTCCATGAAATAAGTTCTTAAGACAATGAGGTTTTATAGTTTTCAAGCTAGCCTTCAGGTGAACAAATAATACAGCTGAATATGAAGCAATAGTGGTCAAGGATCAATGACAACTCTCAATTAGTTGTGTCAAGCTACTGGATATGACTTCTTAATGCATTGTAAAAAGAACAATTGAAATTGAAAATAAAAAGTAAAATACCATTTTTGCGTTTGACAAGGGAAACATAAAAAATAAAAATAAACTACTGCAGTTTTCTTAGAAGTCGTACATGGTGTATCGTTGATATCTAATTATTGTACTTCCTCAAATTGGTTCCAGGAAGAAGATCACGACATGAAAGTAATACAATATCTAAGAGTAGAAGATAAAAAAGGAAGATATAGTTCAGAGAATACTAACACTAACAGAGAATACTAATACTAACAAATTTATTGACAGAGAATACTAGCACTAACACTAACAAATTTATTGACAGAGAATACTAATACTAACACTAACAGAGCACTAACACATTTATTGACAGACTCTGACATTTTGTTGCTCCTTCGCCTACTGACTGCTAATAGCAAAACATACCAATTCTGACATTTTGTTGCTCCTTCGCCTATCATGGTCTTTGTTCTAAGGTTCCTGGCCTTCACTGCTTCACTAGTACAATATGAAACACTGGTAATAAGGCAAAGCTTTACAAAAACTCTATACACACTAAAGAACAATATGAAACACTTGGATTGGATTACGAAATAAATTCACATAAAATATATTTATGTACATATTACATTACACATCATCATGTGCCAAAACAGTGTTAGAATAGGATAAACAGTGTACTTCAGTTTCAAATACCATCCAAAAGCTTAAAAAGGATAATTACAATAATAAAAAAAACTAACACTAATACACTGTTGATTAAGTCCCTTGTAAAAGCCCAAGGACCCTCAAGAGCATTATTTGATTGGTCGACTACGTCTTCAGTGTTGTTTGTTCTTGCCGGGTGCTCTCTTCTCGCCTCTTGCTCTCTTCTCACCTCTTGTTCTATTCTCGCTTCGTGTTCTAATCTCGCTTCGTGTTCTAATATGTTCTCTTCTGATAGCTTCCACATTTCGTAATCTTCATAAGCTTCTTCAACTGATTTGAAACCCTTGTACGTACAACCATTGTATCCGTTAACTTGTAATGCGCATCCTGGCCAAGTCACATATACTCCAGGAACACGCCCACGATAAACAACATAAGCTTTGTATGACATTCTTGCGTTGACAATGAGAGAATGTTGTTGGTTTCAACTTTCAAAAGGGCTTTGTACAAAGTGAAACAAAGACCTATTCCTAAAGTATTCTATAAGGCACTTGGTACAACTAATATATGAAAATGGTACCCAAACCATTGATTGAACTATAAATCCAACAAACCTTAGTACGAATTCATTATCCTTAGGAGAGAAATTAATTAAATCAAATCATTGACACAACATTTGCTTAAAAACAAAACAACTTAAAATGCTAGGAAAAAGAAGCCCAAATTATGTAGTCATTCTTGAAAGACAACAACAATGTGCAATTCACATCATCAAAACAATATTCATTCCTCTAATTGCACTACCAATCATCAAAACATAGAAAAACAAAACAAAAAACATAAAAATCAGGTTGTTCTGACTTTCTTTCAAGGGAGCAAAACAGCTGAACGGCATCAGAACTTGTAGAAATCAAACTAAGGGGTGATGAAATCAGAGAAAACTAAAACACCCCAAAACTAAAATACCCCAAAGCATTATTGAATCCATACATACAAAGGGTTAATAGCAAATGGCTTTATACAAAAATAAATTTAACAAAATCTAATCAAATCTATTTTTTTTAACAAAAATTATGCAGGATTATCATGAATTTCATTAGCATAATTTAACAAAATTCGAACATACAAAAATTTGAACAAAATTTCAGTAGCATAATTTCAACATACATAAATTTCAACATATGCAGATTAGCCCTAATTTTCAAGTTAAACAAAAATATGCAGGATTAGCCCTAATTTTCAAGTTAAACGTATGCAGGATTAGCCCTAATTTTCAAGTTCAACATATGCAGATTAGCCCTAATTTTAAAGTTAAATAAAAACTGATAAATATGCAGGATTAACCATAATTTTCAAGTTAAACAAAAATATGATGTGAAATTACATACCAGAAGAAGGAGGAGGAGGAGGAGGAGCAGTCGAGGAGTCGAGCGGTCGAGGAGGAGGAGTGGAGGAGTCGATGAGGAGTCGAGGAGGCGAGGAGGAGTCGATGAAGAACTGAAATTTTTGCTTTGCTTTGTGAAGAACTGAAGCTGAAGTGAAGAACTGAAGACCAAAATTTTTAGGTAAGAATGGGTTTCTCCTCCTCCACGTGTGAGACGCCCTCCCAAAGGCACGTGCCTGGGAGGGTCCGTCCCATGGGACGGGCTATGAGCACGGGCTAGCTAGATTTTTCGTTTCTTGAATGAGTCCTAAATACAAGCTTGGTTTTAGGGGAGAAGCCAACCATTTAAGTCTAAATTGTCTACTCATCGGTGGACAATGATATTGTGCATTTTATCTTGGCCTAATACGCGTGATCATGGGCGTACCTACTAAGGGGCGAGGGGGGGCAGCTGCCCCCCTCAACTTTTAAAATATTTTTAGTATATATATGTTAGTCTTAAAAAAAATGATTATATAATGTAGAATACAATATGTTAATTGTGTATGAAAATATTCAAATATGTCTTTGATGGTGTAGTGGTTGGAGGTTTATCACTTTTAGTAAAATACCTGAATTCGATACTCTTCGAGTGCATTTTTTATTTTATTTTCAATGCAATTTTATTAGTAATTGCAAACAATAAAAATATTTAGTTTAATGTTAATCCCCTAACAAAAAAATATTTAAAATTAATATCTAAAATAATAACGATAGAATTCAATGAAAATATATACCATTAGCCAACTCGTATAAAATTTGAGCCTCATATAAACTATTTTTTCTTTGAAATTGTATTATGATCATATTAGATTCACAAATTTCAATTTTTTTAGTCTCACCGAGAACTTATCCTAATTATTTTGTGATTCTCAATTCTAGACAATCAGGCTTTATAGCCACTTTTTGGTCAAGTTTTAAGTTTTTTACATTTCTATCCTTTCTATAGATAACGTTTGTGATTATATTTTAAAGATTATGGGTAAAAGTGTGAAAATGTTCTAGCCTGGCCAAAAAATGGCTTTAAAGTCTGGCTGCCTAGACAAACTCTTTTGTGATATTAGTTATATATTCTAGTTATTATGTTTGTTTGCTCTTTGCTAAGGTTATCAATAATGACCTTATTTTGGCTTAAAATTGTATTTTTTATAGTTGAATTTTTTTTATTAGTTACTAGCTTCGGTAAAAAAAAAGTGGTTTTACCATTGATAACTACTATTATCAACTACTTAGTATTTTCCATTTCACCCTCTCTCAACTAAAATTCTGGGTCCGCCCCTGCGCGTGATTAGCTAGTTTTAGGGTATGAAGCCGAACCTAAAGACTCTAGATCCTCTAGAGTTGGGTGGAGAGTTTGGCCATCATTTCACGGTACATAAAAACAATAATGTATTACTGACACTCTAGCTATCACACTCCGTAATTAAGCTTTTTTGGTGCCAAGATATCATATCATCACAACATTAATTTTTTTCCGAGAGGCAAAAAAAAACTCTCATTCATTACAATATAATGTACTAAGACAAGCCCTAGGTGGATTTGAAGTCA